>JALMGJ010000008.1:31532500-31970000 GCA_023362775.1 Charina bottae
GTGAGGGAAACTCTGGGGAAATATAGTAAGCAGAACACTAAGGAATCATTCTCATGCTGGAGCAAGAATAGAAGCTGTTTTAGACAGAAGGTGATCTGCAGCAAATAATTTTTAATTTTAGTTTCTGAGAAGAAAATTGATTTTTGAGAATGTCAATGTTTCTCTAAAATATTTGCCTTTTAAAAGTCCTAAAGTTTCCTCATCTATTCTTGGTTTGGCACTATTCCCTCCCCCCTAAATTCCTTCTTCCCCCCTCCTTTCTCAAGTAGTCCTAGGGATGGTCCCATCCAACTAGAAATAGGACATTATTCTTTCTCCAATGATTTCTGGATTGACTGTGCAACATTGCATTGTCACATGATCATTCTAGGAAGTACTGAAAAATTGGGGGTTGGGGGAGGGAAGGGACCCATCTCTACAGATAGCAGATAGCCTGGTGCTGCTGTAAGTGTGGAAATCTTTTTAAGGTTAAAGAAAGTTAGAAGAGACTCTTTGGTAACCTGATACATTTTAAATGGTAAGTGCAATTCCTATCCTCTTAAATCTGATCAAGGAGGGGGGGGTAATTCCTTTAAAAATTTAGGAGTTCTCAATGTGGATTGTAGAATGAAGTGGATTTTTCAGGAGCTGCACATAGCTATAAAGGAAAAGGATTTTCTCAAACTGCTGAAAAACATTAACAAAATTCAGAGATTGGCTTCAGTTTTGTCCTGACAAATTCCATTCTTGAAACTATCAGGCCTACCGCTCCTGTGCTTTTTACCCAGCCAATAGTTTTAGAATGGAGGATATGTTTTCTGGTTGCCAGGCGACTGAAACCAGTTTCTTTTATTAAGCTCCATTAAAATGGTTCTCCATCTGGGCTTCTATTTCCATAGCAACCATCACCAGGGGCAGTTGTTTGGTCTATAAATAGGTGGTGAGATGGTGACTCTGGCACATTAGGTACACTAGGCAGTTTTCCCATCTGTTAAGTAAGTGGGTCAGCATGCTCTCTGTTTGTGTGAGTATTTATTAAGGTGGATGAAGTAGTGATACTAAAAAGAGAGCATAGAAAATCCCTCTAAAGAACTAACAAATCTAGTCAAAACTCATAATGGTTGAGTATGAAACCTTGAGAACGTCACACCTCTAACTCTGCAGAAGGCTGCCTTGTTCCTAGCTTCTCAGGGCTGTCCTGATACCTCCTGCTCTGTAGCAGGTCATGCTGATAAAATATCTTCTTCCCTGGCTCATTCTGGCCTATTTTATGCCCCCCTTTCCAAATGCAAAATCCAGGTGATTGTTACCTTCCACCCCCAATTCAAAGTACAGTCCTTAGGTAGTGGTGAGTCTTGGTTGCAACATGAGTCTCATTATAAGAATAGCTTGTGTATTAATACCTTAATTGACTTAATATGTTCTTACATATTTATCATTTGTCTGCATCTCAACCTTTATTTTGTCTGATCATCCATTGGTCATGTCATAATTGTTTCATGCATTTGAATGGAGCTGTAAAAAATATTTGCTTGAATCACTTACCTACAATGGCAAATACAGAATTTTGCCATGGATGCCAAAACCTTCCTATATTTTCAGCAGGCCGGATCATAGTCTTTAGAATCAGTCCATCTTCAAATAAAATGTAATAAACTAAAAATTTCTGTTTTTTTCAAGTCTCCAGAAAATAAGGTAAAAAAAGAGACATGATTCTTTTGTTTCCATCTTCTTGCATTCAAACTTATGCTTCCCTAACACACTTCTATATTCCCTAAAATTGCTGGTTTTGTGTTGTTTCCCCCATAATGATGTGAAGTACAAAGAGTGTGAAGCTCTCATTTAAGTCAGTGAAATCAAAGAATGGTTATCAAAGCAAGATTTCACGCCTGGATAGGAAACGGCAGCTAGGAGTCGCATCTGCTTCACTGATATATTTAATTGGCTTTTAGAGAAAATGTGGCCTTTTTAATACACAAGACAGTGGGTACTAGCAGCTGCATTTAGTTCTCCCCAACACTTATAGGATTGCCTAAATAATTCAACAACACTTTATGTGAAGTGAAAGAAAAGTAGGTGGGGAATCAGAGTTATGAGGCTGAGTCTAAAACTACCAGGGAAGATGTGCAAAGACTTATGAAGAAGATGAGTAAGGGGATACATCCAGAGGGTGAATGGGCACAGTGGAATGCCTTTCAGAATGTATGATAAGTGAAAATTCAAAGCAAGCACATTTCTAAAAGACGTATAGTATGAAGAGATAGATTGGAGAAGCTTTCACTGTTAATTTAATAGGACTGACAAATATGAAAGTACAGTGGGGAAAAAAATAATGAGAGAAGTCAGGAAGATCATTTAGGAAGGTATCATAGGCACCTGCTTCTAATCAAAATGACATCAATGAAATGAATGTGAAGATGTCCCAATGAAAACTACAATCTTTTGTACTTGCATTGCAATATCACATATAAGCATATATGGGGTGGAAATGTTCTGACACATTTTTTGTCACTTTCCCATTCTTAGGGATTTTTATGGAGGGCATCTTACAAGAATGAAGTAGTAATCTATATTAAAATCTCAGAGATTTAATCAGAGCACTTCCCAATGCCCAGAAAACACCAGATTGCAGAAGGAGATTTTGGGATCTGTTGTACATTCGATTTCAAAATATTTAACAGAGACTGATGTGTTCCAAAATTAATTGTAGAAAGGTATGGAAATTATGCAGTGCAGCTACTTGATCTACTAAAGCTACCTCAAGCGACAGTGTAGTATTGTGGTTATGGTATGAGACTGAGAGCGGAAACACTATGCAAATTCAGTAGGTGTCTTTTAGCCAGTCTCTCTCAGCCCAACTAATTTCCATAAAATAACAGATGTTATAGAGAAAAATGAGGGGAGACCATCCAGACCAGTGAGTTTCAATATCATTGACTTGCCTACAGTATCATTTTGGACTAGCTTCAGAGATTGGGGGTGAAAGGCACTGTTTACAGTGGTTCTCCTCCTTTCTCTGTGGCTGTTTTCAATCAGTGTTGACAGGTGGGAAGAGATCACGTTCACAGACGCTTATTTGTTGGGTGCCACATGGTTTGACAGTCTTTCCCCTATTGTTTAACATCTACATGAAACCACTGGGTGAGGTCATCTGCCAGTTTGGGGTGAGATATCATCAATATGCTGATGATACCCAACTGTACATCTCAACTCTAGTCCGGCTGGGTGATGTGGTTGAAGTCCTAACCCAGTGCCTAGTGGCTGTGCAGGTCTGGATGGGAAGGAACAGATCAAGGCTCAAACCTAAAATACCAAGTAGCCCCCTGGATGCAGAGATGTTCCATTATTGACTCTCAGTGGGGTTGGACTTCCCCATTCAAGTATTTTGCACAATCTGGGGATCCTTTTGGATTCCCAGTTCCTGTTCAAAGAGCAGGTGGCAGCTGTGTCCAAGAGGGCCTTTGCATAGGTACATCTAGTCCACCAGTTGCATCCTTTCCTGGACTGAGAAGCCCTTCAGACAGTTACTCATGCCCTGGTTACCCCACAATTGGATTACTAATAATAATGTACTCTACATGGGGCTGCCCTTGTAGAAGG
This sequence comes from Charina bottae, assembly GCA_023362775.1. Taxonomy (NCBI): domain Eukaryota; kingdom Metazoa; phylum Chordata; class Lepidosauria; order Squamata; family Charinaidae; genus Charina; species Charina bottae. The sequence goes on from JALMGJ010000008.1 coordinate 31,536,080, forward strand.
CTACAGCTGGTCAAGAATGTAATGGTGCAGGTAGTGATGGTTGTGCTGCGTTATGTGCACGTGACCCTGCTACTTTGCAAGCTGTACTGGTTATCAGTTGGCTTCTGGTGCAATTCAATGTGCTGGCCATCTTTAAACCCTTCCTTGCTTAGGGCCTGGCTATCTGAGGGACCTCATATCTCCAGTTGTCTCTGCCCGTCCAATTCAGTCTAGCAGGGTGGGTATGCTCCAGGTCCAATTAATTAAGCAATGTGGGACCCAGGAAGGGTCTTAAACCCTTATCCCACTTCAAAATAAACCAGAGCATTTACATATCCGCACAATGTGCACAGAGCTTTTTTCTTTAAAAAAAATGAACAGCCCAACTGTCCCCCTCAAAAACTCCGACTTCTCTTCAGGAGACCTCCCATACATAATAACCCCTTCTTTTCCATGGCGTTCCATCAGATCAATTTTACTTATGGCTTGCAACTCGCTCTCTCCCTTAAATTTCTCCAACTCGACTATCCGATCTTCATCCAGCATTTCAACAGAAGTCCTAATCTCACTCTTAGAAGAGACATTTCTGTTGCTGTTAAATTCCTCAGCTTCATCCCCAACATCCCCAACCAGGTGACACATTTTAGACCTCATATTTTCCAAAATGTCCTGAATGCCTTGCATAAAAACTTGGTAGGAATCAGAAAGAACCTGTTTAAAATCTTTTTGGAAGTCAGAGAAAGTCTGTTTAAAATCCTCCATGTCTCAAGCAGTAGATTATGGTGCCCCCTAATGTGTTTACATAAGCGAAAGTGAGATATGCAGACAGTTCCCCAGGGAAAGCAGAAACAGAAAACTAAAAGTTCAAAACAGCTGATTCAACGTGTAGGAGAATGCTAATATCTTCAAATTTAGTACAAAAATAATAACAGGGAGACAAATATTTACTCTCAATCCTCCTTAATATTTGTTTTTTTTTATAAGAATTTTATTAAGTTTAAAGCAAAGATAAAAACTACAAAAAAGCAAAAAAACTAAAAAAAACCTAAAAAGTGAGAAACACAAGAAAAAGAATTTTAAGATTACATAAAGAAGTGACTTCTGACTTTCAACAAGAATATACAGCAATTTCCATAATCAATCCCTTACTCTATATCAAGCCAAGATCACATTATTTCTATAAATCAATCCATCAACACACATAGAAATCACTAAATAATTGCTCCTTCCTTTTATATTAAAAAAAAGAATGTATAAATCTGTAAACCAGCTTCCCTCCCCTAAACACAACATTTATTCAATTATTTCCTTCCTAACACTATTCTATATATTTCTGTCCACTATAATAAAATAATAAAAATCAAATTATAAAAACATATAAATTATCTGCTTTTATAATTAATACTACAACAATCTTAACCCTATGAAACCTAAAACCAAGCAATTATTATTATACTTATAGATACCTTATAAATCTTAAAAATCAAACAAACCTTTAAAAAAGACCAGTAAATCTTAATCCAAATCAATACAAAGATATAAAATCATAAAAAACCTCATTGTCAATCCAATTAAGCATTCTTAAATTTCTACTCCACTTCAAAATATATCAAGACATTTACATATCTCCATTTTACACACAAGGCATTTTTATACAGAAATCAAACAGCCCAACTGCCCCCCTTAAAAACTCAGACTTCTCTGCAAAAAAACTCCCACAAAACAAGTTCTCTTCTCTCCCATAACAATCATTCAGAAAGCCATAACAACCCCCCAGAAAAACAATTATCTTTGTAATTTGCAGCTCAGACTGTCACTTTAACCCCTTCAACACCAACAAATAATCTTCGCCTGGCATTACTTCAATCTCACTAACAAAAACATCTCCATCTTTGCTAAAATCTTCATCTTCCTCCATAACATCTTCAGCCAGATGACACACTTTAGAAATAATTTCTTCTCCAATGTCCCGAACCTTCTGCAGAATCGCTTGTCAGCACTCTGAAAGCATCTCTTTAAAGATCTGCTCAGGCTCACAACAGGACTCTGAGAAATTCTCTTTGAAATCTTCCATGTCTCAGGCAGTAGATTATGGCATCCCCTAGATACTTGACTCTTGCAGATAGGAGTTAATGAAAGACTTCCGACTGAAATTGGCACAAAAGAAAGTACACTAACAAGCAGGTCCCAAAGAAAGTGAACAGAAAGCTGAAGATTCAAAACGGCAAATCCAACATGTAGGAAAATATTCAATCCTTCAAATTCAGTACGAAAATAATAGCAGGAAGGCAATTATTTATTCTCAGTCCTCCTTAATCTTTAAATGTGAAAACAAGCCAAAACTTTAAAAACTTTAATTTAATCCAGAAATAATAAGCACCAAGAGAGTCCACTTCTTCTTACTGCAGAAAGCCTCTCTTAGGGTACATCAACTTGAAAAAAAAAAGTAAATTGGGTGATTTAGTAATGGGTGGCTCGACCTACTGTCCCTTTAAGGCTACAAACACAGCTTGGAAATGGTGTCGTCCCTGCCTCCCATCATCTCTTACCGGATCGTTGCAAATGCTGTTTGCGATTCTCTGGCTACAAGACAGCGTTCAGGAGAGCAGATGGGGTGATTCCAAGCTTTTTTTTCATTCATGGAAAAGCTCTGGGCTCCAGGAAAAAGCCTGCCAAGCCCAAAAAAATTGTGTGTTGTCAGCTCTGCCTGCAGCACCCGCGAACACAGCTGCTCAGTTGGCCATGTTCCCTCCTTAATATTTGGATGGAAAACAAAGTCCAAAACTTTAAAAGAATTTTTTTAAAAAATTGATCCCCAAAATAACGATAAGCACCAAGAGAACCCACTTCTCCTTGCTGTAGAAAGCCTTTCTTAGGGTACACGTACTTAAAAGAAATATAAATTGGGTGATTTAGAAATGGGGTGGCCAGTCTTAGTGTCCCTTTAAGGCTACAGTGCGGCTTGGAAATGGTGACGTCCCAGCCTCCCAGCTAGCTCTTATCAGTAGAGCGTGAACATTGTTTGCGATCTTCTGGCTGCAAGCAGCCGTCCGGAGGACAGATGGGGTAATTCCAGGTGTTTTCCTTTTTCCAGAAAAACACTCCTGGGCTTCAGGAAAAACCTGCCTGAGCCCAAATAAACTGCAGCATTGTCAGCTCTGCCCACTGAGCCCATGGGCACAGCTGTTCAGTCCACCATGTCCCCACCGGAGGTCCAGGCATTGTGATTATTTGTAATCTGCCCAGAGTTGTCATGGAGTCAGGCAACCTTGAAATGTTATTAAATAAATAAATGTGCACTGAATTTCTAGACAAAAGGCAGGATATAAATATAGTGTAACAACAACACTGTTTGTCATTGAAAGGAAGAGTAACTTTTCTGTGTATTGTCGAAGGCTTTCATGGCCGGAGTTCGATGGCTGTTGTGGGTCTTCCGGTGTTTTATTTTTCCTATCCATGCCTTCCTTTAGGGCAGAGCTTTCCCAACTTTTCATGTAGGTGACACACTTTTTAGACATGCATCATTTCGTGACACACTCTTACAGCAGGGCATCATTTCGCGACACACTCTTACAGCAGGGCACAAGGCAGGCACTAGGACCTGCGTGGAATCACAGCAGGTTTTCAGGCAGCAAGGCACAAGGCAGGCACTAGCACCTGCGCGGAATCACAGCAGGTTTGGAGGCAGCAAGGCAGAAGGCAGGCACTAGGACCTGCGTGGAATCGTGGCAGGGCTCGGAGGCAGCAGCAGCCGTGACACACCCAGACACTGCAGCCAAAACACTAACATGTCCTGACACACAGTTTGGAAAGCTCTGCTTTAGGGTATGGCTAATCTTAAATTCAGGGTTGCCTTCGCTTAGATAAATATGGTAATGGTGGTAGTGGTAATTGTGATGATAACAATAGTTATTTATTCCTGAAGATTTTTGTTTTATTAATGTGGAAGCCAAATCAAAATCTGGAAATCTGGTCATGACTTTCCCTTTTCCAGCTGGAAGGAACAGTAGGTGGATGATGTAAGGTGAATATAATTTAGTAAACTTGTATGCCACCCAACTGTCAATTACTCTGGGTGGCTCACAACAATCAAACAAAGAAATTACAATAAAATCAGTAAAAAATGAAGATATAAGATGGCAAGCATGATAAAGCGAGGGGTCTCCCTCACTGAAGACCTGTGTGAAGAGCCAGATCTTCACAGCTCTTCTAAACAGCAGCAGAGTGGGGGCCATCCTGATCTCGGGGGGAATGTCATTTCAAAGGGATAAATACTTACTGTTGTCACTGTTTAGGGGAGCCTGAAATGGTTGATGGAGTGAAGTAGGATCAATCCAGGCCACCAACTCAGAAATCACATCTTCTTTGGTCCCCTTGACTTTACACCATGCACATGGCTCTCCAGCACATCAGGATGATGGACAAATGCAGAACAAAATATTAAGTGTATTGTTGAAGGCTTTCACGGCCGGAATTCGATGGCTGTTGTGGGTCTTCTGGGCTGTGTGGCCATTTTCTGGAAGTTGTGGTTCCTAACATTTCGCCAGCATCTGTGGCCAGCATCTTCAGAGGGCAGGAGCACAGACAGAAGCGCTCTTTCTGTGCCCAGGTAGAGTGGCAATGTTTTGTTTGTTTTCTATTTATCAGCCAACGCCATTCTCAAATTTTTCCACTCGAAAGGAGGACATTATGTCCCAGCTGCAATTAAGCTTTTTCAGGCTAAGTCGCTTGCACAGCTATTGTATGGGACCCAGCTTGGACCCTCATCTTCTAGTTTCATACCTTTGGAGAGAGTTCAATCCAAATTTATAAGAGCAATTTTACAGATCCCTCGTTGTGTTTCTAACGCTCACTTACGCCTGGAGACAGGACTGGTAAAAGTTGAGTCAAGAATCTGTATAGCTCCCTTAAATCTATGGCTAAAACTCAACTTTTTTCCACAAGGCCTTGCACCACTAATTCTCCAAGACAAATTTTCTTCCTCATGGATCAAGGCTGTCGAATATAATCTCACAAAATTAGGTTTTTCTCCATCTTCAATACTAGAGCTGGGCTACGAGAAGGCAAAACAAAGCCTGAGACAAAGGGTAGAGGACATGGAGAGGCAAGCAGATCTAGAGAAAGCCCCGACATTTTTGGCTCCAGACTCTACTAGATATACTGTTACCTCTGCGAGATATCTCAGCCAGCTAGAGACATTGAACCATCGGAAAGCCTTCTCACTTGCACGATGCCATGTCCTCCCCTCAGCCGTCTTGGACGGCAAATATAAAAAAATTCCATTGGATAAAAGGCTCTGTCCTTCTAATTCTGGAGAGATAGAAACTACTGGACATGTCCTTCTACGATGTTCATTCTACAGAGATATTCAAATAAAATTCATTTCCCCGATAATTATGAGGTATCCGGGCCGTTCTGAAACTGAGTATCTTCAGATTTTGCTCAAAGATGAGTGGATTACAGTCACAGCGCAGGTAGCAAGATTCTGCGCAGCAGCACTAAAGAGCCGACGTAACTTAGTGAAAAACTTACCATAAATATTTTACTTTCTTTTATAACTATTCATTTAAAATTTTGATATTAACACTTAATTTTAATAGTTAATAATTAATAACCATAGGATGCCACAAGATATGGAACTCAACATAATGTAAAATAGGCTGTCTTCTTGATTTTATATACAAATGTTAGGTATTTTGCTAAACTAATTTTAGATATGGATTTTATTTATTTTATTATAGCTGAGAACTTTTATTGGCTACATATGGCGTATTTTTATTTGTACTGGTCTATGACTGTAATAAATAAATTGAATTGAATATTTATAGAGTTAAGTTATAGGAGATTAGGTGGGGTTTTTTGTTGTGTTGAAATGTTAACGAGTGGCTGATGAGCGTGATTAGCATGTTCATTGTGAGAAGTATTGTGAGAAGTATGTCCTGGTGGTTGGACTGAGTTCGTTGACCTTTTGCAGGCTGTGTTTTTCAGGACTGGTAGCCAGGTTTTGCTAATTTTTTTAAAAAAAAGAAAAAAAGAAAAAAAAAGAAAAAAAAGAAGAAAGTCTAAAAATTAGCAAAACCTGGCTACCAGTCCTGAAAAACACAGCCTGCAAAAGGTCAATGAACTGAGCCCAACTACCAGGACATAGGAATACTTCTAACAATGAACATGCTAACCACGCTCAGCAGCCACTTGTTAACATTTCAACGCAACAAGAAACCCCACCTAATATCCTATAACTTAGCTCTATAAATAGAAAACAAACATTGCCAAACATTGCCATTCTACCTGAGCACAGAAAGAGCGCTTCTGTCTGTGCTCCTGCCCTCTGAAGATGCTGGCCACAGATGCTGGCGAAACGTTAGGAACCACAACTTCCAGAACACGGCCACACAGCCCGGAAGACCCACAACAGCCATAAAATGTTAAGTCTTTACATGCACCCTGTTTCTATTTCTCCTGAATTCTTGAGAGGATGGTAAGGAAGGTTAACAGAATGGTGAAAGTTAAACTGGATGGGCAGATTTCCTTATCTGTTTTTCTTCAGAAAAAAATTAGGCAATTCCTAAAGCTTCCAGAGGGAGCTTTAGAGAACATATCCATCTCTTCTTGCCTTCGCTATGCTGCATCTCACTTCATATAAATTTATTTTCTAAGAATGATGCTTGGCATTATCTAACTTTTCTACTTCAAGATTTATTTAGTGAGAATAATTGGTATGTCCTTCATATCAGCATCACTGCATATGTCCAAAGCACCATGTGACTGCAGAAATACTGTTTTATTTTGTTATTTTCCCCAGACTGATCACAACACTTCTCTTTTTAATCTCTCCCACTTGTCTCCCAACAGTTTCTGGAACACAGAATGTTTTAGATATGCGATGTGTGTATGTATTTTAAACAACTACTTCCCCAGTTTCTGTTATTTATTAATAATACATTATTTTTTAAATCATGATCCAATCAAAAATTTAGATAAACTGTTAACATTGTAACATTGCATGAAGTTCACAGAAATACCATTATACTGAGATGATGAGGGTCTGTTAACACAGTCAGTTATCCTAGGAATGCAATCCTGTAATTTGCTTAAACTGACTTGTTTCTATACTCCTGTAATAAAACTCAAAGTGAAATTCACAGTTCTATAGACTCAACATAATGACCTGTGAGTGACCTCAGACAGCAAGAAAAGAGACACATAAATCACACTCTTTTCTTGTTGATTTAGGGAGCTATGCTAACAAACTTGAGATTTCAGTGACAGCTTAATTTTAGAGCCAGGTGCAGATGGTCTTTTGGAATTCTCCACCAAAAAGTAGAGAGAAAAATTGAGTGAATGTTTTCTCCAAATTTCTCGGGGGGGGGGGGGGCGGATATGTAACAGTTCCTCAATGGCAGGACTCCCAAAACAAGGAGGAAAATGCCTAAATCCTAACCCTAACCTAACCCTAACCCTAGGGATTTTATGCAACTCTGGGAAGCCAGGGACATTGCAGACCACTGGAAAGAGGGTGGGACAGTGAAATATAGGTCATTCCCTACCCATGAAATAAAATAAGATCAAAAACACACATACAGTACTTCATCCTTGAGAATTTCACTGAAATTTTCTTCTTCCTTAAAAGAAATTTCAAAGGGAAATTTGTTCCTATAGAAATGAGGAGACAGTGTTCTTCCAGTGGTGGTAATTTGGTTTTAAATAGTCTTGCCAATACTTTACTACAGAGAAAATTGTTCAATGAAAGACAGGACCTTCACGCAGATATACCTGGACCTTACTCATAAGAAGGGGTACACGGAAGGAGCCTCCCCGAAGATTGTTGAAATAATACAATCGGGCGTACCCTGGAAACGGTGAATTGCACCGGCTAATCCTTCTAACACCACACTGGACACAAAATAAATAAATAAACTCATAAGAAGAGTTAAAACATTATCAGAAAAGGAGGTATTGAAATTAAAAAAAACTCTTGAGGCATCCTGGTGCCATGGATGCCTCAAGAGTTTTCCTTCTAGTAAATTAATGTCTTGTGACTGACCATACCCACCACGGCAGCCCATAAAGATTTGAGATCCTTGTTGTAATAGCGATTACAATAGTATGAGATCATTAGACATCTGAGAATATGATGGAGTAATGTATTTTTTAATGGTTTTTGCTATGTGAACCCCCACAACTCAATGTGCTATCAGGTAGTAGTATGTTCCAAACATCTGGTGGCTACTTTCACATAGTTTGAATATGAATGGTGACATTTTTATCCCATTAGGAATCCCTAGGGTTGCTCCATTTTCTGGTGTGATATTACCAGAACATGAATTAATAAGGCAAGTTAACATGTTTTCATGTATTAATAAACTAATGCTAGTGTCAAAAGCAGCTGGTTCTTGTTTGCTATCAGCTTTTCAATTTCCCTGATGTTTCTCTCACCATATCTTATAAAATTAAAAGTCAGGTTTTCCTGAAGCTTTATCTAACTTCCCAGTTGAAAAAAATAACCAAGTAAATTCATCTTTCATAAAGGAAGATTGTCAGTCAGATGTAAATTACACTCGGTGTAAATGTCATTTCATCACTTACAGCTGGTGCTTTACATTCAGCCCTTAAACAGTGCTGCCTGTTCACATTATTGCCATCAATGTTTCTTTGACAGCTCTGGTATTAATTGCACCACATTGCTTGCCTTTTACAGTAGATTTTCACTTAATCAGAGAGATACTTTAAGAACTTTTGGGAGAAAATAGTGCACTTTAAACATGTGAATAAAAACAGTGTTTTGGGCTGTATGTAAAGTCAATAGACAGAATTACACAGTACAGAATTTTAGAGTTAGAAAGGATCTCGTTGATTATTTAATCCATTGTCATCTGGACAGAAGAATCCATAGCTTCCTGAAGCAAATTGTTTTATTGACAAACAACACTTAACATTCTTAATGTTTAGAACAAATTTGCTTCATCTCAGTTTCTTTTTCTTGGATCTAATCCTGCTTTCAGGTGCATAGAGATCAAGTATATCCCAATTTTTTTTCATTGTAGTCATTCAGTAATTATGATAGTTGTGATATATCATTCCCTCATTTGCTCTCCTCTGGACTGAACATAGTCAGTCCTTTCAACCATTCCTCATAAACTCTGGCTTCCAAACTCTTCATTTGGCTCTATATACTGGTCATGATTCAGCTGGTATTAATCCATCTGGAAATATGGTGGTCTAAACTTAGCAGTCTTCCCGGTGTTAACTGACCAGCAGAGAAGAACTATTATTTTGTGGGCTCTGGATATGATGTTTCTGTTAATGCAGCATTTTGGACTTGATTTTCCATTCATTGGTTTTTTTTCCTCTCTCTTTTTGGCCAGGCCAATTTATAATGACACAGTCATCAGACTACTTTATCATAGGCTCAGAAAGGATATCTGGGCCAAGGAAAAGCAGATAGTACTGGATAAAAAATGAGTCCTGGAAGTAGTTATTAGACTCTACTCTCAATCCCATCTTTCAGCTAAATTGGCTTAAACTACAAAGAATATGATTCCAATATCTTAAATCATGAAAGTAAGCTGCTTTTTAGCACCACAATACACCAGGGATGGATGAATCTGTTAGCTCATGTTCTAAGACATTTACATTTATTTGGAAGAATAATCTTGCCCTCTTCCATTTTTTGCAATTTATATATAATTTTCAATGCAATTTATCCAATATACCCGCTTTTTTAAAAACAAGAACTTTTCTGCTGACTTTTTGTCTTCAACTTTCTCTAATACTTTGGAAGCAATCCCCAAAGAACATACATTTCTACACATTTTTATTGGAGTTTTTCATTGCAATATTGGGAGAGATATCAGAGCCAAATTATAATTATGTTCTGGTTCATGTATTACTTTGGGAAAGCTGAAATAGATAAGAATAAATTTTGCCTTATTTGTACAATACTCCTAATGCACAGGTGAACTGACATTTGAATAGCTTTTATGCTTCTTTTCCCAACACTTATTTCTAGGGATAGGCAAGACTGTCAATATCAGTTCCACGTCATTTCTTATTTTGTTTTGACCCTGGATCTGCATCACTTTGTAAATTCAGGGACAATCTGCTTGAAAGTTCATCTGCATTTTAGTTGTCTTTCTCTGAATATATGCATTTCTGTACACACTTTTATGAGCATACAAATTCTTTGCAAGAGTTTTTTAATTAACACTATGCATTTATATGGATATACTTGTCTAGCATAGGTTTAGTGCATTTCCCTCCATATACCATCTCTGTATATATTTTTGAGTTACAAACTGCATCACATATTTCTATAAAAATGAAGATTTGGGCTAAGGAAGATTGTAGTTTGCATTTAGGTTTGGGGTATGTGAATTGAGCAAATTTGTAAAATTAAACACTCACAGAATCAGTGCACGCATTGACTGATTTTCTTCACTATTACAACTTTTTTCCTAGTTTACTGACAGCTTAATATTTGTCAAATCCATCCCCCAACCACCTTACCCAAGAAAGAACCCAAAATAGCTGTGTTTAGTTAGAAGTCAATACAATAGTGCAATAGTCAAAGCAGCCTATGTTTTACCCTGGAGAAATCTCATGAGTATTCTCCTGTTCTTGACTTGCTAGGCTCCCATTGATCATATAGATCAATGAAGTGGCTGAAGGGTATCTAAGTTATACTGTCTAAATAGAGTTTTCTACTTGGCTGGCTTTGTGGTTTGGCTGAACTTCAGTTTGAACTTTTCTCCTCCCTAGTTGCCACTGATCTAATTAGACTTGGATATGAAAGCTATTTAAAGACCTGGAGAGAAACACAATCAGAAAATGAAGATGTCTTAGTATAGTCAAGAGCTTTGCCAGCCGGAGCAGGATGGGACTAATCCAAAATCCATTTGTGTCATTGGTGGCTAGGCAGCAAGTTTTAATGGAGTTTGATTAGGCCTTCTTTGCCATAAAAATGCAGGGTCAAAATGTGCTTTTAATTTTGTGGTACACAGTACACTTCGGCATCTTTTGAAAGAAGATAAAACAGAAATTCATTAGCAGATATTCTATAGGAGTAAACTTGCTTACGTTCAAATGCCAATTTGACATGCCACCTTTATGCCAGAGAAATCTGCACCACATCACTTGTGATGGTTATTAGAAGCCCTATCTAAGTCACAGGTGTTTAATGTTTTGAAGTTGAAGGAACAGCAATATTTTACATTTTAGTATTGCATATACAGTATAGATTTTCTTTAGAGTATGTACATACACACGCGTGTACACACACACACAAACACATATAAATTATGATTGATGCACACGCTCTATAACTTCTTAAAGTCCCTAATACTTGATGGCTGTTTCATGAGTTTAACCTCTTATGTGGAGATTAGTTAGTGAGGTCCCCAAACCATGGACTGGAAAATAGGCCTACCTTCATGATTAGAAGAGTTGGCCAATTTTGAAAAATTGTATTTTTTTACTTGTTGCCTTTCTCACAGAAACATATTCCAGCCTCAAGTATGTTTTGAGATGCTTTGAACAGTTTTAGGCATCAGGCACATTGACTGAGGCTGATACCAGTTGATGTGCAAAACACCTGAAGGGTACTGTTTGTAGCAAATATTAGTATCTGAACACAAGCCATTGCATGGATATATAATAAAACTGTAAGAACTTTCTTGGAGCATGCCAACATGTATTTCCAACTTGTTGCACTAGATTATTTCACTTCTGATACTATTAGTATCAGAGAGAGGAGAACATCCATTTCAGTTTATATTAAAGTTGGGAATCATCTCACTTTGTTACCAGCATTGCAGTTTAAAAGATGAAGTGGGATTCATGCCACACTTTGGAAAATAAAATGTCAAGAGCTAAATCCCTAGATTACATTACATCTTCTAAATATTGTCATCCATTTTGTCCCAATGCAAGAAATATATAGCATAAGCTATGCTTCTTGACACCTATAACACTCTGACCTCTTTGTTAATTAGCTGGGATCAGAAATCTTCTTAAAGAAAGCCCATTAGGAAGAAAGCAATTAGTAAACTAAATCTTAGATCCCTCCCCACCAAAATCTGGCCTAAAAAGCTTACATAACAGAGACCAATATTGATGCACTGTAACATATACACAGTAAATCAAACATTGCAGTTCTTTTTATCTCCATTCCTTCTTCTGAGAAGGTAGGGAAACAGATACACTAAATAATTGTGTGTTTCTTTATATATTTTTGCATATGTAATTCTCAAAATTATTCAAGCCCCTGAATAGAATCCGTCACAACAGCACACATACAGTACTGTACAGTATGCAAAACAGGTGTTATCTCAAGCACACCTGATGCAACTAATCAAGAGCTTCATTAGTTGCACCAGGTGTGCTTGAGCTGGAAAACATGAAATACCTGAACTGACTAGGGGTTTGTTGAGTGTCACATTTGACTGCATGTTAGAAATATGGCTAAGTCAAAAGAATGGTCCAAAAAGGTAAGAGAAGAGATCATTGCCCTTCACAAACAAGGAACAGGATACAAAAAGATAGCGAAGGCACTGAATGTTCCTAGAACATTGGAATGTTGGAAGCATATTTCACAAGTTCAAAGTTAAAGGAACAATGGTTACACTACCTGGACGGGGCAGAAAAAGGAAGCTGTCAATGGCTGCAACCAGATTTCTGAGAAGGCAGGTTGAGAGAAACCCTCGAGTGACTGCAAAAGACCTGCAGCAAGACTTGGTGGCAACAGGCACTGAGGTTTTAGTGAGCACAGTAAGGCGCGTACTAAGCACAGAAGGTTTCCATGCCAAAACTCTAAGACGTACACCACTACTGACCCAAAACCACAAGAAAAGTTGGCTCCAATATGCTCACAATCATATAAATAAGCCACAGACGTTTTGGGATTGTATTCTGTGGAGCGATGAAACAAAACTGGAACTTTTCAGCCCAATAGATCAGCGGTATGTCTGGAGGAAGAAGAATGAAGCATACGCTGAAAAGAACACTCTGCCTACAGTTAAGCATGGTGGTGGCTCGGTGATGCTCTGGGGCTGCTTTGCATCCTGTGGCACTGGAAACCTGCAGCGTGTGGAAGGCAAGATGGATTCATTGAAGTATCAGGAAATCCTAGAAGAAAACGTCATGCCATCTGTGAGGAAGCTGAAGCTTGGGCATCATTGGACCTTCCAGCAGGACAATGATCCCAAGCATACCTCAAATTCCACTAAGGCTTGGATGCAGAAGAAGTCCTGGAATATTCTACAGTGGCCATCACAGTCACCAGACTTGAACCCCATAGACAATCTCTGGTGGGATTTGAAGAAAGCAGTTGCAGCACACAAACCCAAGAATATTACTGAACTGGAGGCCATTGCTCATGAGGAATGGGCTAAGATTCAGGAATGCTGCCAGAAGTTGGTGTCTGGCTATGCATCTCGTTTGCAGCAGGTCATAACAGAAAAAGGGTGCTCTACTAAGTACTGAAGATGCTTGCCATGAAGGGGTTGAATAATTTTGAGACTGGAGAAGTCATGATAAGTTGCATTTTCAGTTGAATTTGGGGAAACCACTTGAAGCATTCGTTGTATTGAGCTATTTCAATTGCTTTTGTTTGATTTGTTCATTGCAAACAGCTGAAAGTCTGTACATTTTGGCAATAAACCTGATTTGCAATGGGGGTTGAATAATTTCAATTGCAACTGTATCTTAGTTATTCTTGTTTAGGTGGTTTTAGGGAACAATGAGCTCCTGATCTACACTGAGTTTCAGAAGAGGCAGAGACGGGTTTCCTAGGCAGCTGAAGAAAAGAGAAGCTTCTGTGAATTTCTGGGAATGGAGTACATCTCAAATTGCTCCTCTGCTCAGCAGAATAATTAAACCTGTTCTTAATGAGGCAGAAAAAATGGAAATGTCCTCTTTGTTCTAGTCAAATGAAGGTGGCAGCTCTTACCAAATACAGGTTGTGAGTCAAAGAAAAAGACACTCTTCAAGTGCTGAGCACCCTTAAATGCGAAATATCTGTTTGCTCTGCAGAAATACAAACACTGTAATATCTTCCATAGCTGTGCAGCACTTTGGATTCAAAGGCAAGAAGGTGCTTTAGAGCATGAACTGGCATGCAGTTGCACATGTCTGCAACTCTTTCAACCAAACTCCTCCTGGGATCACATGGTAGCTGAATAGGGCAGCTGTGTGATTCCAGGAAAAGATGCAGCTGCTTGAAGGAACTGGAGACAGATGCTACCTGACTGTCCCTGCATGCTCTGAAGCACTCTTTTCCCTTTGAATCTGGTATAGCGCTGCCCTGATATTTCCTGTTCAGGCCAGCACTAGATAACACAGGAGGCGTCAGGCTGCCAATGATGACAGCCCTTGAATCTTCACTTTTCTAGTAAACTGTAGAGAGATTGAGCACATGAATTTCCCAACCAGAAGTTTCAGAGAGATGGGAGGGAATATACAATGAGATGATACATTTTTTTTTACAAACTAGGATTTACATATCCAGAAAGAGTTAGACAGAGGTGTCCTATTTTGTTCTTCTTAATCGAAAGGAATATTACCACTTTCTTCTGAGTTCTGAGAAGGATCAATAACTGTAGCCTCAACTAAAAGCATGACCACTGATTTCCCCCCATCCAAGAACTATGTAAACTCTAATAGATATAGATAGGCGATGCTGTAAATAGCAGCATTCAGAGTCTGAACATTTAGTCTCAGTTGAAGAATGCAGTCTTTTCATAGGTGTGTTAAGGAATCTGGCAATCACGTTTGCCCTTCTGGAGAGTAAGGAGAGGGTGTGACAAAAACAACCAACAATGTCACAGTGTGCTGAAAAATGGAAACACCTACTCTTTGAGATGCAACATAAAATGCACATATAGACATTTGTGAGCATGTGTGAGTGAATGCAGATTCACACACACACACACACACACACACACATACACACTTTTGGAATTGGGTTGGTTTCTCATCCAGGATATCAGGTGGATAGATCAAGGGATTATGTTAGCAGAGGTACAAAACATTTTTCAAGTTGGCAGCCACACTCTTAAGAGCAGCCAGTCCCATGAAAGAAGAGCATGGCACCTGGAGAAAAAAGCAAGTTTGATTTGGAATACATTTACAGTCAAACTATACTGTACGCTCTCCTTCAGGCACGTTAAGAATTAGACTCTATTTTACTGGCAACTGAGGGGTTGGGTGTAGGGGCTGTAGCTCTGGTGTTTCAGGTTGTGCATCTGATCTATAAGATTGTTGAACTTAAGTCAGTACAGATTGAGTAATGCATGGCACAGGGACTGCTGGAAATCCTATTTAAGCTCTCCCCTGAGGAAAGAGAGAAGGTTTATTAGGGCTGTGTGAAGTGGCTGCCATCTGCCTTGATGAGGTGCTTTGCACCATTGAGACAATCCTATTTGTCTTGTCAAGGCACAGAAGTGACACTATTAACCTCTCTGAGGTGCCGTGTGTACCTCAGTGAAAGAGGCTTCAGTGCATGCCCAAGGCATGTGAAGAAGCTTTTTCTAGCTAATGGCACTTCCAGAATAAAGCTCCAAATGATAGGAACTTTAAGGAACACACTTGTTTCAGAATTTAAAGGGAGGGACTGCCTTGCTTTTGATCTTCAAAGAGGTGCTTTAAAGTACTATCAAACTGAAGCATCCCTTTAAGTTTTGCGGAGCCCTAGGATCATTTATGAGAGTCAGTTTGCTTTACTGGTTAGGGCACAGGGCTAGAAACTGGGAGACTTATGAGTTCGAGTCCCACCTTAAGCACAAAGCCAGCTGGGTGACCTTGGGCCAGTCATTCTCTCTCTCAGCCCTAGGAATAAGGCAATGGCAAACCAATTCTGAAAACATTGCCAAGAAAACTGCAGGGATTTGTCTAGGTAGTCACCAGGAGTCAAGACTGATTTGAATACATACTCACTCATACATACTGTATGCGGTTGTGAGCCACCCAGAATCTGGTATAAGATGGGCAGCTATATCAGTGTTTGAAATAAATAAATAAAATAAATACACAGAGACTACATGTATGCTCACGACATAAAGGAATTCAATAACAAAAACATAAAGTCAATTTTCTGCCTTCTGATGACAAAATATGTCTGCTCCAATATATTTTCCTATAGAATTAATATGTAATGGGAAGAGAGGAAGGGAGAGAGGAGACATTTTAGATTTTTTAATTATGCTCATGCAATAGTGGGCTGGGAGAAAATAGCCATTTTTTGTATGAAAATCTCATAGTGGTCAGCATTTCTGCTGAATGAATGAATAGCTTTATGATGGAGCAAACAATCTAAGATAGCAAGGGAAAATATAATGGCTTACCTCAAGGCCACATTGGCAGTCATCCTGAGGTTCTCCATTTTGATATCTTATGATCCTTTTCATATGCATCTTCCACTGCAGTATAGCAGTCTTGGATCAAAATGACAAGTTTGGAGAAAAGATGATAATGGAGCCGCTGGAAGGAAGAAATAATTAAATCTGATTGAGTAGCACTTAATATTTTCCCTTGTTACTCTGACTTTCAGTCACTAGGAGCACATTAAGGGTAATTGAGTTAGGTCAATTTGTTATCCAAATGATATTAAGGTAACTGTGTACTAAAAATGAAATTGCATGGTGTCTCTTTAGCTCAGCTGTGGCAACTAAAAGGAGTTGTTGTCTCCTGGAGTTTTTGTCTAAGGGGGGGAAGAAGAAGAAGAAGAAGAAGAAGAAGAAGAAGAAGAAGAAGAAGAAGAAGAAGAAGAAGAAGAAGAAGAAGAAGAAGAAGAAGAAGAAGAAGAAACATTTTGCTTAGCCATGTGAATGTTTTCTTCAGGTCTTATCTATTAACAGGAAGGAAGGAAGGAAGGAAGGAAGGAAGGAAGGAAGGAAGGAAGGAAGGAAGGAAGGAAGGAAGGAAGGAAGGGCATCAGACAACTGTTTCCCAACATCCAAAGGAGTATTTGAAGCACAGAAGCTGCTATACCATGCCAACCTGCAACTCATGGCTGTTATAATAAACAGCATGGGGAGTGAACATCTTGTCTGAATGCCTGATTAATTTGCTGCATTTAAGAATTATATTATTAATAGTTCTGTTGCATGGTTCATTTTGGCACACTGTTGCTTTATATTGCTGCATTAAATGTATCATAAGTTGCTTTAAAAAAGCTTTTTGAGAATGTATATATCTTTTAGGGAAACCATATATGCAGTGCCAAAAACAGAGGATGTTTCTACAAAAAGGAGGACAAAAATAAAAAGGAACATATATTAGCATAATATTTGCATATGCTTAGTATGAGATAAATGCAAATTTAGAAGCATTTACTCTCCCATTTTTTTAAGTACAGTATCATAGTGGGGATAATTGTAACCTGGTAACTGTACTTATTCAGTTACTGCCCTGGTGCTAAGTGCAGAAGGACAATTTCAAGGCTCCAGATGCCAGTATTGCCACCAGGGTCAAACTTTGAGATAAAAGTCCAGTTCTCCAGTACCATCATGAAAGGTAAGCCTTGAAACAGAACAGTTTGTCTGAGTTCCTTGCAGGAAAGGAAGAAAGTTTTAAAAATGGATTTTTTATTATTTATACAATTAAGATGGATTATTAGGAGCACACTTCAGCTGGTGGCAATATCAAGCTAGCCTTGGTTAGTATTTGGGTGTGGAAACCCCTGGAAATTCCTGGGCTGTTAACCAGAGTGGAGAGTTGAAAAAAAAATCCCAGAAAAGGTAACAAATAGCCAAGAAAACTAACTGCATGGATGCAGTTAGCCCCAGGGGAAGGAGTATAATCTAAATTCCCAAGATTGATTCCATGGTTTCCTACATGTGTTTCCAATGTTGCCTTAAGAATTGAACTGGGTGTCACAAGAGTGAAGGCCTACTGTAGATCTGGATTGTTATTCCCAACTACTGGCTGAAACAGATGTGTGGTCCATTTGGGCTTGTTTCTTTAGTAATCAGAGAGAGCTTTTGTTCACAGTGGAAGTGAAGCATCAGAGATAAACTGGCCTTACATGGCTTCTTATTGGGAAGACCTGCAATTGTTGACCAAGATAGTAAGGTCATAAAACTGAGAATTCTTGATGTAGATTAGCAACATGTGATTAGTCTTGATGTTCTAGCTATTCTACATTATAAAAACACACTGGATGCCAACTCCATAGCAACTTCTATACTGTACTGTCAATTGTCATGTTTTTGCTTCTGCTATAGTGACCCAAGAGAGGTTCATTTATTTTGGATTATATAAATATGTTCAAATATCACTCCTATGATAAGTGATACTTTTTTTAATGACTATTATCAACTATTTGATTTTAGGTCTCAGCCAAGTGAGATATTTTAGACAGCTCATATAGTCCTCACATTTTCTAGTTTGATAATAGGTTGTATATTTTATTTGTTGCATTGTTTCTCTAGTTTCTTTGCAGTTCTGTTTGTCTGGTCATGGAGTGTAATTAACAATAACATTTAACCTATAATAAGCCAGACATGACTGTAGTTATAAAGAAACAATTATGGATAACCGACATTGCAGTAGCTGGAGATAGAAGGTCAACGAGAAAGAACAAGAAAAAATAGGGAACTAATAAAGACCTTCAAATAGAAATCGAGCATATGTGGAAAAACAAAGTAGTAGTGGTGCCAATAGTGGTTGGTGCACTTGGTGCCATACCAAAAGATCTGGAAAAGCACTTGGACACAGTAGGAATGGACAGAATCTCAACTGATCAGTTACGAAAAGCAGCATTACTTGGAACAGTGCCTACATTAGGATGATACCTTAATAGCTTTGGGAAAGATGCAATGGTTAAAAATACTAAATCCAGTCAGAACCGTCTGGTAAACTGAATACTACTAATACTAATACTAATACTAATACTAATACTAATACTAATACTAATACTAATACTAATACTAATACTAATACTAATACTAATACTAATACTAATACTAATACTAATACTAATAATTTTTGTTTTGTTGCCAAAGGTTTGAAGAATATTTGAGTTAAGAATTTTTTTATTATTATTTTCAAAGAATGGGAATCAGTCGCTGCTGCTTCCACCATCAGCAGTGCCAAGCTTGGTAGCATCTGAAAAAAATCTACATCAGTATGAATAGTAAAAAATACACTTAATATGGAATTAGAGTGTGTCGCTTTTGTTTACACACCCAGGTGTGTATGCATTGAAAGAAAAACAGGAAATAAAGCTTTGTGTACTTTAAAAATGAACCAGAAGCACAAACACAATGCCTCTCCACTATTTTTTTTTATAGGGGCTCACCTTTTTGTAGGATTCTACATGAACCTGGAAAACGAAAACATGCAGCTCCTTTAAGGAGCCAGTCCATTAAAGTTAACACAATTCTAGTAGCTCTAAGATGTAAAGCATATTCTCTTAACAACTGAGCAATGGGTCCTATGTCCAGTGCTTTCTTTTTGTATGCATGAATTGAAAGGGTGTCTCCATTTTGTAGTCAGAACATTCAGAAGTAGAGTTTAATTAACTGATTACTTGGCCTTTTATGTCACACAAAAAAGAATGTTTTTAAAAGTGAGGGTGTTTTATGTTACAAAGCTCTGAAGCAGTATTAGTTTGACTGGTCATTGTAATTCTGTGGCTAAAGTGAGTTCAAAATGTAAGCTGAGCTGATGGAGATAAGAGACTGTTGATACAAAAGAGTGATTCCCTGCTAGCTTTGGGGATCTGATTGCTCTGTAGGCTACTGTCCAACATCTTTGAAGTTAATTGGAAGTGATAATGCCCAACATCATCCAGGTTAGGTCTATAAGAGATTGCCAGGTGTGCTGAACATTGTACTGCCAAAGCTGGCTGTGCTACATGATAGAAGTTTCATCCCCTTTGATCCTGCAGTCAAAGAAAGGTTTAAAAGTGTTGAAAGGTGTCATCAATTCATGTATGTTACTGCAAAGGATCTGAACTCTTAAACAAAAAACAAAAAACAGCTTACAGGGGTTGGACTGCCAGGCACCTGAATACCCTGGGTAGTTTTGCATAGTGGCAATATTCTCAAGTTTCTCTCATTTAAAATGGAATTACTTTGAGGGAGAAATATATATATATAATGTCTCCTCTATCTGCCCCTATTTGTATTGCCCAGCTTGGAGCTTAACATGCTATTGAAATGGCATGAAAAGCAAGTGTAGAAGCAAGGCTGTGATCTAATATGGACAGAGGGTACAGACTATGTATGTTGGCTTGTAGTGAGAGAAAAATTAGTCAGTGCAAGAAGAAAGTGTCTGCCTGAACAGGTGGAACATTAGCTCAGTTTGAATCAGATAAAAAGCCAATATATTTTTTATTTTTCTTGGGGCAAAGCTTGCAACATATCAGGGAGTTGCATTCCTACGGTGGCTGTTTATGCTCGGAAAGTTTATTGAAATTGCTACACCTTACTGCAGGTGTGCACTATTTTCTCTGTAGCCAGGTGCTACATTGTAAGCCTTTTAATGGCACATCTATAACCGGACTCTCCAAAAGATGCTGGGCCAAAACAAAGAATCTTGATTTGATGTCAATCAATGCATTTTTGAAAATAGTATACTTAGTAAAATTACTTTCCGTATCTTTAACTGTTAAATATTATGTTTCATTACATTAAAGGTCATAAAGTTTGGAAGGATCATACAGCTAAGACCCAAGGATTTGTGTTTGGGTGCATGTGGCTCTAGACATAGACTATGCATCTTTATCCCAGAATATCTATCAAATACAGACCTGCAAAAATGTGTCCTCTTAAGCCAAATGCAAACCACCAATCCTGGCTGGTAGCTCATTGTTAATACAGTGAATCTGCTGGTTTTTATTGTCTTCCTGGGACTTTAGAAACAGGCTTGTTCTGGGTTTGATTGCCCACAAGAGAGCCTTAAGCAAATGCCCCATTAACCTCCTTATGCTGATCTGAACCTTTGAACAGAGACTATGCTCAACTAAGAGCATAATCCATCCCTGCAAAAATGATGGCAGAGAGAATCTCAGTGCTTACAGCTTCAACACATTCAGGCTTCAGTGCAGAAAGCACTGTAGTAATGCATGGAGGGGTGCATATGTAGAAAATGCACCTTGTAGTAGAACATCTGGGGTGTGTGATGTCTTTGCAAGCATCTTTAGAAGGTCTCCTCTGATGTTCTCAGTAACCAGGCAGGTTCATAGAGGGAGCGGCAGTCCCACAGATAATCAGACTTTAAGCTTAATTCTAATTTAAAATATGCTGTACAAAGCAAAAATAACTTTGATATTTTCTCATCTACAGTATTTTGATTGCCTATATTTTTCCAGACCCAGGATATGGATACATATAAAACTGAGAGAATGCATGTGGAGAGAATGAAATTGCATGGTCCCTTGGAAAAGGGATGTTAATTGTAGGATAGTGAGATCCAACCTAGGATGCCACTGACCATGTCCAACAGGGGTCTCCAAGGCTTAGAAGAACATCCACAGTTGAATGTTAACATCCACTTCCAATTGGAATGTTAAGGCTAGGGTGGACTTCTAATATTCAATCACTCAACCCATGATCTATGAAATGCCTAATAAATGTTTAGGTTTATTTTTTATGGAATCCTTTGCAAGCATAATTTTCTACTAGGAAAGATCCTAGTTTATCCTGTTCAATTATCCATGCATTTGACAAGGGCAATTAAAAAAAACATTTGGACTCTGGCTTAGAAACAATTCTTTAAACATGTGCATTCTCACAATTGCAAACAAAACCACATACTGTATACTTACAATTGGATTGTTTCCTAACCACATTTTCCCCATTTTATGCAGAATGGTGAACAGAGATAAAAAATGAAAATGAATTTGCTGATAAAATAAACAATGTTTTCCGTCAAAAAATATGTAGTCTATTGAGAAAGACTTTCCTCTATCAGGAGTTCAAGCAGATGAACACAATGCATTTTCCAGTTAGAGAGCCAATCCTAACTGGAACCCCAATAAGATAATTTGTACATGTAGGTGCAATGAGAGAATGTATCTGGAAAATTGTGGTAATGGAATGCCCTCTGGACTTTGTCCCAAATGCAATTCTTTTTATCCTCCAGGCTGCCATTCTCATTGTTTCTGGTTAGGCTTTTCTGATTGGCTCCTTGCCTTGCCTGTTGTTTGCCTTGTTATCTCCTAAAATAGCCATTTTGCAGCTCTCACCTAAAGAATGGTCAGTGTGTATGTTACCTCAGGCAACTAGAACATTTTTTAAAATGTTAAATTTTATCCTGCAGAGCTATATTCTTCATCAATTGTTTCCTGGCTTACCTTGTGATTTCTCAATTTCTTTTAAGCTAGCAGAGAGGGGGAAATCACATCCTGTTGCAGGCTTCAGCTTTGCAATTTTAAATAGACAGTTTTATCTCCAAAAAGTGTTTTAAATACTAATATTTTATTTTAACAGCACAGCAAACCAATGCAAATTCCAAAAATTCAATCCCAATTGTAAAGTTCTCCAACAGGAGGGAGTAGGGACTCTAATGATGGTTTATTGTTTTGGTAAGGTTTACTCTATTTATTTTATGGCTTCAGAAGCCAAAACGAAAGTTTGATTTGATTTGGTAATGGTTGGAAGCATACTAGACTTACCTGCTATATACCAGCTAATATTCTGTCTTTTGCAGGCATCTTTTAAAAAATAATTTTATTTTAAAACATTTAAAGAATAAAATAAATGACTACATAAAAAAGAGAAAATGAGAAGAGACATAGTGGATGAAAAATAAAATATCAGTAAATAAACAATTTATAATTGTCATAAAATTTAAAATTCATTATTTCATTGGTTAAATAATTAATTGAATATATAAAACTAAACTTACTATATCATCTTGAGAAGTAAATCACTGCAAAACTCTAAATGTTAATATCTTGAACAGCTTGGCTTCTTGAACCACTTGCAAGTTTTTAAAAATCTTTAAAGCTGACCTATACAGTATCCATTGTAGTAGTCTAGGCCACACATTCAAGTATCTTGGTTATCTTCTTAATGAAAGGATGTAGTTGGCATAGAAGCAAACTCATAGAAAAGGTCCCATTGACAATCTCCATCACATGTCCTTTCAGTTGTAGCTTAAGATTCAGAAGCAGCCCAAGCTACTAACTTGATCCTTAAGAGACAAATACAATGCAAAAAAGACTACTCTCTAAACCAGGGTTTCTCAACCAGGGTTCCATGGAACCCTAGGGTTCCATGAGAGGTCACTAGGGGTTCCTTGGGAGATCACAATTTCTTTAAAAAATTATTTCAAATTTGGGCAACTTCACATTAAAGAGGTAAGTTTCATTCTTTAGTTTTAGTTTAAGAACACTGTTAATGCATATATACAGGCCTACACATGAAACGAATATAATAATTTTGTAACTTGTGGCCTATATTTGAGCCTGAATGTGCAGGGGTTCCCAAGGCCTGAAAAATATTTCAAGTGTTCCTCCAGCGTCAAGTTGAGAAAGGCTGCTCTAAATCAAGGTCAGCTCTTGACCTTCTTCGGTAGTTATATCACATCTCAATTGTGTTGTTTTTTTTAATTACATACCCTCTTCTATATATGTATAATTCACTAGAAATTACAAGACACCAATATATGTCAGAAAACACAATGATGACCTTTCAATTTTGCATTGGAGATCCTTTTATAAAGAATCATGGGTGTAAGGGACTTTTCCTCAACTCTGCAACTTTTATCCAACATTTTATGGCATAATAATATTTGAGGGTCAGGCATATGTTACATTTATACTCAGCTAGTCATGCAAAAGCAAAATAAACCACAACTCAAAGACCCTGGATCCCATGAGAAAAAATTGTCATTGAATGTAGCCCCCAGCAAAGTAATATCGTTCACCTTGAAATGATGTATAGCACTCAGCTGAGAATGCCTGTATCATTCAGTTGGCCAGATTTGGAAGAAACAAGATTATCCTTTCCAGGCAATGTTGAAGTCCAGAGTAATTGCTGTTCATGTGAATTTCCACAAAAATGCTTCAGCATCTGGAGCAATTTTTAAAAAATCAATGCTCATTATTCAAAATCCCCACCTCACTTAAAACTGAGTTATTTAAAACTTCTGGTGTTATATGAATCATACTTCTTGCCCTCAGATTTTAAAGACTACAGCCAAGGGTAAAACTGAGGCCAAAAAGACCCAGATTTATTTTTAGTCTGAATGTGGATAGAGATATGGTTTTCGTTTGTATTGTGTTTCTTTCTCTTCGTGTTTTGAAATTGGAAATACGCACAAGCACAACCTCACACTTTGTGATGGTGTTGTGGGGATTAATGCTAATGCACTGTCAAGATCAGCTACAAAGGCACATAATCTTGAAAGCTACTGAGAGTCTTTGAAATAATCTGTCCTTCTGCATCTCTCCATGACACGAGTCCCTCTTTTGAGGGAGATGGGCGGTGATGAAATTTGATAGATAAATAAATAAATAAATCTGACTCAAATAGGGCTTTTTTGAGACATATTTCTTAATGTGAAAATACAAATGAAAACCATCCACATTCAGAGCAGAAATAAATCTGGGTAATTTACTGTATGTGTGTGTGTATGTACATACACATACCCACTTTAATTCCTTGACTTATTATTACTTGGTAAATCTACTCTTGAGTACTGGAAGATGAACATATACAGGGAGGGCCCAACTACTTGTTACAAAAACAGTTTTGTGACTGATTGATTGATTTAATTTTTAGGGCCACCTAGTGATTGGCTTGCATCTTCAATAGTTTTTAACCTCTACTTTTATCTTGTATGGCAAACAACAGTTTATCAATCTGTAAGGATTGATGAGATTTTCATTTAGATCACTTTTGATCAGAAGTCAATGTTATATTTGCTTTTAAATGTGGGGAAAACTGAACTACTGGTAACCATGCTGTTATCCCTTTTTATTGCTTTGAAGAAAATGATAGCTTTTAGACCAGTCTGATCAAACTCAGATTAGTCTGATCAAACTCAGATTCCGCCAGCCCAGTAGCTTTTGAGAAAGAAAAGGAAAAAGGAAAGGAAAGTTAGGCAATTTCTTGTACCAGATGTGGTTCTACATTCATTAGAAGGACAGACTGATTCATTCAAGTATTCACATTCTAGCCATAAAGCTTAAATCTGGGGATTGCCCCCAACAATTCTGCTTGCTAGTGCTGATGCTATAATACAGTTTTCAAGAAGCTTCCAGTTCTATAATCTGGCATTTCTTGTCTAACAGTGGTCAATATTAATTTGTTTGGTTCGAACAGAAGACAGCTCTACTATCTGCACTTACTCTTTAGCAGGATCCTTCTGAACAAAATGTTCTATTGATTCTAAATGAATGTTAATCTTTTCAGGTATGAAATATTGTAGGTCTTACAAGCACAAACCATAAAAGGGAAGACAGGGATAAACAGATGGTCCAGACATAGACATATTTCACAGTTTGAGCAGTCCTGTTGAATACCAATCATCATCTGATCCCTGATGGCTACAATCTCAATATATTCAAAATGCAGTGGCTCTTCTAAATTATGCCATAGGGATTTGCTCTCTCCCAGAACAGCCAAAGGGCAGGACTTGACACACAGCTAAAATAATTATTTACAGCCTAGATATCAGTACGGAACTGTCAGTTTGTGTGATTCAAAAGTATGATGAAATGGTCATCCAGAAATCAGAATCTATAAAGAAGAAACTGTGGAGGCAGGATAAGATGCTAAAAAATTACACTGAAAATTAAAATGCAACCATCCCAGCACAAACGGATTTGCAAATTTCATCTTATAACTGTCACATAAAGAAACCTCTGGGAGTGATCTGCAAGTAGATGGAGGATGCAATTTGCCATCTGTAAAATGGGAGTAATAATGCTTAATTACTTGCCTTACAGGGTTGTTGTAAGTATTAGTTAATTAGTTAATATTTTCCCCCTATGATGTGAAGAAATAAAGTACCATAGAAGTGTTACATATGATCATTATCAAGTTCTGTTAAGCTTTGTCTCAAAGAGTTTCAACATTTTTATGTTCCTCTATATAATCTACAATCAGGCTCTGACATTTACTACTATTCTGGGGCTAGCTGATGCTTAGCTAGGATAAATCACCTAGATTCTATTGAAATTAAGAGAGCTGCACCAACGAGGCTAACTGTGATTGTGTCTTCACTAGATGATTGTAATTCATTCTATGTGGGGCTAGAAGAGAATTTTAATGCTTTGGCTAGCATATCAAATGCTTATTGGCCTAAAGTTCCAGATTATGCCATAATAAGGCCACCTGTCCCTTTGCAATGTGGCAAACATGGAATAATCTGTTGAGATTTTATCAGGGGGTAGTGCATTTCACAAGCACAGACATGAATTTTCTTTGCTCCACTGTGCCAATTGGTAAGTTATGGAAGACTTCTGGCTCAGAATAGGGTTTCAGAAGGAATGACAGCAAAGACGTCTGTGTTCTTCTACCCCCCTTCCCCTGACATCCCCGTTTCAAAATAATATGAAAAACATTGCAGGAAATAATTTTAATGCCTCCCAAAGTGATATCAAAAACTGGCATGGGAAAAAAAGCTGTCATCTTTATAAAATAGTTTCCTTGTAGGAATTAGTAATGCCATATATAGCCCAACACTGTTACAACTTAAAGAGTTGGACCCATCTGGCCATCAGCTATTGACTTCCAATTAGCAATCCGATGAATTGTGTTACTGGAGTGATGAGCTGCTAATGGGAGGGACTGTTTAACACATTAATGAAAATGTGTGGGTGATGATTTTCTATTAGTAGGTTCCATGCAGCTAGAATAATTTGTTTGTTTTGAATCAGTTTACCCCCACCCATCATTTTCAACCAAAAGGCTTTGCAAAACAGCAGACATACAATCAATAAAAACAGGAGGGCAAACACAGAACAAAAAAAGGGAATGAGCTGGAAATAAAATAAGCAATTCCCGCCACCAGTTTATTGGAAAGGACTATCTGAACTTGTAGGTAAGACCCAACTGCATGATTCTTGTCTTTGAAATCAGCACCAGTGTAGAAAGGGAGTGCCAGGGGGAAATCACATGACCAACCTCTGCATTCACCAATGGGGCATTTAATTTGGAATAGCCAAATCACAGTTCCTGCTGTCCCATTGCCACCCACACTGCCAGATTTCAAGAGCAAATGGTGAAAAAACAGTGCTGAAGTCTTCCTCATTTTCAAGTTAGAAATACACAAAAACTGTAACATAAGCTGAAAATAGGCATTTGAACAAACAAGTGGTGCCCCCCCTCCCAAATTCAGGCAGCCCTGCCCACATTATATTATTGCTCCTCCCACTGATGTCTTCTCCACTCCACAAGTTGCTTATAGTCCCTGGCCACTAAAAGACTGCCCCCTCCTGATTAAATTATCCACCTCTGATGCAGGATTTGTTTTTGATAATACCGAAACACTGCATCACATGTCTTGCTATTGCTTATTTGATTACCTGTCCGTCATTGGAGCCAACTGAATCAAATAATGTACTATCAAAGGACTTAGGTGTAGAATACTTCCCTCTCTTCATTTTCTTCTCATCATCAATTACTAGTTTACTCTAATCACTGCTGCTGTCAATGCTGACAATGTTGTTTTTAATAATTGTATTTAGTGCTTGCTTATGGGGATGCTTCTTTTTTCAAATAATTCAAATCAAATTGAGTATCTTTTAACATGGTCACTGATCAATTACTGAAAAATATAAAGTAAAATGCAGCAGCATTTATACATAGAAATAGCTAATAGTGAGATGAACGGCCAACCACATTACACTGATCCTACTACTGCTTTGTCTTAGATCAGAGCTTTCCAAACTCTGTGTCGGGACACGTTAGTGTGTCAGCTGCAGTGTCTGGGTGTGTCGCGGCTGCTGCTGCCTCCAAACCTGCCCTGCCAGGATTCCACGCAGGTCCTAGTACCTGCCTTGTGCCCTGCTGTAAGAGTGTGTCACGAAATGATGCATGTCTAAAAAGTGTGTCACCAACATGAAAAGTTTGGAAAGCTCTGTCTTAGATCAACAGAGTAAAACTTTATGTTGTAGCTTAGATTGCTTGTTCATCCTATAGACAAATTTGGCTACATCTGTTTTTGTGGCCCTTGTCTGATAGGAGGTGAGGCACACAGAACTCATCCAGCTACCAAGGAAAAGACCCGAGTGGAGGTGTATTGGAAGAGACTTTCATAGAAATAATATGTAAGAAATGAAGTAAATAAAGTAAGACATGAACCAATGATTCAATGGTACCACTCCACAAAGGTGGGTTCTTTCTCAAAAGGGGACTATTCTCAATCTACTTTTGAGGCTTGCTCTTGGTAAAATGCCAAACTGCGTAAATGTAAAAGTATTTATACTTATAAACAATGAGATATGTTTCAACAATGACAATTGTAATTTTCCCCATCTTAATAAATCTTTCTTAATTTCTTTCCATACTTTAACATAATTATTTTGAAATAACATACAATATAAACAATGAGATACTTGAGACACTTATCCGGTTTACAACAGTTATTATAGTTTCTCAGCAAAACTTTGCAGAAATTCTACTAAGTTCAACTTGGAATGCTGTATTTAAATTTTTCCATGGCCTGTTTATAACTTTAAGTTGACAACTCTCAAGCAAATATCCATTGTACTGCAGATGGTCAATGATGTCCCATTTCTAGACAAGATTGTCAGTTATCAACCAGACATGGAGGGACTAGGCTTTATGGCAGAAAATATAGGTTAAACCAATAATTGAATATGTTTGTCCACACTCAACTCTCTGCCTTACTTAGTCCTGCTTCAGTGGAGTCTGCCATATTTGGAATGCACCAAGAACCTGAAACAGCTTCCTTAGATATTTGGATCCAGCTGCCTTCAAGTGAGCAAAATTTATGAATGGGCTTGGCTGTGTCCCAATAGAGGAATGGCTTTAGTGCCTTGGCCTCAAACAATTTTAGAGCTGCCAATCAAAGAGAATATTTGTAGCTCAGGGTTGAACTGTGGAGTCCTTGGTACTCTCTGAGCCTTGTTGTTTTCTTGCAGACGTTTCATTGCCAGGCTAGGCAACATCTTCAGTGAGAAAAGGGAGTGGGACTTGCTCTCTGTTTATATCCCATGGCTTGTCCTGCCTGTGTTGGTAGAGGTGTTGTTCTCTCCTTAGTAGTACCTTGATTGGGTTGTTGTGTGCTGCTAAAAGGTACTCTGTTCTCTGGAGTAGAAGGAAGTGATAGCTGATGAGCTCCTCAGGGTGTTTACTGAAGCATGAGTAATTTGGAAATTTCATTTCCTTGTAGATTTAAATAGAAAACCTAAGTATTTGAAGCATGCTGTCTTCTTGATGTCAGGTCCTTTAATGTTCCACACTATTTTTTTTCTTTTGGTTCTTTTTTCACCACATGCATAGCACTGGCTTTTTCACAGTTGATCTGTCATGAGTGATTCCATGGCCCAAAGCATTTGATGCTCTGTAAACCTACTGTAGTGTAGTGATAAAACTATTGCATCAATTGCATATCATGGTGTTGCTATAAAACTTTTGAATAGCTGGGAAATGACATTCCTCTTTCTTTAAATATCTCACAATGAAGTTGATGTAAAAACTGAACAAAAGCGGATCAAGGATGCATCCATATGTGACCCCCTTTCTTGTTGGAATTGCTTCAGAAAGATGTCTTGCTGCATTACAGTGTAATTTCAGAGATTGGTGTTATTGTATAATGCAGATATAAAGTTAAAGCGGCAATGATCCATTCAAGAAACATCAAGATTGTGCGAAAATATTTTGTTGTGCCTTTTCTAAGGGTTAAGCCAAAGACACTAAAGTCAGGAGTAAATTTTTCTGCTGCTTGCTTTATTGAAACTTTCAGAACAAACTCCAGTGATCCTGCAAGAGTCACAACATATACAGGTGGTCCAAAGTAACAGAACTACAATGTAAGATAACTTGATTTCTTAATCAGCCATTAATGATAACAGCTTACTTCAATACAGATTTCCCTAGATATTGAGATGAAAAATTATTTAAAGTCAGTGAAGGAAGCATATTATCTGCTTTAGATGTCATCTAATTATTTGAGTTGTTACAATAGAGTAATTTAAAAGTGTCCACTATATTTCCATGGAGTTTTCTTTATATATTCTCTATGATCTTGGATGTCTACAGAAAGTCTATAAATAATTAGATAACTTTCCTCTCTGAATTATGTTTTTAATAAAGGAATCTGAAGCTCATCAGACACTATTGAAGCCATATCATTATTGAACAAGATGAGTGAACTCTAGGTGTTTTATTTTTTAATTCATTTTGCTGCACTGAAAAGAATATGCTAATTTCATCACAAATGTTGAAATGAGACTGTTATTATTATTATTCCTTCTGAATTTCAAGATAGAATGTTTATTGCTGACCTTATTATTACACTGGGATACTTTTCTGCTTCTGCATCCTATAATTTCTAATTTTATGGGAAGTTAACTTGTATAATATAATGTCTCTTCAGCAACTTGGATTTTTATTTGTTTGCTTTGGCATATTAAACTTATTTCCAATTCTTATACCCTGCTTAAATGTTTTATATATTTTCTAGCTTGCCTCCCCACCCCAGCATTCTGTCACAATTAATTCTTCCAGGCTTGTATTTATTGTCTTTTGGTAGCTAGGTTCTTATTACAATTCCTGGTTTGGTTTCTGGTATTTATCTTTATTTTCAGTGCTGTTGCCAAGGTTTGAGTTTTTGTGTTTATGTTGTTAGTATTGTATTTGCCCTTTCTAATGACTGATTAACATGACTGGTTTCTTCTCACTGACTTCTTGAATGATTTTTCTACACATGTCTCTAGCAAAAAATGCAGCAAACAGTTGAAAGCTCACAGCACGAATCCTCCGGACTGCTGCCAAGACTAACATCATATCAGCCTTCTGTAAATTCTGGCAGAAAACAAGTTCAAATCTGGGTTTCACTTTCTTTCATCTGAAAGACACAGACAATGCTTATGTTTATATAGAAAGTTGCTAGTAATTATGTTGGGGATATCTGTATCCCCAACATCTCAGATCAGCTTTATTAATACTTTACTGATGTTTCTCTTCAATTGTTACTGATGTTTGCTCTCCAGTTTTCCTAAAGTTTCTTTCTAATTTGAAATAGGTTTTTGCTTTCCCATATAATTCTCAGAGTATTCTAGATATTTTTGGGGTAATACTTTGTCGTTACTTACTTGGCAATATTAATGCTTCTGAGAAGTGCTTCTGAGGCAGCCAATAGAAATACTACTACCCCCCATGTCACACATCATCACTTGATATCTTCTCTACCTTGCCACATTTTCTAATCTGAAAAAAAAATCAGGAGGCTGATGTCTCCCTTTGGGATTATATGGAAAACTGAGAGTCAGGGAGGCTTGAAAAAGGATTGTGCAATGAAATATAAGATATTTACAGACATCCCTTGTCCACTCTGAACTAAATAACTTCAGGAAGACTATGCTCCGTCCAGGAGAATTTCACTGAAATTTGCTTCTTCTCTGTAAGAGATTTCAAAGAAGAAGGAGAACAAGGAGAAGAACTAGAGAATATATATACAGTATATATATTTTCAGATCTCTCCTAGTTTCTGAAGTATGGCATCCACAAACAATGCTAAGTATATAGAATTTTCAGTATGTTTCAGCATGTTTGATTTGAAGTAATAAACAAAATAAATTAAAAAAGCAATCTGAATGAATATTGCAAAATGATCACACCTGAAAAGATTTGATTTTCACCCATCTCTAATTGGGTCATACTGCAACTCACCAACAGATTCACCCCTCTGTTTCCAAAACAGCCAAACAAAGCTATCACATTAAAAAAAAATACTCTTGGAATATGTGGATATTGATGCAAGCCATTGCTTTTCTCAGGGTGACCCCTTCAGTTCAGATCATCTCTGCTTGAGCTCAAAACTCTAGTTTTGTTGCAAGGGCTTTATATTTAAATGCCACATCACCAAAGGAAGGTAATTTATAAGTGCATAATACAAGGAACCATTATAGATCATTGTGCTTCCACAGGAAATTCATTGATGCACTTTCCTGACATATCAATTTGGAGCAAATGCCTCTGGATGCTTTTTAACACCTCCTCTCCCCGTTTCTCTGTAAGCCTGGCTGTCCTTTAAGGGAAAGCTATAATAAAACTAATTTCCATCATCACCAAGGGCACTGCAGATGAAAAATGAGTCCACAAGTTGAAATGGACATAAATATTAGATGCCAAAATAGATCACTTTTCAAAATGCAATGGGGACTGTATGTTATGTGATCCTGTATATGTTCTCTATCGTATGGCAGGGCCATTTCTGTTCCCTTCAGAATGATAAATAGGTGAGAGTTCAACTATATAACTGGTTTACATGTATAGGATACAAATCTCTGCAAAAGGTGTTACCTTGTCTCCTCCTTAAATCAAGCTTTGCTGTTTCAGTGATAAGCTTAAAGACATATTAAATTATCAGCTGCAACATGTACCATAAATACTTCTGGTGCAGTATGAGAACATAAGAATTGGTGGCTTTGCTGGTAGACTGCACCAAATTCTATTCTTCCTCACAGGAGAGCCATTAAGTGGTGTCAGGAAGGCAAACACTGTCACATTCTAATTATATATATTAAAAAATCCCTTCTTACACAGGTGTCATAAGAACTGCCATTGAAATTGTTCTGAAGTAGAGATGTAAAAATTTCCTGCCATGGATCCTGCAGAAAATAGATACGGGGTATCACTTGCAGAAGATTCATGGTGGGATGAAGAGTAGCAGGGACGGAATCTAAATGGTATGTCTCCTTCCAGGGTGGAGAGGGGTGGGGAAACTGTCTCTCTTTGGAAAATGTATAAATTGGCCAATATTCTGGTTTTTTATTTCTTGTCATAGGAAAACTGTCCTTTGCATGTAGAGCAGTATCAGAGGCTGCTTCACCTTTGTGTCACTTCCTTGAATGATCATGTAGTGGTCTGTAGTGGCAATGCAGAACACCATTGTATTTTGAGGAGTTTAAGTGACATATTTTGATTTTTCTCCTTCACACGAAGATGCTTAGAGTTTATTTTGAGTTATACAAATATTTAGCTGGCTTGTTTTTGCTTTCTGTTTGAAATGTGGGGGAGAAGAGAAAACCCCAAGATTGTTTTTGTTAAGCACTTGTTGTTGTTCAGTCGTTTAGTCGTGTCCGACTCTTCGTGACCTCATGGACCATAGCACGCCAGGCCTTCCTGTCCTCCACTGTCTCCCGGAGTTTACTCAAATTCATGTTCGTTACATCGGTGATGCTATCTACCCTATGCAAAATATAGAAAATTTACCAACGTGGCCACCTGTGACAGCAACGGAGATCAAGAACCTTGTTGCTCAACTAAGACTAGGAAAGGCCCCAGGAGAAGATCTAATCCCATCAGAGGTCATTAAAAACAATTTGGATTTCTGGACCCCCACACTAGCATCACTTTTCACCTGTATTGACAATTATGGTCGAATCCCCAAGGATTGGGGGCTTGCAATCATTGTCCCCATTTACAAAAAGAAAGGGAAAAAGGATGACCCTGCAAATTACAGACCAATCAGCCTCCTCAACACAATCAGCAAACTATATGCAAGACATTTGCAATGGAAACTCCAGATCTGGCTGGAACAAGAAAACATACTTGCCGAAGAGCAAGCTGGCTTTAGGGAAGGCTGATCCACCATAGATCAGTGCCTAGTATTACAACACCTAATAGAAAAATATTCCTCCCATAACACAACCTCCCTATATGCTGCCTTCATAGACTTTAAAGCAGCCTTTGACTCCATTTCCAGAGTCAAGTTATGGGGAAAACTGGAGGCCTCTTCAATTGACCGACGGCTACTCTACTTAATACGCATGCTCCATGAAGGGACCTCACTTAAAATAAGATGTAACCCCCAGGGCCACCTCACCAATGCTGTTGAAACCGAAAAAGGGGTCAAGCAAGGATGCATCCTGGCCCCACTCTTATTTAACTTTTACATCAATTCCATGGTGGACCATCTTCACAGCATGGACTTTCACCCCCCAAAACTTGCGGGAAGACATATTTTCACTCTACTCTATGCAGATGATGCAGCACTATTGTCAAGAACACCGATTGGCCTTAAAAGAGCACTGAGAGCATTAACACACTATTGCAACGAAGACCAGCTACAACTCAACTACCAGAAAACCAAAATCATGGCATTTGCCAAAAGACCCAAGAGACACTCCTGGAACATAGATGGCCATAAAATTGAGCAGGTCCCATGTTTCAAATATCTGGGAGTAGTCCTCCATTCTGACAATAGCAGAAAAGCCCATGGGGACTACGTAGCTGAGAGTGCACAAAGGAGCTCAAATGCCATTTTAAAATATCTCAAGTCAAGGGGTGGCCACTTCATACCTGCAGCACTCAAACTATTTGAAGCTAAGCCAGTAGCACAACTCCTGTATGGAGCCCAACTAGGCTCCTTCTCCAACTTTACTCCATTAGAACTTGTGCAATCAAATTCTTAAGATCGGCCCTTCAAGTACCAAAATGCGTCTCTAATGCCACCCTGAGACTAGAGACAGGATTCATGAAAATAGAGGCAAGGGTGTGGGTGGTCATACTCAATTACTGGCTCAGACTATCCCTTTTTTCCCTTGGCCTTGCCCCATTAACTTTGAGTGATGACTTCCAATCCAAATGGAAACAAGCAGTGACAAACAAAATCTCATCCCTGGGCTTCTCTCCAGGGCTGCTACTCAGCATGGGTTACGATCAGGCCAAAGCACTCATCAAACAACGGGTAATAGACACAGAACACCAATTGGATATAGCCAGCTCCCCAACGTTTATTGCCAATGAATCCAGTAGGTATTGTGCCTCCCCCATGTTATACCTATCTAAACTAGAGGTACCCAACCACCGGAGAGCTTTTACATTGGCACGATGTCATGCCCTCCCATCTGCTGTCCTCGAAGGCCGATATCGAAAGATCCCTTATCAGGAGAGACAGTGCCCCTGTGACTCTGGCCACATAGAAACAACAGAGCATGTGCTCCTTCAGTGCCTGTTTTATAGAGACATTCGAACTAGTCTCATTACACCATTGTTGTACAAATACCCGGGGCGCTCAGGACAATTTTATACCTCCCTGCTGCTGTCAGACATCAACCCTACCACAACATACAATGTTGCCAGATTCTGTGCGGCAGCGCTTAAAATTCACTGGATGATGACGGGTACCACAAATTAGCCTTCAATTTTAATTTACTAGAGTAATGTATTTCCAGTTATACTAATCCTATGCTCCTCGATATTTACCTAATGCCTTCACCCCCCTTTTTCCTCCCCCTCTAGACCTGCGTTTTAGATTTATATTTTAAATGTTCTGTTCTCCTTATGCTGGTCTATGACCGTAATAAATAATTGTTTGTTTGTTTGATGCTATCTAACAATCTCATCCTCTGCCGTCCCCTTCTCCTTTTGCCTTCAGTCTTTCCCAGCATCAGGGTCTTTTCCAGTGAGTCCTCTCTTCACATTAGGTGGCCAAAGTATTTGAGCTTCAGCTTCAGTATCTGTCCTTCCAATGAGCAATCAGGGTTGATTTCCTTTAGGATTGACTGATTTGACCTAAGCACTAGCTTATCTCAAATCTCGATAAAATAGTTAAGAGCAGAGACATCACACTGACAACAAAGGTCCGCATAGTTAAAGCAATGGTATTCCCCATAGTAACCTATGGCTGCGAGAGCTGGACCATAAGGAAGGCTGAGCGAAGGAAGATAGATGCTTTTGAACTGTGGTGTTGGAGGAAAATTCTGAGAGTGCCTTGGACTGCAAGAAGATCAAACCACTCCATTCTCCAGGAAATAAAACCAGACTGCTCACTTGAGGGAATGATATTAAAGGCAAAACTGAAGTACTTTGGCCACATAATGAGAAGACAGGATACCCTGGAGAAGATGCTGATGCTAGGGAAAGTGGAAGGCAAAAGGAAGAGGGGCTGAGCAAGGGCAAGATGGATGGATGATATTTTGGAGGTGACGGACTCGACTGTGGGGGAGCTGGGGATGGCGACGGCCAACAGGAAGCTCTGGCATGGGCTGGTCCATGAAGTCACGAAATGTTGGAAGCGATTGAACGAATAAACGTTCAATCGAATTCGTTTATTCAAAACGAATAAACAACAACAACAAATTCACTCTACATGAGGCTGCCTTTAAAGGCCCCTCTGGAAACCTCAGCTGCAAAATGCAACAGTCCATGTGCTATAGACCACACCTGATATTGCCATGTGTCACTGCTGCTAGGAGAGCCACATTGGCTACCTGTTTGTTTCTGAATGCAATTCAAGGTATGAGATATGGCTTGGGACCTGAGTATGTTTAAAATCTTTTTTCCAGGATAGAATCCTCCACCCAATATTTGCAAACAGAGAATGCCTGCTGAAGGTCCTTACTTATTGCAGTATTTGGAGGGAGAAGCATGGAAGCAAACATTTTCTGTAGGAGCTTCCTTCCTATGAAACAGCTTGTTCCTACAGGCTTCTGAAATCTGGAGATCACTGAACATCTCACCCACCTGCTGCTTGTAACAGTCACTCTTGCCTCCCAATTGTTCAGACCTCCATTCTTCTTTCATCTCCTGCAGTTTTGGAAATAGAAAAATACATGTAAAGGTAGTAATCAAAGGTAGAAGGATCTTTATATCTACTGTTTCAGGAAAAATAGATACAGTATGTGTAATACCCTGACTATCTTTGTTTCTCTCCATCCATGCATCCTTCCTTCCATCCATTCATCTAAAAAACCCTGCCTGTATGTGGTATAGTGGTTAAGGTGGTAGACTAGGAGTGCAGAGACCCAAGATCCAGGTTCTATTCCTTCCTTAGGCATGGAAGCTGGCTAGGTGACTTTGGGCCAGTTGTTCTCTTTCTAGCCTGGGAAGTTGAATAATATCTACTGACCAACATGGTAGATTGTGGTCCAGAACCTTCAATGAAGAGGCTCTCATCCTTCAGTGGATTGATTCAGGCTGATATCTATCTATCTATCTATCTATCTATCTATCTATCTATCTATCTATCTATCTATCATCTATCTATCTATCTATCTATCTATCTATCTATCTATCTATCTATCTATCATCTATCTCTGCTGCAAATTTTCCTTGGTGTAATAAGTTATTACTAATCCAAAGCATATGTTTTACCGAATGTTGACAATACAAAGTCCATTCACAATCATAAGAGAATATTGACCATTCTTTCTATAATTTGCAAATGCCGAGACATATGGCAATAGCTAGATGGCCACCGTTTGTTAAGAATCCAGCAGGTGCATACAAAAGTATACAAATGCATTTTGTTGCACCTCCTGTAACACATTTAAACCCATAGATTTTGATGGGTCTTTTAATATTTTATTTCAAGGAAGCACATCTTATAGGAAATATCCTTCTTGTGGTACAAGAAGATGTGAAGACAAAAATTAGGTTCACGTAACATTCTAAGATAAAATCATAGTTTATGACTTCTGGTTTGTTCAACAAGCTATGGTTAAAACAATTTATGGCTTGGCATGATCTGTGAACTCTGTCAATTGCTCTCTCCTGTATTGTCTGATACTCAGTTGGGAAAGATTTATATAGTTATCATGGCTTAAATGCATTGATAACGTTAGTATCTCATCACACTTTGTGATACTGAATTCCTTTCACTTAGTCAAACTTGATCAGGCATTTTACCTAGTTTCTATTTATCTACATCATCAATTCGCTTTGAGTTTCACTTCAAAGTAAGGGTATTATGGGGAAGGTCAACAACTGGGTTGTTGTCCAAAAGCATATGTGCCGACTTGCAGGAGCTTGAAGGAGTTAGTTTAGGATTTTTTTTAGCCCCCCGTTTTGCCCTTGACATGTACAATGCTGAAAAGAAGAGCAGTGTTTTGTAGCATGGCAGCTCATCCTGCCAATGGCTCCTGTCTGACTGTTGTAAAGGAATTTAGTTCTAGACTTGAGAAGGAAGTGGGAGAGGCAGAGCAGTTGCTCAGCCCTGGCAAAGTGCAAAGTATAAGAAAGAGCCTCAGAATAGCCCCTCCCTGACCTTTGTTAAAGGGGTCAGTGAAGGTTAAAAAGGAGGCAGTGAAAGTTTTGGACAGGCCTTCAAGATACTGTTAACTTACCCCACAACAATAAAGTAGCATTCCTAGAATCCCTGCAGTGTCTGTTTCTTGACCTGGCCTTTCTCGAAGAGCTGACATCTGCCAACCCTCCAACTCCTCCAACATATGATTTCCATGTGCTTTTTCGCTGTCAGTTTGAGTGACGTGAGCTACAGGTTTTTCACCGGCCTGCTTTCCTTTTCCTGTCTCTCTTAACAATTTCTGACTCTTAGCTTTGCAGTATCACTTTTCCAAACTTGTCTCCTTTCTCCACTTCAACTCATCTGACCAGTCTTGCTGCCTTGGACACCCCGCCCCTCCAAAATAAAGGTCTGATCTGCAGAAATGCAGAATATGAGGTCACATGGTTTATGGTGTAGTCTGCAAAGATCTTCAAAGGTTTCTACCAAATCGTACTTTTAATGTGAATTACAAGGGAGATTTTTAAACTCATGATTGGAGAGCATTAATATCAATTATATGTAATTTTATTTAAATGTACATGTGAGTGAAATTTAGATTTGATGTCTGGCTTCCAGAACTTCTCTCAGAAGCCAACTTACCACTTTCTACCCACTCAAAGTTGTATACTTTTCATTGAAGAGAACTCCCTACATTGTATAGAAAACTAAACCTTATATTGTATCTCGAAGCTCCTTTTTCTCTGGCAAAGTTTGTTTGTTTGTTTGTTTATAAGACTTATACAGCTGCCCGACAACCAGTTTGGTGTAGTGGTTAAGGTATCAGGCTAGAAACTGGGAGACTGAGTTCTAGTCCCGCTTTAGGCACAAAGCCAGCTGGGTGACCTTGGGCCAGTCACTCTCTTTCAGCCCTAGGAAGCAGGCAATGGCAAACCACTTCTGAAGAACTTTGCCAAGAAAACTTCAGGGACTTCTCCAGGCAGTCATCAGGAGTCAAGGCCTTGCTCTGTGAATTATTCTACCAACATACTCTGATATATTTCCTTGTTTTTCTGAGTGAGAATGAGAACATCTAGAAAGAATGAACATTTTTGTGTGGTAACTGGACTCTAGGGTCTTTCATAATTCCTGCAGCCTACATACATATTGTCCCCATCTGCTATTCATTAGAAAGCTGGAGAACATTTATAATTTGGACACTGCATACCTACATGAAAGGTCTATTGTGTCTTGGGTTCTCCTGTTGGCTTTCCCACCTGTGCATTCAGGATCCTATTTGTTTTCCATTGCAAGCTTTTAAGGTGCCATCTTTATGCTGCATTAGCTTGCATAAGCATTAGCCAGCTAATCTCAAGGGCCGCTCCTTGTCTTTGGTATAAGGACATTACATAAATGAATGCTTCCTACTTTGGGATTCTTTTTCTGAACATGAACCTTCCTGTAGTAGCCATGCTAATCTGAAACTTTACCCTTTCTGCTTAGAGTCCATATCTTGCCTGAGGCTAACACTAAGGTTATGATTCAAAGGTAGACAACTTGGTGCTCACCACACTGTTGTCAGTTCTAGCCAGCATATCAGTAGTAAAAGACTGTGGGTTTGATCACTGAAAACATTTGACGGCCTAACAGTATTATATCTTTTTCCTGAGACTTAACCAGCTGCACTGAACTAATAGTACCTCTTTTTGAGTAGGCATGTATAGAATTGCTGTATAATAAGAGATAATAGACTCCACTGAAATATTTAAGCCAAGAGCATCCTCTTGAATGTAACCGCTGGGCTATTGTATTTACCAAGCTGGGTAATGAAGATTAGCTAGAGAGATGTGCTTGAGCCTCAGTTCCTAGTGACATCTCCAAGACTATGATATCCCTTCATAATGTTCAGCCAGGAACACTGGAATCCATCACAACCTTCTCTGTGCTTCTGCAGTGTGTGATAGCATGCCAAGAATCCTGGAAGCTCATTCACATGACTCTCTTTGGCTTGCCACCATTCTGCCTTGCAAAAGGGAATAGATCGGACTACTAAATCTGGGTTGCAAAAATCTGGATGACTATGAGACAGAAATAAAGTGATAGCAGAAATTGTGCCCATCTAGATTTGTGCAGCCCAGATCTGGTAACCCTAGAAATGGATATACCTGGGCTGCTGGTTGGCTAGTTTGGCTTGCCAAAAAATATATATGATTATTTGAGAAATGAGCCAAAGGTTTTTTAATTGTTTGTTTTTAATTGGGTGATATAAGATTAAACTCTAGTTGTGTATTTTAGAGATCTATGACCCACTTTCTTTCTCTCACTGGGGGAGATGGGTGGTCATATAAATTTAAATAATAAAAATAAAATAAAATAAAAATCATTGTTGTATTTTTAGGCCTTCTTTTCAGGCATTCTGTCATAGAATGACCAATTTATCTATTTTAATAATATCAGTTTACATAATCACATAAGTAATTGCTATTTTCTTTCTTTTTATAAGAATTTTACTAAGTTTAAGCAAAGATAAAAAACTACAAAAAGAAACTACAAAAAAGGGAAAAAAGGAAAAAATGAAAAAATGAAAAAACAGAAAAAAAGATATTTTTTAAGATTACAAGATGACTCCCGACTTTCAACAATAAGAATGTACAGCAAATTTCATAATTAATCCCTTACTCTATATCTAACCAAAATCACGTTATTTCTATATATCAATCCATTAACACATTATAAAACTATAAAAGCAATTGCTCTTTCCCCTTATATAAAGAAATAAACAGATATATAAACAGATATATATTCCAAATCTACTTCCCCCCAAAAACAAAACTCATTTTTTAATATTTCCTTCCTACCACTATTCTATATTTTTCTAACCCCTATAAATAATTTTTTAAAAATTTTTTGTACTTAATAGTATTATTATACTTGATAATAATAATGTTTAATAGTAATAATAATGCTGTAATAGTCTTAATGCTATTAAATCTATAATCAAACTCTAATTATTATGTCTTATAAATGAAATAAACTGTAAAAACAATAGAATGCATCTTAATCCATCTTAATAAAATACATCTTAATCCAAATAATTAAAGAGAATAAAATCATATAAGCCTTAATATCAATCCACATACACATTCTTACTTTTATGCTTAGTACTACTATAATAATCTTATCCCTATTAAACCTTAAAAAATCAAACCAACTTTAAATCATCGTAGAAAATAGGGTAATAACATTTTTATTTATCTCCATATTATGCACAATATCAATCCACATACATATTCTTACTTTTATACTTAATAATATTATAGCAATCTTATCCCCATTAAACCTTAAAAAATCAGACTTTAAATCATTATAAAAAATAAGATCATACAGCCTTGAAATCAGTCCACATACTTATTCTTAATTTCTTAACTGACCTCAAAATAAACTAAAACATTTATTTGTCTCCATATTATGCACTGGACATTTTTTATAAAAGAATCAAAAAACCCAATTGCTATTGAAGGGTGGGGAGAATTCACTTCCTTAGTTTCCTTGGCTGTGTTTTGGAAATGTGGCAGGGATCATGATCAAATGAAAACTGAACTGACTTCCTAAATGAGTGAAACTTATAATTTTCTCTAAGGGCCTCCAAACCTTTCCTCTTATGATACAAGCACCACTCTTCATTGGCAGGTGAAAGATACAAAGTCTTTTTTTTAAGTCGTTAAAGAATCTCTTCCTCTGTACATTTGAATGGATAAAATACCCATTTTGGGAGGATATATTCAAATCAGTAATTTTGTTTTTAGAAATCCAGTACACGGGATTTTTCCTCACCCTTTATGACAGAAATGATTCTAGACATGCTATAATAGCAAAAGTAGTAGTCAAGTGTTTTTTTTAAGGGTTAAAAAGGAATATTGTGACATATCTTCCAGTAAATTTTTCCCATTGTACCCCTGCCTCAGGAAAATACACAGAATAGTTGCTTGCAGCTGTTAGTGGAGGACACAAAATTTATTTATTTTATTTTTATCCCACCGTAATTTTTTTAATATAAATAACTCAGGGCAGCGAACATACCTAATACTCCTTCCTCCTCCTCTTTTCCCCACAAGAGCAACCCTGTGAGGTGAGTTGGGCTGAGAGAGGGTGACTGGCCCAAGGTCACCCAGCCGGCTTTCATGCCTAAGGCGGGACTAGAACTCACAGACTCCTGGTTTCTAGCCCAGCACCTTAACCGCTAGACCAAACTGGCTCTCTAAGATAACTGAAACATAGAATGCATATAAGAAATGGTTGATAAAGAGATACTTTGTTTAAACTCTGAAACTCTGAAGCATGATCTCAAAGTCACAGATGTCTGAGATCAGTATCAATCAAACTGTACATTTATGTTAAATTGAACTAAAATTGAAATTAATCAGAACTGGGCAGCAATCCATCAATAATATTTATTTGGTCAATGACCAGCAAAATTTAAAAGGAGAAAAACAAAGTAAAAGAAAGAAATACAATAATATACTACCAACTAATAAAATATATCATATAATAATATAGCATTCACTCTGCTATTACTATATTAATACATTTGTTATTTAGGTAGTGTAAGCCTAAAACATTAGTCAGTATAAAATAAAAATAAAAATATATATCCCCTAACAATTTATTAATTAAGATAAAAAAATCTGGATCATCACTAATGGTCATATTTTAGCAGCATTAACCTGGCAGCCTAGTTAAATCTCACCCCTCGCTTGTCAAAATTAATGATGACAACACAAGTCTAAACAAATTCTGACAAGTGTCAGTGATGACTCATATTAATTTCCTGGAATAGGAAATTAAAAACCACTGTTTGTTGCTCTTCTATAGTTTGTGACAGTGGCTTACTTTAGCTACACAGCCAAACAAGATTGATCACTTTAAATTATTTATTAATAATGATTAATTGTGAGCATTTAACCACTGGCACACAAGTCAGTCAGGACTCTAGCTGTCCTTGTTAAGTCAATGTTCAACTTTGCAAAAACAGTGATGAACTGAATCAACTTCATTTTTTTTGCTATAATCCACCCTTCTTTTCATTATTGTAAGTGTATTTGAATGGTTCTATAAATATCTTATTGAAGAGAGTACCAAAATACTTTTTTTTATTATATATTGTTTTAATAAAAAGGTAACTTCAATTAAAAGGTAAGAGATCTTTAGGCAATATATTTATAACAGGTCATATATTACACTTTTTTTTGGAAGTAATTGCATTGGGGCACAGAGAATAAGTAGTGAAGACTTAGAGAAATATGAACAAATTGTATCATCAGTGTGTTCTATTTAACCAAGATTAACAACCTTTCATATTATGAGATATGCATTAGTTGTTGGTCAGAGACTACACGTGTACATATGAACATGCCTGTATTTATACACACACACACATACACACACACACACACACACACATAAAGACACCCCTCTCTCTCCTATCATAAAAATACACATCATATCAATTGACACACCACATTTATATATACACATACACATATGCATACCAGCACATCATTTTTATTCCCTCTGTCCCAGCAATTTTAAGCAGGATTGCTCAAGGAGAAACAAGAAGACTTTTCTCTTCCAGTGATCCAACTGTAAACTGGGTCAGCTGAAGACCTTGGTCAGCACTGAGAGAGACTTTGCTTCCCAGAGCTAATCCCATGTCTTGGTGCCCTAATCAACATTCTTGTGTTAAAATGTTTCTATTGCTGAGTTTAGTTTACCTTAGGAATTCAGGTTTGGGGAGCAGCTGATTTACTTGTCTTTCTTAATGCCATTTTCTTTCAACTTCATCCTTCAGCACGGGCTGAAAGTGGTTGGAGGTCACCTGAATTGCTTTGTAAAGGTAATAGTATAGCCACCCAAAGTTGCGTCTTAAGATGGGCAGCCATACAAATCTTCTAAATAGATTTAAAAAAATGAAAAGCAAATCATATCACCTCCCAAGCATGAATTGTTTTGTTGAAGCAAATCTAAGTACTTTCCCAAAGGCTTAATGTAAAGTCACCTCAAAGACTGTTTTGGAGCACTACTGATCACTTTGTACATGTACATAATTAATGTAGTCTAGATAACAATAATGGAATCTATGAAAATGAAAATAATGGAAAATAACTGAAAATGCTCTATAGACACCACTTTCAACAGAAAACTCAAAAAGAAACAAAAGAAAAAAATAGATAATTTCCAATTCACATGGTTCTACCTATAAAATCATCAATTTACTTGGGGAATTCAAAATGTAGAAAAAAAATTGGATGGGACTAATCTAAGAAGCACAATGTATAGTCGAAGGCTTTCA
Source organism: Charina bottae (assembly GCA_023362775.1). NCBI lineage: Eukaryota > Metazoa > Chordata > Lepidosauria > Squamata > Charinaidae > Charina > Charina bottae. The sequence continues at coordinate 31,580,499 of JALMGJ010000008.1, forward strand.
CGGCCGGAATCCGATGGTTTTTGTGGGTTTTCCGGGCTGTGTGGCCGTGTTCTGGCAGTTTTGGTTCCTAACGTTTCGCCAGTCGCTGTGGCTGGCATCTTCAGAGGACAGGAGCACAGCTAGAAGATTCTCTCTGTGCCCAAGTGGAGGGTGTGTCTTCCTGCTGGTGTTTATATCTGCTGAGAGGGTGTGTGTCTTCTGTGGGTCATTTACAAGAGATTAGGAGAGGGTTTATTGTGGTGATTAGGGGATGTGTTGCTGTCGTGTGTGGGATTAGCACATCTATTGTGTGAGTTGTTTGCATATTTCTGTGGTTGAGTAGAGTTCATTGACCTTTTGCAAGCTGTGTTTTTCAGGACTGGCAGCCAGGTTTTGCTGATCTTTAAGCTTTCTTCTTTTTTATTGAAACTAAGAAGCACACTTACTTTTTGCCACCTAGTTATCTTTCACGATATAGTTCAAAAGCACTTGATATACCAACCATGAGGAAGCTAAGTAATTCTGGTGGGGTAAATGTGTAATTGGGCATTGCTTGAGACTCCAAAGTAAACTAGTCTTCATTTCACAATGAAAGAAAGTTGGGATATAATGACAAGGTTGTTTGGAAGAAAACTGGAGGAGGGAAGGCTTGACCTCCTGGAAAAGGAGCCTTGAATTTTCCTCTGGGACAAAAACAAGATCTAAATAAATTTGATTTATTTACAAATCAAGTCAATAATAATGCATGCTCAAACACATCAGTTTCTTTTTCTTTTTTTAATGAATGCGTTACAGAATTCCTGTGATGAAAATTTAAAATTTCTTGTAGAAGACATCAATACATATGCATTCGAATATATTCTGAAGGGTATTCCAGTGAGCAGTAAAAGACTAAGACTCTGGAAGAGACAGGTAGGATTGTGTACTTGTGCCTTGTATAGCAACATATGCAACCAAATTTGTTGGCACAATTTGGGGGTGTCTGCGGGCCAAAACATTGGGCTGGGGACTATATTGGATCCACGAGCAACAAAGTCCCCATCTTAGTGTTAGTACTAGGATCATATGGTCTGCTTTTATATATCTGTGCTGAAATGTGTAGCCTAAACCCACTCACAAAATCCCTAATTTGTCAAAATCCCCAGTCAGAGGCTATTTTTTATTTGCTACAGCTGACAGGGAAAATAGTTATTAATACTATAACTAAGTCTATATTTATAACCTCCCGCTGAGTCTTTGTTCCCTGAATAAGAGATCTTTATAGGTAATTTATCCATGCAAATATATATTTTGTTTTGTTTAACCTGGGCACTCATTTATTTTTAAACACTTTCTGGTCTATGACTGCATTCCTTTTTTTTTTTAAAAAAATGAAACTAGATAGTAGTGGTTACTTAACACATCCCTATACACACACAAGTCTAGGGCCTTATTTGCCCTTAAATAACTTGGTAAATTCACATTGGCACTAGCTGAGTGCATGATACACAGGAAAAATGAAGCAGCTGGGTCACCATGCTTTCTCTGCTATAAAAGCTTCCTAGAGTGCTGGACAATATTTGCTCTTTCACAATGATAATTTATTGCACTTTTGGAAGAGAGAAGCCTTGTTTGTTTGCATGCTGCTTTGGGACTCGCTGATGGAAATCTGGCAGTTTCCTTAGCAGCTTTTGCTGCCCTTCACTCAATAGCTGCACTTACAAGGTGAAGAACATTAAGTAAGGAGGACAAGTAAATGATAGAACTGGCTGAGCATCAGTGTTTGATGTGGCTATGGTCATTTAAGCAGATGGAAACATTAGAGCTTCAAACTGTATTTTTGCTTTTCAGGTGAAATGTTAGATAATACACAAACAAATACATGTCTGTATAGGACACTTCATGTAATGGAAATAGTACAGGAGGGCACATTTTCTTTAATAGCAACCTCAAATAATTAATAATATCAATAATAAAAATAATAATACCACCAATATTTCATGCAAAAGACAGAACATGCTTCTGTACTTGTAAAAACTCCATCTTCATATTAAAACATTCTGTCCTTTACAATGTGAAACATTAATATTTGTTTAATATTGTAGCCAATATCTGACTAGCACTGGCTTCTGAAGTAGTGTGTTATTACACTAATACAATGCGATTATAATTACTACTGTTACTGCTGCACACTTGTTATTAAAAAGATCAATACATTTTTTTAAAAAAAATATATCTATGGATATGGATATGGAAACAGTGAATTCTGTTAGCTTCCTTGGATGCTCTCCAAAGTAGAAAGCAGAATATAAATGAAATAAATACATTTTCCCACATCAGGGTGCACACTCTTTGACTACTATGTTGGAGACACACTACAAAACATAGGCATATCTGAGACTTCCAGAGAATACTAGGGTAGACTGCAATGTCAACAAACAAACAAACATTCTGGAGGAAGGCAGTGTTAAACTGCTTTTGTAATGTTCCTATAAAGTCATCAGGAATCAAACTTAATATGAAGGAGATTACATACCTTTTTCCTTTAAAAGATTTGCTAGACAAGGGGCAGATGGATGGATTGCAGTATTTGTATGAAGTTTACACAGTGGGTGGGAATCTTGAATCTACTCTGTTTACATGTGAATGTTCTCTTAAGATCTCCTTTTTTATCTCCAGTTCTTGGACTGCCCAGCTGTTCATACAATATAGCCAATCACCTAGGCATTCCTAGAAGCAACATTACTGAAGGTGAAGCTTATATCAAGAAAATCCTGCTAACAACAGCAGTAGTACAAGATGGTGCAGTATCTACCTGTCTGCTCTAGCACTTTACTGATTTGTTGATAATGAATATATGTGATACCAATCGAAGAGAATATTTGTAGCTCAGGGTTGAACTGTGGAGTCCTTGGTGCTCTCTGAGCCTTGCTGTTTTCTTGCAGACGTTTCATTCAACCAAGCAGCAATCAACCAAGCAGCAAACAACAACCCAATCAAGGAACTACCAAGGAGAGTACAACACCCCCTCCAACACAGGCAGGACAAGCCAGGGTATATAAACAGAGAGGAAGTCCCACTCCCTTTTCGCACTGAAGATGTTGCCTAGCTTGGCAATGAAATGTCTGCAAGAAAACAACAAGGCTCAGAGAGCACCAAGGACTCCACAGAATATATGTGACTTACTGATATGCTACTGAATGCAGTTCCAAGGGGTAGACCAGAATACTAGAAGTCTTGGGACATTGAATATGGCCAATAGGATGTGTGACCTGGTTTCCAATATTACCTGCACAACAATTTCTGAGAAACCCAGTTTTCTAAGGATCAGGAGGCTGATAAGGATCCAGAGACACAGCATTTGCAGAAAGACAAGGGTGGGATGGTGATGGCAAATGTGTAATGGTGTGAGACATAAATGTATTTATGCACATGCCATCAATTTGTTATGAATGTCACTGTTCAGAGACCTATGTTTCTCCAGTTCTTTGTGCCTAGAGGTCTTTATTATAAAAGGTAAAGGTAAAGGTTCCCCCCGCACAGTTGTGCAGTCGTGTCCGACTCTAGGGGCCGGTGCTCATCTCTGTTTGTTAGCCGAAGAGCCAGCGTTGTCCGAAGACGCTTCCACGGTCATGTGGCCACATGACACGCGCGGAACGCTGTTACCTACCCACTGAAGTGGTACCTATTCATCTACTTGCATTTGCATGCTTTCGAATTGCTAGGTTGGCAAGAGCTGGGGCTAGTGCGGGAGCTCACTCCGCACGCAGGGCTGGGGATTCGAACCTCCGAACTTGCGATCGACAAGCCTGGCGTCTCACCCGCTGAGCCACCACGCCCCCGTCTTTATTATAGCATTAAGTAAATAAAGGTGGAAGAAAAAAAATTTAAGGTTAACAGAAGCCTCCAAATCAATGGGGGTGGAAAAACAGAGAGATCTTACTGGTACTGTCCCTTACTTACTACCAATTAATATTTGGGAGAGAGGAAAATTGAAACAGAGAAGAGAGAATCTTATCTATGGTGGACAATGCTAGGAAATAAAGCCTAAATCTAAATTTGAAAGTATCATTTTGGGTGGTAGAATGTGTCCATGGATTCATATGCTGTATTGCCTTTTAAGAGAGACTTCACTTCCATCACTAATAAAAATAAACATAAATACAACACTGATATCACGGAAACAACAAATTCTGAGTAAGCTGCTACTACTGTAGATCTTGACGGCATGAAATACCTCAATAATTCATAGCATTTTTTCTTTCTAAGGGCTGAAAATAAAAATTATTAGCTGCTCAAGAATTTTGCCATTGCTTCACCTTTCTTCAACATATTTCAGCTTTTATGAGCTTTCTGAGTCTCCTTCCCTTTCATGTGCAATCTTTTTTTTTTTCATTGTTGCGGAACGATAAACCACACGTCTATTCTGTTTTTCATGGCCAAGAATCCTATTTACTCTCTATCCACAAGTAAGACACCAATTATAAAAATACATCATTCCTTTTGTAAAAAAAAGAGCAGAAAAGATTGAGATCATGAGCTGCGATCAAATGGTCGCTTCATCCAGTAAATTTGATATATTTTTTTCCTCCAGGATGACAGGAGTAACTGACCTGCGAGATCTCTTAAGCACGTATGATTTTCTGAACTGCTTTATGCAAATGCACCATAACAAGGTAGACCATCAAGAATTTCAGTATGGTTTTAGATATTTATTGTGAGTAGCTCTTAGTTTAAATAATCATAATCTTAAAAGATCTCACAGATCAGTTATTCCTGTCATACTAGAGAAAAAATGAATGGATTTGATAGCAACTCATGATTGCAATTCTTTCTGCTTCTTTTTCCCCCACAAAGGGACGTTTTATATATATATATATATACATTCCATAGTATGTATGTGTAAAAGTAAAGGTAAAGGTACCCCCCACACATTTGTGCAGTCGTGTCCGACTCTAGGGGCCGGTACTAATCTCCGTTTGTTAGCCAAAGAGCCAGCGTTGTCCGAAGACACTTCCACGGTCATGTGGCCACATGACACGCGTGGAACGCTGTTACCTACCCACCGAAGTGGTACCTATTAATCTACTTGCATTTGCATGCTTTCGAATTGCTAGGTTGGCAAGAGCTGGAGCTAGTGCGGGAGCTCACTCCGCACGCAGGGCTAGGGATTCGAACCTCCGAACTTGTGATCTTCTGATCGACAAGCCTGGCGTCTTACCCACTGAGCCACCACACCCCTATGTATGTGTACACATGCAGAAACATACAGAAAAACACCCCAAAGAGTGCACTATTCTGTTAAAATTTATTGTCTAAAGTCAGATATTATACTGGCTGTATGAAGTGAGGAAAGTTTAATACTATTTTGACTGAACAGCAGCTGCTACCTTTGTTTCAGTTCTTGGGAGAATAACTTGCTTTATTCACATATTCTTTGTGCTTGTGTGTATTACTGATTTAACATGAAATTTTAGCGCAGTGTTCTTAACATAAAATTATGCTTAATGTCTAAGATAAGATCATCAATTAACCAAAAATACTTTTTACTGAAATCAAACCCCAGAATCAGAAAGTTCTGTAAAATAAATCATTATACTATTTGGAGGGGTGCCTTTCAAAGATGAGAAAGATACCTCTGGCAAAAGGTATGATGCTCCCTCTCAGGTGACAAAGAAGAAAAAGGAATGAAAAAACAGGCACTAAAAAAATCTAATTATTCCATGTTTTTAAGTAATAGCACCTTTTAATTTCCACACCACCTATTTATAGTACTTGTTCACTGCTTGTGCTGGCAGAAAAATGATGGAAATTATTTATTTTGGGGTGGGGGCAACTGCTTATCTACTGTTTCTATCATAGAAATTGGGTTCCTACTGAAAACAAATTTCTAGAGAATCTCATGCAAGAAATTGAATCACTGTTTATATTGGCAGCTGAGAATTTTTCTCAAGGGAAATTAATACAGGTGGTCCTTGCTTAACGGCCACTCATTCAGCGGCTGTTCGAACTTACAACGGTGCTGAATGAGTGGTACTTACGACTGGTGCTCATACTTATGATGGTTGCAGCATCCCTGCAGTCACATGATCGCGATCTGGGCTATCTTTTGTGTTGTTTAAATAAATGCAAAACAATATAAACAAACACTACAGAGAAAACTGCTATTTAGGGCAAGCTATCACCAAAGCATCAGTGAACCTAGCCCTTTGTTTATTCAGTTTTCAAGAGTTTTATTTTCATACCCTTTTCAAGGCAGAAGTGCCCCTTGATAGCTCATTTGCATTGAAATGATGATGTCAGAGTGGGCTGTCAGCCAAAGTTATGTTGTGGAAACCAAATAAGGCTGCCACTTCAAGTGTCTGTGTAAAGCTCTTAATGGACAGGCTCTTGTTTTACATTAAACAAGAAACAAAGCAACAGATGAGAAAAAATATGCTGATCTCAATGCTAGTACTTGAACCAGAAAATGAACAAGGTTTCTGTTCCTCCAGAAGATAAAAAGGTCCAGCTAAGATAATAAATTTCCATAGTATGTGGCCTATACAAAACATTATTAGTTGCCATTTCTTTTCTTGGGATCAGACGAGGTAAGAAAGACTAGGAGATGTGAGCAGTCAAAGATATTTATTCTCTACTTATAGAAACTGATGCTGTTGTTCATGATAGGTAAGACATTGTTTTGTATACCAGCTCAGACTACCTGTTTGGTAGAATTCTTTTCCTATCACCTGCTCTTATCTGGGAATGGAAGGGATTGAAGGTCAGCCTTTCTGCTTGCAAAAACTCTCTGCTATTGTTGCTACCGTACATCAGAACTTCGTATCTTTATGTCACATTGATTTTAATGAGCCAGACATAAGGACATTGAAATCAATTGGACTTAGGGGTCTTTCATGCATGAGTAGTGGGGGAACTGCTTTCATATGGTTATATGGTTTCATATGGTCTTACTACTAGGAAGTACGTGCAAAGAAAAATGCATGTGTAGGCAGAGGTGCCAATAAAGTAAGAGAGCAAGTAAGGGCAATAAAGTAAGGGCAACCTTTATTTCTTCTTATTACTGCTTAGTGAAAGAATCATTTTAAAAAATGTGAAAGAGCCACATGCATAAGAATACTAGTAAAGTCTAACATTTAGCACTTCATTCTAAACTCAGATTAGTACCCAAATAGAATGATAATGCAAATATCATGGCTCAAACCTGAAACGTTTTCCTATTCCAATTCTCTAAATAGTTATGGTTGCCAATCCTGAATTTATGTAACCCTAACACAATGCCTTGGAAATTCGGGCTTGGGTGTATTGAGCATTATGAATAAGAAAAAGCAAGGGTGCTACTACAACATCCATGAATGGAGACTGAGTTTCTAGCATATTTCACTGTCTCCAAATAAACTTATTTCTTAGTTCATGAATTTAAAAAGGTTTCAGACTGCAGGTTTGCTCACACAAGATTGTTTATTAATCCAAGCGATGATTTCCATGTGTACATTAATGATACCACGGGAAGAACTAACATTGCCATGGCCACAATTGTATTCCAATATGCACATACTGAAGTAAAGTGATGTGGTTCATCTAATAAATTAAAATGTTGTGGCACTCCACAGAGCTGATTCAATAGGGTGAATGCATTGAATTACCATCAGATTGAAGATTTGCATAGCCCTGGTACTGAATCCTAGGTTACAATAAACCTGGTGTTCATCAGAGAAGAATGTTACCACAATCACTTCCCAACACTTTTTTTGCTGAATTCCCCTATTTGTTTCTAGCCAGTCCTACTACACTCTTTCTGTAACACAGAAAATGAGCTGAAACACCTGCCTTAGCTTATTAATACTTTAAAAACTTAGAAAGCAGTAGTAGAGTATTGTTCCTGGCTCTGGAACAGCAATAGTTTGGAGCTCATGGTGCTTATTCAAAAATTGCTCAGAAAATATCAGGTACATTAAAATATTTATAGGAAAAGACTTGGAAAGATCTCCATCCAAGATTTTGTATAACAACGATCATTCAGAATCAATGGAATACATTACTGTCTAGTAAATGTGCCATTTCATAATATGGTGAAGTAATGCAATTATTTCTATGTATGCTAAAAAAAGTTTTTTCCCCCTAAACTTAGTCTTACACTGATGAAGCAAGATGTCAGCTGTGAAATGTTGCTTTCATGTAAAACATACCCTTTAAGCTGAGATTCGATGGGCCCAAGAACAGTATCCCAGCAGAGGCCATCAGACTGATTGATTTCTCCCTCTGAGGCTGAAGTCAGGGCTGTGACCTTGAAGATGGGCATCAGACATTTGATATTCCTTTTTTTCTCCCTGCTGGCCTCTACAGTTGGTAGTTTTAATGTGTGCAAAGCCTTACTTTGGAAAGCCATGAGGACAGATCAACGTACACTCCTGTTTTCTACAGGGGGAGGAGACCTGCTCAAAACAATACGAAGACAACAATACAGATTTCTCTCCATCCTCATTTCTGCCCTATTCTGAAGGCAATGAGGAAAGGATTTCTGGGTTAACCACTATCACTCAAGTACACTTTCTGTACTTCATAAGCTTAATAGCTTAATTCTTATCACACAGGCATGTGATTGACTATTAGAATCCAGTTTACAAGGTGAATAAAAATTAGGTTATGGTAAAGAAATAATCTAGTTGCTTTTTGCTAGAAGAATAGGATTGCTTAAACCTACAGTTCTTACCCTGATTTTGCTTAGTTCTAAATTTCTGATATGTAAGAGAGTCTTCCTTAGCTAAATAATTACTCAATGGCCTTTTTTGTCAGATCTGATTTCTACACCTTAATCCTCAGCACTTTGCAACAGGAAAGAAGATTAAATAGAAACCTTCCTCTCCCTCAGGTTCCTTCTGCTACTTTGGACCATTAGAATGATTCAGATATTTCAAGGACATAGATGTTCATTCTTAATCATGATGACACCAAAATAATGAAACATATTTGTCTCACAATGTTGCATGCAAGCATGTAAAGGGAAGATTTTGCATTGTGACATCACAATAAATGTTTTGTCACTTGACCCCCTTGCCCACCCCCATGGATGCCTAGGTTCAAGGATGTATTTCCAGACTGCTTCTTGAAGCTTTCCACACTTTGCTGGATTCTGCTACTTATTTAAAGCTTCAACACTACCTTCTTGCATGGCCTCCACCCTTTTTCACCCACAAAAGGTGAAAAGCTTAAATCTTCAGACATTCCCTCAACAGAGTTTTTTTCAGATGGAAAACTTGCTCCATATGGACTCACTACTTCTTCTTTCAAACTGGAACCCAAAATCATCAACTGACCTCCTGCTATTCAGTCATTCAAATCATTTAATAGCAACTATAATAATCTAAGCCCAATATAGAATAAGAAAGTTAGGCTTATGGCTGTTTGGTTTATTTATAAATTTACTGAATTTTTACCCCAACACTCTGTTTCTTCAATAATCAAGAATGTTTAAAGCAATGAAAAACCTATAGCATAAACACTAGAACAACATTAATACAGCTAACATGGAATACATTGGGATAAATTAACAATTAAAAACTTGGTGAAGAGATGCACTTTTATCAACTTCCTAAATATTAGGGGAGTGGGAACCAAATGCATCCTAAGGCATGCATTCCCCAGCTTAGGAGCCACATATACCAGATGGCCAAGCTTTTGGCAGAGGGAGGATCTTCAAGATGGCCTTTCCCATCAATCTAAGTACCATATTTTCCGGCGTATAAGACGACTTTTTAACCCAGGAAAATCTTCTCAAAAGTCGGGGGTCGTCTTATACCCTGGGTGTCGTCTTATAGGGCGGGTGCAACTCCACTTCCCCGCCGCACAGCTGATCCCCGGCGCCGAGATTTTCCACCCGGGCCCTCCCCCCCCCGAATACATCTCCAAGCTTTAGCAGAACAAACCATGAAGGAGGAGGAGGAAGAGGGTGGTGGTGGTGATGGGGGGAGGTTTGAAAAAGCAGATCCAAGCACAAAAGTTAGTGAGTCATTTTAGCCTCCCTCCCTCTCGCTCTCTTTCCCTGGTGATGGATCAGTGCCGGGGGGGTTGGGAGGGAAGGGAGGAAATGGCAAGGGAGGGAGGGAGCAGAGGGAGGGAGCAGAGGGTGGGACCCCCCCCCGCACTGATCCATCACCAGGGAAAGAGAGCGAGAGGGAGGGAGGCTGTGTATAAAAGATGTATCTGAAAAAGAACATGAATTTATGAGAGATGTAGATGAAAGTACTTTGTAAAAAAAGACAGTTTACAATGGAAAGAAATTAACAAGGAATGATATTAATGGTATTTACATTAAAATTACGTTTTCAGAATTTTCATTAAAAACTGCTCATTACAAGCTGCATAGAAAACACATGTTAGGGAAAGTTGTTAGCCAATTGTTAACAGATTTTTAAAATTGTTAAAAAAATATTTTTATTAATTAATTAATTTATTTATTATTCAAATTTATTCCCCGCCCATCTCCCATGCAAGGGACTCTGGGCGGGTTACAATAAATAAAAATTTAAGAACTATACAAAATATCTAAAAACACAAGCAAAACATAATAAAATAAAATCCAAGATGGACTTGGACCCGCAGAATAGATCGTGGACCTATGGGGCCAGCCAACCCCAGGAGGCACTACCACCTCCGTCGTCCCAGGCCAGGTGGCAGAGCCAGGTCTTAAGGGCCTTCTGAAAGGCCAGGAGGGAGGGGGCCAGTCTCACCTCCGGGGGCAGAATATTCCACAAGGCGGGCGCTATCGCAGAGAAGGCACGCCTCCTGGATCCCGCTAGATGGAATTCTCTTGTTGAGGGGGTCCGAAGCATGCCCTCTCTGCATGCATGGGTGGGGCGGGTCGACGTTATCGGGACGAGATGGTCCCTCAGGTACCCTGGTCCTATGCCATGTAGGGCTTTAAAGGTAATCACCAACACCTTGAATTGGACCCGGAAGCAAACTGGCACCCAATGCAGCTCGCGTAGCAGGGGTGTCACATGTGCCGATCTTCTGGCACTCATAACTGCTCACGCCGCTGCATTCTGCACCAGCTGAAGCTTCCGGATACTCTTCAAGGGTAGCCCCATGTAGAGCGCATTACAATAGTCTATACGGGAGATGACAAGGGCATGAGTGACTGTTCGGAGGGCCTCCCGATCCAGGAAAGGGCGTAACTGGCGCACAACTCGCAGCTGTGCAAAGGCCTTCATGGCCACGACTTCCACCTGCTCTTCGAGCAGGAGTCGCGAGTCCAGGAGGACCCCCAGATTCCGCACTGGATCCGAGTGGGGTAGTGCAACCCCCCCAGAACCAAAGATGACAACTTCCCGGATCCAGGGGGGCCATCAATCCACAGCCACTCCATCTAACCAGGGTTCAGTTGAAGCCTGTTGTTCCCCATCCAGACCCCCACAGCCTCCAGACACTGAGATAAGGCATTGACCGCATCACTTACTTCACCCGGGATGGAGATGTATAACTGGGTATCATCAGCATATTGGTGATACCTCATCCCGTGGTGGCAGATCTCGCCCAGTGGCTTCATGTAGATGTTAAATAGGAGTGGAGAGAGAACCGACCCCTGCGGCACCCCACAAGTCAGGGGTCACGGGTCAGCTCTCTCCTCCCCTATCAACACCGACTGGGAACGCCCTGGAGAAAGGGGGCGAACCAGCGCAAAACCACGCCACCTGCCCCCAACTCCTCGAGCCGCCCCAAAAGTATACCGTGGTCGACGGTACTGAAAGCCGCTAAGACATCTAAGAGAGGAAGGATGGATGCACTCCCTCCATCCCACTCTCGCCAGAGATCATCCATAAGCGCGACCAATGCGGTCTCCGTCCCATATCCCGGCCTGAAACCTGACTGGAAGGGGTCCAGATAATCCGTTTCCTCCAGAATCCTCTGGAGTTGCAACGCCACCACCTTCTAAACCACCTTTCCTAAAAAGGGAAGGTGGGAGACTGGGCGAAAATTGCCCAGGATTGTAGGGTCCAGGGAAGGTTTCTTGAGGAGGGGGTGCACCAGCGCCTCCTTAAAGGCAGCCGGGAACACCCCCTCACTCAAGGACGAATTAATCATCGCCTGGACCCAGCCACATGTCACCTCACTAGCTGATTTCACCAGCCAGGAGGGACATGGGTCAAGCTGGCATGTGGTGGCGTTTACAATCCGGAGGATCCTGTCTACTTCATCAGGCGCAACAGGATTAAACTGTTCCCAGATAACGTGGTAAGTACGAGCCCCTGGCATCTCCCCAGATCTTGTCTCACGCTTGGAGTCCAACTTGGAATGAATCTGAGCGATTTTGTCCTGCAGATGCTCAGAAAACTCTTCCGAACGGCCCTGTAAATGGGTCTCCCCCTGCTCCCGACCCAAAAGTGATCTTGTAATCTTGAAAAGGGCCATCGGGCGGCATTCTGCGGATGCAATAAGAGCAGAGAAATATTCACGTTTCACCGCTCTTACCGCCACAAGGTAGGCCTTAACTGCGGCTCTAGCTTGTGTTCGGTCAGATTCAGTCTTCGTCTTTCTCCAGCAGCGCTCTAGACGTCTCTTAACCCTCTTCAAAGCCCTTAACTCTTCCGTGAACCATGGAGAGCAGCGGGTCGAGCAGGGCCGGAGAGGTTGCATAGGCGCGATCTTGTCCAGGGCTCCGGCCGCTGCCTTATTCCAGGCTGCGGCCAGGACCTCCACTGGACCGTGAAGCAAGTCCTCGGGAATAACCCCCAGCTCCTTCTGAAACCTCACTGGGTCCATCAGTCACCGGGGGCGGACCAATCGAATGGGTCCCGCCTCCCTGTGGAGTGGGGCAGCACAAGAGAGTCTCAGGGTCACCAGGGCATGGTCTGACCATGACAATGGGGAAAGATGTAACTCTCTCCTCAGATCACATTGCCACTGCTCAGACAAGAAAACTAAGTCCGGGGTGAGACCACTGTCACGAGTCGGGTCACGAATAATCTGAGACAGGCCCATAGCTGCCATGGTAGCCATGAACTCCCAGGCCACCTCCGAGGACCGTCCCAGAGACGGCAGATTGAATTCCCCCAGAACCATAAGTCTGGGGAACTCCACCGCCAACCCCGAGACAGCCTCGAGCAGCTCAGGCAGGGAGGTTGCTACGCAGCAGGGAGGCTGGTACAGCAGCAACACTCCCAACTGTTCTCGTGAACCCAACTTGAAAAACAGGGTCTCACATCTGGTCACTTGTGGAGCAGCGCCCCTGAAGGCCACACCACCTGAATCAAATAGCGTGAATTAATGTGAATGAACTGGATTAATACAGATGCCCACACCACTAATTACTCTTTGATGACGGAAGTTGTATTGATGGCATCTTCACCAACAGCAGGGCTCAATTCTCACTTAAATCTTCCCTCAGAAGGTCTGTGACAGCGTATTGCAATTATTCCAATCACACAGTGGCTTAAAAGATTATGATTCCATTGCTGTCATGCTGGCCCATGTACATATTTGTGGCCCCAGTTCATAATTCAAATTGTTCATAATTTCATTATCCCAAATATGGCTTCACAAGCAAGTCTTCCTAATGTTCAGGTTCAAAAAAGAAAAATATGAACATTTGTCATTCAAAAATTGCTAGTTACAATGGCACTTAGCACCATTGCCATTAAAATCTTGGCATTTACCACACCATAATATTTCCCTTTTCACCTTATTTGCAGAATACTGCTGTTCTGAAGAGGAAATGCTGAAAAAATTTAAGGAGCTTAGTGTCTAGAATATCAACAGCTGAATGGCATTATCTTGATTCTAAAACAGAAGAAAATGTGTCAAACAGATGGGTTCAGACTCATTATCTGAAGCAGAGAAAGAGTTCTTCCAAATACATTTTTCACATGAATTTATGTTCAACTAACAAGTTAGGGAAAGCATGTAGAATGTGGCTTCTTGAGTTCTTTCCAACCCTTTTATCAGCAGTGCCCAGAGGATGTCTGTATTTTTTCTGAGTGGTAACATACTAATGTGTTGTGTCTAGATATATCCGTGTGTGTTTCATGTTGTGTCTATATGAGTTTGTGTGTATGTGTGCACTGGGAAGCACAGGGCAAGCAACATATGCTTCAGTATGGCTCACATGACCTGGAGGGAGGAGGAAGAGAGGCTTAAAATGACCTAGTTGGCAGCATTCTGACCCACTGCCCAACCTTGTCTCCAGTAAAGATGCATTGAGGATTTTTTCCCCCTAGATTTTTTGTCTCAGAAATCCCAATACAAATCTAATACATTATCAAATAAATATTATAATTCAGTAGCAACTTGTGGGGAGGGCTGGGAATTGTATCCAAAGCTTTGTTTCGCTTACTTTTGGGTCACACAAGCACACTGTTTGAACAGATTTGGTTACCCATAAAGAACAGTCATCTGTTTGCCTGAGTCCTTGAAAAAGCAAGGGATGCGCTAGAGTAGATATCAACATACAGTCTTTATGTTACAACAATTAAGATAATCTTGTGATTTTTAAGAAAACTATGCTGCCAGTCCTCTGTCAGTCCAATGAAAAATAATTAGGATGTCTTTTATAATTTTACAGGTACTGAGCTGCAAACAAACACCTGCATAATTCAGTCCAATTGTTCATCGATCTGCAGTGGAACCAGTCACAGACAAATTATGTGCCTCTGCTAAGAGAGGAGAAAGAAGAAAAAATACTTGTAGTGTAATTACTTTACTCATATTTGTTTCCAAACAGGCTGCAGTGTTGTTTATAGAGTAAACTACATCATCTTCTCTTGGCAATGAATGCTAGGTTGGCTGTTGTGGGTCTTCCGGGCTGTGTGGCTGTGTTCTGGAAGTTGTGGTTCCTAACGTTTCGCCAGCATCTGTGGCCAGCATCTTCAGAGGGCAGGAGCACAGACAGAAGCGAAATCTCTGTGCCCAGGTAGAGTGGCAATGTTTTGTTTGTTTTCTATTTATAGAGCTAAGTTATAGGAGATTAGGTGGGAGCACAACTTCCAGAACACGGCCATACAGCCCGGAAGACCCACAAAAGCCATCGAACTCCGGCCGTGAAAGGCTTCGACAATACATTGAATGCTAGGTTGTTCCTGTTGTATATATTTTATGATTCAGAAAGAATATAGAAAGCTAGTTTTAAAAGTCAAGCTGAAAAGTTTTTTCCTGTAGGAGTCAGAAATGCTCTTGCTAACTCCCCCCTCAGGAATGTTAATAGCTGGTGCCTGAAGGTCTAGTTAGTTTGACCAATCAGAAAGTTACCTGTTGGTCCTATTCCAAATAAGTAATGGGTGAGTGGTCACATGTCACACATTGTCCACTCAGGTACTGCCAAGTTGTAATTGTAAAAGCTTTAAAAATGTAAATCTTCCTTTTGTGTTTACTCCTGTACGAGAACATCTATGTAGTAATTCATATGTTAAATAGCCATGTGCTTCTCTTTGGCTGAAGAAAGCAAGCTAAGTTCCTCTTTTCTTTGTTTTAAAATAAAAGCAGCATTTTTCTACTGCAAGTTTTTTCAGTTCATTTATCTCTTAATATTTCTATAACTCTGATCTCACAAATTATTAAAAACTACAAAAGGTTATGGGCCCAGCAAAGCTCAGATGATCAGAGATAGAAATATGGAAAGAGGAGAGCTGAACGATTTTGTTTGCATTTAAAAGGCAAGTTTGGAAACTTGCTGGAAGCTACAAGCAGTTTGTTTGAGGAGTCAAGCCTCGTGTTTTTGCAAGCCTCATGGTTTATCCCAACAGGGGAGGAAGAAGAAAATGGCTGCTGATTCAAGTTCTCAAGGTATGCCCCTGGAAAAGCTTTCTAATACTAATTATTTGAACTGGTCTTTGAAAATGGAGAGTTTTTTGAGGAGAGAAGATTTGTGGTCTGCCATAGCAGAAGCAATTCCTCAAAATCCAGACCAAGTTTGGCTGAGACAGGATGAGAAATGTAAAGCTTCCATTATTTTAGCTGTGCAGGATTGTCAGCTTATACATGTGAGAGGTATAGAAAGATCCAAGGACTTATGGGACTCTTTACGTGATTTATATGTGAAAACCTCTCCTGGAAGCAAGGTTATTTTAACCAAAAAGCTGTACAAAGCCTACTTGCCAGAGTATGGAAATTTGCCAGAGCATCTTCATAAACTTCAGCAATACTTTGTGGAGCTTCAGGAACGTGGTTTGGAGTTTACTCCTCTTATGAAAGCTTACATTATGCTGTCTTCGCTGAATGATTCCTGGGACACTTTAATTTGCACTATGGAGGACATCCCTGAAGCTGATCTAACTCCATCGTTTGTGTCTGCTCGTCTTCTTTCTGAGTGGGAGAAAAGGCAGGAGAAGGTTGTGTCTACTTCTTCATTAAAGTCTGTAGCTTGAATCATGTCAACTGGATTTCTATTTTCTCAGTGGAAACGTTTCGCTCCTTATCCAAGGGGCTTCTTCAGTCTGAGCAAAGTTGGTAAGGGAATCCTAAATATGTTCCTAGGTAGCTGTGTGACCTTACACCTGGGGCTAGGTCATGGTTATATTGAGATGTAATTTTTAAGTCCTTTTATCATCTAATGGAGGGTCGTTAAAAACACCATGCTGCTGTTGAGCTTCTGAAATGGTCTTAATCTTCCTAGGCACAGAAGACAACACGGGGAGGAAGATGGGGGAGAGTTTGTGCCTGAGGCCCCCACCTCTATTCAAGGAAGGATTTTCCAAGTTGGCATAAATGGATTCCTTGACCCCTCTCTCAAACCACCTATCTTCTCTGTCTAAAATGTGAACATTAATGTCCTCAAATGAGTGTCCTTTTTCTTTTAGATGAAGATAAACTGCTGACTCTGGTCCTGTGGTGTTATTTCTCCTGTGTTGTGCCATCCTCCTGTACATAGGTTGTTTGGTTTCTCCAATGTAGAGTTCAGAGCACTCCTCACTGCACTGGATTGCATAAACTACATTGCTTTTCTTATGTTTTGGAGTTTGATCTTTGGGGTGTACAAGCCTCTGTCTCAGTGTGTTGGTGGGTTTGAAATATACAGGTATGTGGTGTTTGCCAAATATCCGTTTTATCTTTTCAGACACGCCAGCCATGTAGGGAATGACCAGGTTCTTTCGTTTACTCTGAGTCTCAGCCCTATCTGTCGCTGTTTTAGGTCTGGTAGATTTAGATTTGGTGAAGGCCCAATTTGGATATCCACAGGCCTTCAGGGCTGTTCTCAGGTGCTGATTTTCATTCTTTTTGGAATCCATGGAGGTGGGGATGGTTTCTGCTCTGTGTGACAATGTCCTGATGACTCCTAGTTTGTGCTGCAGTGGATGGTGGGAGTCAAACATCAGATATTGATCTGTGTGTGTGGGTTTCCTGTAGATCCCTATTTCTAGCTTGCCACCGGTCCCAATGAGGACTTCACAGTCTAGGAATGCCAGTCTGTTGTCCTTGGTGTCTTCTCTGGTGAAGCTAATGTTGGCATCTATAGTGTTTATATGGTCCGTGAACTGTATGTTGTCCGTGCACTCAACACATTCCAGGGAACGGTGCCCACCCACTGGTTTAGGTATGTGGATGACACCTGGGTCAAAATCAAGGCCCAGGAAGTACAGGCCTTCACGGACCATATAAACACTATAGATGCCAACATTAGCTTCACCAGAGAAGACACCAAGGACAACAGACTGGCATTCCTAGACTGTGAAGTCCTCATTGGGACCGGTGGCAAGCTAGAAATAGGGATCTACAGGAAACCCACACACACAGATCAATATCTGATGTTTGACTCCCACCATCCACTGCAGCACAAACTAGGAGTCATCAGGACATTGTCACACAGAGCAGAAACCATCCCCACCTCCATGGATTCCAAAAAGAATGAAAATCAGCACCTGAGAACAGCCCTGAAGGCCTGTGGATATCCAAATTGGGCCTTCACCAAATCTAAATCTACCAGACCTAAAACAGCGACAGATAGGGCTGAGACTCAGAGTAAACGAAAGAACCTGGTCATTCCCTACATGGCTGGCGTGTCTGAAAAGATAAAACGGATATTTGGCAAACACCACATACCTGTATATTTCAAACCCACCAACACACTGAGACAGAGGCTTGTACACCCCAAAGATCAAACTCCAAAACATAAGAAAAGCAATGTAGTTTATGCAATCCAGTGCAGTGAGGAGTGCTCTGAACTCTACATTGGAGAAACCAAACAACCTATGTACAGGAGGATGGCACAACACAGGAGAAATAACACCACAGGACCAGAGTCAGCAGTTTATCTTCATCTAAAAGAAAAAGGATACTCATTTGAGGACATTAATGTTCACATTTTAGACAGAGAAGATAGGTGGTTTGAGAGAGGGGTCAAGGAATCCATTTATGCCAACTTGGAAAATCCTTCCTTGAATAGAGGTGGGGGCCTCAGGCACAAACTCTCCCCCATCTTCCTCCCCGTGTTGTCTTCTGTGCCTAGGAAGATTAAGACCATTTCAGAAGCTCAACAGCAGCATGGTGTTTTTAACGACCCTCCATTAGATGATAAAAGGACTTAAAAATTACATCTCAATATAACCATGACCTAGCCCCAGGTGTAAGGTCACACAGCTACCTAGGAACATATTTAGGATTCCCTTACCAACTTTGCTCAGACTGAAGAAGCCCCTTGGATAAGGAGCGAAACGTTTCCACTGAGAAAATAGAAATCCAGTTGACATGATTCAAGCTACAGACAATTCCACCTGGATGACTGAGAACCTTCATAGACATATCTTCATTAAAGTCTTCTTGTGAAAAGCCAAGAGAACGGAAAAGCTTTGAATTTCAGGCTGCTGCATTTTCAAGCAGGCGTTGCTTTCAATGTGGTTCTCCTGGGCATCTTCGCAAGGACTGTGACCAGTTGCCTAAAGGTAAGAAGATTTTTCAGAAGAAAGAAGCAACATCCAGGAAGAAGGCTCTACAATCTTCTCATATTGCACAGGTTGTTGAAAGCTGTGGCAATAAAGATTTTTGGGTCCTCGATAGCAGAGCAAATAGCCATATCTGTAATAATAAAGATCCTTTTGTGTCTCTGTCTAAAACTAACAAACAAAGAGTTTCCTTAGCTGATGGATCTATGTCTAAAATTATGGGTCAAGGTGAGATTTATCTTCCATGTTTGGGGGAAACTGTTCAAAATGTTTTATTTGTTCCTAATTTTCAAAGTAATCTTTTGTCTGTGGGTCAGTTAGTAGCATCTGGGTATGTTATAACTTTTATGAAAGAGGGCTGTGAAATTAGGAAGGATGGTAAAGTGGTTGCAAAATGTTTGCAGAAAGATTCTCTTTACATTGTGCAGAAAGCTGAGAAGCAAACAGCAAAAGCTGTGTTTGAGAATACTCCCATACAAGATCAATGTATCCATTTAATGCATAGAAGGTTTGCTCATGCTAATTTTAAGTACATATCAGAAATGCCTAGTTTTTCTGCTGATTTAAAATTGAAATCTTGTGATAGGTATTTGGATTGTTCAGTTTGCAAGGAAAATAAGACAACTAGGGCTCCTGTTAAAAAAGTTGCTAATAGAACCACTTCTAGGCCTCTAGAAATAATTCATTCTTAATGTAATAGGTCCCTTCTCTCCTAGTCTTGGAGGAGCAAGGTATATTTTGACCTTCATAGATGATTTTTCCAGGTACACATTCATTCATTTGTTAAAACACAAAGATGAGGTCTTTGACAAGTTTAAAAGTTTTGTAACTTGGGCAAATGGAAAATTCCCAAGGCCTGTGTCTGCTTTGCAATCAGACAGAGCTGGAGAGTATCTATCCACAAAGTTTAAAAGCTTTTTGTCAGAAAAAGGGATAGAACACATTTTAGCTAATCCTTACACGCCAGAACAGAATTCTGTGGCAGAGAGTAAAGGGCAAACACTGCAGGAAGCCATGATGTGTTTGCTGAAGGATGCCAGTTTACCTTTTAGGTTTTGGGGAGAAGCTGTTTCTACAGCTTGTTATGTTCAAAACAGGCTGTTTAACAGTGAAATTCAGGATGCGCCATTTCATTTGTTCTATGGTGTAAAACCTAAGGTAAATCATCTCAGAGTTTTGGGAGCACAGCTTGGGTGCACATTCCTAAGCAGCTGAGGCATAAGGGGGCTTCCAGAACAAAGAAAGCTATCTTTGTTGGGTATGAACAAAGTCAGAGGAGCTACAGGTTCATACTGGATAATCAACTGATAATTAGTAAAAGTGCTTCTTTTGCTGAGCAGAATTGGGATAAAATAAACTCTAGTTCTTCAGTTGATTTATCCATGAGGGAACAGCAAATTTTTGCTGATGGTGATTTGCAGGAATCACCTAGTGAAGTCAATGAGCAAGAAGCTGAATTGTCTGAGAAGTCAGAGGTTTCTAAGGGAAATGGTGGAAATCAGAATGTAAGTCCTGTCCTACCTCGCAGGTCTGAAAGGATTAATAAGGGGGTTCCACCTGATCGTTATCAAGTAGATGTTGTGAAAGCATTTCACATTCACACAGAGCCTGAATCTCTAGAACAAATCAATGAGATGCCACCTGAAATAGCTAAATGCTGGCATGAAGCAGGAATTAGATTCCTTAAAGGAAAATAAAACTTGGAAATTGGTGAGTCTGCCTCCCAATCAGAAGTGTTTGGATTGTAGGTGGGTGTTTAAATTGAAAAAGGATTCAGATGGTAAAATTCAAAAGTATAAAGCAAGATTGGTAGCAAAAGGTTTTACTCAAAGGAAAAATGTAGACTATGACAAAACTTTTGCTCCAGTGACAAAAGCTGAATCTATCAGGTTGCTTTTAAAGGTTGCTGCCATGAAGAAAATGTCTGTTTATCACTATGATATTCAAACTGCTTTTCTGTATGGTGATTTGGAGGAAAAATTGTTTATGAAACAACCACCTGGTTATGAAAAAGAAAAACATTTTGTGTGTGAGTTGCAAAAATCCATCTATGGATTAAAACAATTGGCCCGTTGCTGGAATATTAAGTTGGACAAAACTTTACAAAATTTTGGGTTTCAGAAGGGAATTGCTGGTCCATTTGTGTATGTAAAAAATGATAAGCAAGGTATAATGTATTTATGCTTGTATGTGGATGATTTGTTGCTGCTCACATCTTCAGATGAACAAAACCATGATTTTGAGGTTTGTATGAAAAGCAATTTCACTTTGAAATGTCTTGGTGCAGTTAATAATTACTTGGGATTAGAAATTCATAGGGAAAAAGATGGCAGTTTTCTCATAAGTCAGAGTAGTAAAGTTAAGAAACTGCTGGAAGATTTTAAAATGCAAGACTGTAAGTCTGTCTCCTCCCCCATGCTTCCCGAGTTTCTAAAAGAGGAGGGGGAAAAGGGGGATGATGAGTTATCTGAAGGAGATAATTTCAGATCAGCCATTGGTAGTCTGCTTTATATTGCGAATCACAGCAGACCAGATATTTCAAACAGTGTGTCCATTTTGAGCAGATATGTGGAACATCCCACATCTGTTGCAAAGTCTGGATTAAAAAGGCTTTTTCGTTATTTACAGGGCACCAAAGATTATTGTTTAAGATTGTCTGCTACAGACAAAGAGGAAAAGTTAGAGTGCTGGTGTGATTCAGATTGGGCTGGGGATCTCAGTGATAGGAAGTCTACTTCTGGGACTGTAATTAAATTTGCTAAGTCAACTATTGCATGGTACTCCAGAAAACAAACAGTAGCAGCTATCAGCACGGCTGAAGCTGAATTTTGTGCATTGGCACAACTGTGCAATCAGGTAGTCTGGTTTACACAATTGTTGCAAGACATTGGAGTCATTTTAAGCCAGCCTGTAACAATTTATGAAGACAACCAAGCCTGTATACACTTAGCTTTTTCTGAAGGTTCCAGAAACCGGACAAAGCACATTGATGTTCATTTTCATCTTGTTAAAGATTTTATAGCCAAGAAAAAGGTTATTTTAAAATACTGTGAAACTAAATTAATGTTAGCTGACATATTTACAAAGCCTCTACCTGGTGTTAGGCACAAGGAGTTGGTAGTAAAATTGGGCTTGTTTCCAAATTCTTTCTGGACATAAAAAGGGGAGTGTTGTATATATTTTATGATTCAGAAAGAATATAGAAAGCTAGTTTTAAAAGTCAAGCTGAAAAGTTTTTTCCTGTAGGAGTCAGAAATGCTCTTGCTAACTCCCCCCTCAGGAATGTTAATAGCTGGTGCCTGAAGGTCTAGTTAGTTTGACCAATCAGAAAGTTACCTGTTGGTCCTATTCCAAATAAGTAATGGGTGAGTGGTCACATGTCACACATTGTCCACTCAGGTACTGCCAAGTTGTAATTGTAAAAGCTTTAAAAATGTAAATCTTCCTTTTGTGTTTACTCCTGTACGAGAACAACTATGTAGTAATTCATATGTTAAATAGCCATGTGCTTCTCTTTGGCTGAAGAAAGCAAGCTAAGTTCCTCTTTTCTTTGTTTTAAAATAAAAGCAGCATTTTTCTACTGAAAGTTTTTTCAGTTCATTTATCTCTTAATATTTCTATAACTCTGATCTCACAAATTATTAAAAACTACAAAAGTTCCCTCACAGTTTGTATACACATATTTTTATGAAGTTAAATGAATGACATTGGAGTCAGTACATTGGTTAATGACCACCCATTCAGTGGCTGTTCAAACTTACAACCGGTCCAAATTTCTGACTGTTGCGGCATCCCATGGTCACCTGATTGCAATTTGACACCTTCCCTGTTGGCTTCCCACAAGCAAAGCCAATGGGGAAGCCAGCAGAAAGTCGGAAGTTGTGGTCACATGAGGTCCTTTTTTAATGACCTGCAGTGATTCACTTAACAACAGTAACGGGACTGCCCGAACTGCTATCGCTGAGCGGTGCAGCTTACAACCACATCACTTACCAATGGAAATGCCAGTCACAATTACTGTCATTAAGCGAGGACTACCTGTATAAGTTTTCATTAGTTTTATCCTAGGTTAGTTGCCATTCACATTTGTGCTACATTTAGTTATCACAGGGCAGGGGTTGGTAGTCTGCAGCCCTCCAAATATTTCACAACTTCAGCTCCCAGGAAACCAGGCCATCAGGGCAAAGGGTGAGGAATGCTGGGAGACATCATTCAGCAAGATCTAGGAGGATACAGCTTCCCATCTTTACCTAAGGCAACGTCTTGCCCTACATAATCTTTGACCTAAACATCCAACATTTTAGAAAAGGCCTATTTTCATATATTTTTGGGACTGAACATAGCTTGCTGATGAAAAAAATGTTGTTATTCATTTAAATTATGTTTAGACTTGTGTTGACAGAAATATGGCAGCAAGTGACCCTGCTCATCTCAGCTGCTATGAGATCTTAGGGAAAGATGTAGCTGCTTTAAAGAGTTTCAGAGGTGTTACTTCTGCACCCCTACACACTTTTGGAATTGAATCTGAAATGCCACATGCTCTATTAATTTCAAATTGCTTAAATAATAAGGTGGTCAGCCAAATTAAAAAAAAATTGT
Source organism: Charina bottae (assembly GCA_023362775.1). Taxonomy (NCBI): domain Eukaryota; kingdom Metazoa; phylum Chordata; class Lepidosauria; order Squamata; family Charinaidae; genus Charina; species Charina bottae. The sequence continues at coordinate 31,603,925 of JALMGJ010000008.1, forward strand.
ATATAACCCTATATATTTATTATGTTTGTTATGATTTGATGTAAAAATAATTGCATTTGAGAGATAATATATTTGTTCATTAATACTAATAGTAGCAATAATGATATAATAATGGTGCAGATACACACACACACACAATATTTTGTACAGCTTTAAACTGATTGATTTGATTGATTATGTGCCATCAAGTTATCAACTCTTAGTGGCCACATAGATAGATTTTCTCCAACATGAACTGTCCCTAATCTGGTCTTTCAGGACTTCCAATGGTGTACCCATTACTAATGTTGTTGTTGTTTGTTGTTGTTCAGTCATTTAGTCATGTCTGACTCTTCGTGACCTCATGGACCATAGCATGCTAGGCCTTCCTGTCCTTCACTGTCTCCCGGAGTTTACTCAAATTCATGTTCATTACATTGGTGATGCTATCTAACCATCTCACCCTCTGCCGTCCCCTTCTCCTTTTGCCTTCAGTCTTTCCCAGCATCAGGGTCTTTTCCAGTGAGTCCTCTCTTTGCATTAGGTGGCCAAAGTATTTGAGCTTCAGCTTCAGTATCCGTCCTTCCAATGAGCAGTCAGGGTTGATTTCCTTTAGGATTGCTAATGTAACTGAGTCTATTCACCTTGCCATTGGTCATCCTCTTCTCTTTCCTTCCACCTTTCCCAGCATCACAGCCTTGTCTAGAGAGCTAAGTCTTTGCATTATGTGACTGAAGTAGGATAATTTGAGCCTGGCCATTTGTGTCTCAAGTGAGAACTCTGGATTGATTTATTCAATGACCCATTTGCTTGTTTTATTGACTGTCCATGGTATTCTCAGGAGTTTTCTCTAACACCAAAGTTCAAAAGTATCAATACTCTTTGTATCCTGCTTCTTCAAGGTCCAATTTTCGCTCCCATAGTGTTTCATAGGGAATACCATTGCTTACACTATTCTGATCTTTGTAGATAGAGACACATCACAGCATTTGAATATCTTTTTCATTGCTTTCATGGCTGCTCTACCAAGTGTTAGTCTGTGGTGTATTTCTTGAAGTGGTGCATTTTTTAAAGTATGTAAAAACAAGATGGATGAAAAATAGTTTGTTCATCCAAATATCTTGGTGATTTGGATAAATACTGCCCTGCATTTTTTCCTAGTTACTCATAACTGCAGTATAACAGCAGAAACTGCAATTTCAATATAACTATATTAGGTTATGCTCTTTTAACATAATTAAAATTAGTTCATATAATTGGATGGCTAATTTTGTTATTAAATAGTTGTCTTTGATTTAATAATGTACCCCATTACAATGTAGTTTTTTCTTTAAAAAAATAGAACTTTAGTAAATGTGTATGCATAAGTCTTTTATGGGAGGGTTAACTATGTGGGTTAAATACACTTCATAGTCCACTGAATGTAATTACATTGCAATTATATAGAAGTTACAATTAAAATATGAAGTATAATTTCACCACAAACTATTATTTTGCCCATAAATGCACTCAGCTCGATTATAATATGACTCCAGCCTTTGCCAATGTCACCACATATTTAATATGACACAAATCTTATTACATCATTTTCAATATGTCAGTCATGCATAGTTTATATACTGAATATTACCTCTTTTCTATCATGCTAAGCCTGGGTAAATGAAGAGGAGAAGCAGGGATGAGTTTAGGACCAGGATGGTGAGCTGGGTCAGTGTAAGGTGCTCCTCTCTGATGCCCTAAAACCCCTTTCTCTTGAGTAAACCACAGACGCGAGATTTATAAGAAGCAAAAGGGTTTATTCCGCATGAAGGCTTAACACGAACAAAGATTTGAATGAGCAGGCATGGCATGGTATAGTACATTTAAGCATTCCCCTTCCCATTGTACATCTTTGCCGACATGGGTAGTGTCAATCACCAGGGTGCTCAGACGGTCGTTCCCGAAGGTATGGGGTTCGGGTACACGCGTCGTTGTGAGCCATTCTTCTTTCCGCCTGGTTGTCTGTTTTGCGTCGGTTTCTAGCTGCCCTTAATCCACATAGCTGTCTAGCTTAATGGCAGAGGTTTGCCGAACTCTGACATGCTACCGGCCCAAGACTTCCTACCCCCCACCAGCTGCATTCTAATAATATTTAAACTAACTAAACAATTAAACTAATTAAACATTCTCCTGGGTCCACCAGCAACCTGTAACGACAAGAATTATAAGATAAGTAAACAACCATTTTCAGTGAGGTTTGTCAGGGAATTCCCTATGAAATGTTCTGACTAGGTGGGGAGCGTGTATGTGTTTAGCGCTGACCCACTCCTTGTGTCCGACCGGCAGATGCTGCCACTTCACTAAATACTGAAGTTGTCCTTTGTGCCATCGGGAGTCAAGTATCTTTTCTATTTCAAATTGTCAATTCCTCACTCCACAATTCAAAATTCTTATAAAGGGTCTGACATTGTTCCTCTTCTTTTGTAATTTGGAACCCAACGAGTGTTGTCTCAATAAATTGTGTGACCTTCCTCCTCAGAGCTGTGCTCCATTTTTTGCCTTCCATGACAGTGCCATGAAATTGCATCATATGGTTCACTTCATTACACTACAACTCCATATAGACTGCAGATAATAGGTTCCATGTTCTTGGAATCCTCTGTACAATTCAAGTTCAATGAGTTCCTACTTATCAGGCTTCTTACAGGGATGATTGTAAATCTCACTTTCTAGATACTTCTCCCCTTATTCAGAAATTGCTTATTCAACAGCAGGCTCACAGACACAACTTGGTAACATTAGTCTCTTTGCTGTAGACAAGAATAAACCCATATGCATTCCAAAGATTTCTCCACTTCAGAATGCAGGAATGAAATCTTTTACCTAAGTCAATGCTCCTAAGTTTAAATTCTAGGCTTTCTCCTCTTACGTTTCTAAGTCAATGGATACTTTTCTTTTCTTTTGATGATTCTAAAATGTTGCTATTCTATATTGACATATCAGGTCTGTCTATACTAGAATGGCTGATTCATGTATTACCTGTGTCATTCATAACACTATTGCAGTGTTTCTCAACCTCAGCAACTTGATGCTGACTGGAGAATTCTGGGAGTTGAAGTCCATACATCTTAAAGTTGCTGAGGTTGAGACACTTTGCACTATTGGAACAAGGCCTGAACCATTAAGGCAGGGCTTTCCAAAGTTTTCCCGCGGCGACACACCAACCCCGGAAGTGCCGCCATTGCGGCAGCGCGCAAAAACCTGGAAGCGCTGCTGCCACTTTCGAGTTTTTGCGCGCCGCCGTTGGTGTGTCGCTGCGGGAAAACCCGGAAGCGCTGATGATGATCATCAGACTGTGGCAACACACCAGACTGTGTGTGGCGACACACTTTTGTGTCGCGACACACAGTTTGGAAAGCTCTGCATTAAGGAATAACACTCAAACATTCTTCTTCATAAAACTCTTTTGCTCTTTGCCCAAACTGGTGATCCAGCATTACTTTAAGATCAATCTCTCACCAATTGTCATCTGGTAATTACTTTATGTGTTTATTTATTTTACATTATTTGTACTCCAGCCTTTGTCAGGATATTCTGTAACAGTATGTTTATTTCATGTAAACTTGCATGTAAACCTAAATGTTAGAGGTGTGGTATATGTCCTTTGTGGGGGGAGATGGGCGGTGATAGAAGTTGGATAAATAAAAAATAAAATAAATATGTAACCTCAAATCCAGTAAAGCACAATTTGGTTCAGAACATCAGGGATAGAAATTCATACCAACACTATTCTCATCTCCAAAATGAATTGAATTCTTTGCTTGCTCAAAGAGCATTCTGATCTATCTATCTATCTATCTATCTATCTATCTATCTATCTATCTATCTATCTATCTATCTATCTATCAATCATCTATCATCTATCTATCTATCTTCCCACTCCCAATGGACTAGAACAGTGAAAACCATCAGGGAATAAGAAAGATGGACTGATGCTAATTTCAAGCAATCTTTCCTTTCTAAATCAACTTATTAGGGAGCTTCTTATGTCCAAGATTACAAGAAAGAAGAAATCCCAGTGCTTTTTAACCAACATTCTTCTTTAAGCTGAGAAAATGCAACACAGCAGCTGTTTGGCAGTGTCCCTTAAAATCCAGCTGAGACTTTAGACCTTACAGTGACTGCACCCCTGTGGTTTACATTACTTTTTTATGGGATTCTGTTTTATGGGGTGCTAAATGGCTTAATTACATTTTACTGGTTTATTCTGCTTGCTTGCTTATATTGTATTTAATCTGACACAGGAAATTTCTTTTCCCCAGATGAAATCCTTGCATTTGGGGGGAGGAGGGGTTTTTGAAAGGTAGAGGCATCTTTAGGGATTACAAAAGATACAGTATTATTTAGTTTAATACATTATTTGCTGAGAGGTATATGAGTTTCCAAACCACAGAGAAACTGACAAAGATTATGTTTTGGATATAGTAGCAGAATAGAAGAATCATATTCCCTAGGCTGGTACTAAAACTTTAGCTTAGTTTTGTAAATACAAAATATCAATTCACTTTCTGATCTAACCCCTAAAGAAAAGAATCAAAATAATTCAGTTTCAGAACACACTTATTTAAGAGCAAAGCCCACAAAATTTGGTGGGTGAACGTATATAATTTGGGGTGAACATATATAATTGAGCTAAATTGAATCAAGAACTTATAACCTTCTAGATGTTGCTGAACACAGCTCTCAACAGCCCACACAACAAGGCTGATGAGATACGCTGGGTCTTATAGCTCAGCATCCCTATCCTTAATTTGAATATTGCTTCTTCAGGACAGTTGAAAAAACATAATGCTCCAGCCCAGATCAGTGAAAATGTTATATCCTTTCCCCAGTCTTGTAAAAGGTTCTTAGATTTAGACTTTAGGAAACCTACATTCTTAATTCTTTGCATCTCCTTTAGACTTTAGGCAACACAATCAAGGATGACCATTTGGCAATTGACACATACTCACAGATTAGAGTGATGCCTGAATCTTTCTCATGTGTTAATATGGAAAATACTATTGTATTGAGGACGGATGACCTCTTCTAATATATTCATGGAAATGGCAACTCAATTATTCCCAAGGGACATCAAGTATTCACCCTCTTGTGACTTTCTGCAATGGCTCAGATACAAATGTATTCCCAAATTATCCTCCATATCAAATGAGGACTATTTGGTAATCATATGAGCTGAGGAAGAGATATGTGTTTTCCAGCCGAGGTAGCCATAGCTAATACATGGCCAATGAAACCATGACTAGACTAGGCAAACTGTGTGTTACTGTTTACTCCACCAAGGATCATTTGATTTTATTTTTAATGAAGCTATTTTATAAGGTACACATTTTGTTATACCAATTCTGAATCACTTTCTGGGAATCAACTGATTGTTTATATTATGTTCTAATGGGAGGCAAAACAGAGATGAATTTCATGCTAGCTTTTTTTTCCTTAAAAAATGTTTGCACATGAAGAATGTCATGACTGTTACATACAAATGCTTATGAAGTCTTGTTTTTGCCCTCAAATTAAAGAGAAGACATATTTCTGTGTGCATGAGTAACAATGGTGGTTCTAAATTGGTGCCTGCTCTGATACTTTAAGCTTAGCTCTTAATTAACTGGGGAAAAACAAAGAAAATCTTTGGATCAAGTCCCACTGATGGAAATGATCCCTGCATAATCCTAGAAATCATTGCTTTTCTCTCTCCCATATCCTTCTGAAATTCCAGACATGTTATAGGGATCAAAGGACCACCTGCTTTGGATCTGGCATATGTAGATAATCAGCCATTTTTTGTCTATAAACAGCAGGACATTAGATGTAGCAGCTGTGGCATCAACAGGATTCTTTGGTATGCATTCAAGTTTTGTTTTCCATTTTTTGGAATTATACTAATTCAAGAATTGAAACTTTTTCTACAGAATCTCTTGGATTTGTTTTTTTTTTCTACCTTGTTTCTCTTTTTCTGAAATTAAACACACCATAACAATTATACTGTGCTGATGACACTACTCTAATAACTGAAAATGCAAATGATCTGCAAGGTCCAGTAGTGAAAATTAAGTAGCACAGTGGGAAAAAATGGGAGTATGATCAATTATAAAGAAGATAACAACTAGCCTTAGAAATGACAATGAAGACACTAAATTGATGGAGAGCTTCTGCCTTTTAAAACTGACTGTCAATGGTAAAGGAACCAACAGTCAAGAAATATGCTGTAGATTTGTTGTTGTTCAGTCATTTAGTCGTGTCCGACTCTTCGTGACCTCATGGACCATAGCACGCCAGGCCTTCCTGTCCTCCACTGTCTCTCGGAGTTTACTCAAATTCATGTTCATTGCATCGGTGATGCTATCTAACCATCTCATCCTCTGCCGTCCCCTTCTCCTTTTGCCTTCAGTCTTTCCCAGCATCAGGGTCTTTTCCAGTGAGTCCTCTCTTCGCATTAGGTGGCCAAAGTATTGAGCAACACAAGAGACGACTCTACACATGGACATCACCAGATGGTCAATACCGAAATCAGATTGATTATATACTTTGCAGCCAAAGATGGAGAAGCTCTATACAATCAGCAAAAACAAGTCCTGGAGCTAATTGTGGGTCAGATCATGAGCTTCTTATCGCAAAATTTAGGCTTAAATTGAAGAACGTAGAGAAAACCACTAGACCAATCAGGTATGACCTAAATCATATCCCTTATGAATATACAGTGGACGTGAGGAATAGATTTAAAGGATTAGATCTGGTAGACAGAGTGCCTGAAGAACTATGGATGGAGGTTCGTAACATTGTACAGGAGGCAGCAACTAAAACCATCCCAAAGAAAAAGAAATGCAAGAAAGCAAAGTGGCTGACTGATGAGGCTTTACAAATAGCTGAGGAAAGAAGGGAAGCAAAAGGCAAGGGAGAAAGGGAAAGATATAAACAATTGAATGCAGATTTCCAGAGAATAGCAAGGAGAGATAAGAAGGCCTTCTTAAATGAACAATGCAAAGAAATTGAGGAAAACAATAGAATGGGGAAGACTAGAGATCTCTTCAAGAAAATCGGAGATATCAAGGGAACGTTTTGTGTAAGATGGGCATGATAAAGGACAAAAAAGGCAGGGACCTAACAGAAGCAGAAGAGATTAAGAAGAGGTGGCAAGAATACACAGAAGAACTATAGAAGAAAAATCTTAATATCCCTGATAAATACGATGGTGTAGATTAGCACTTAGTAAAATAGTAATGAAGGCCTTGAAAAAAATACTCATGACTTATCTATACCTACAAAGATCAGAATTGTGCAGGTAATAGTTTTCCTTGTGACACTCTATGGATACAAAAATTGGATTTTGAAGAAGCAGGATAGAAAGAGTATTGACACTTTTGAACTTTGGTGTTGGAGAAGACTCTTGAGAATACCACGGATAGCTAAAAAAATAAACAAATGGATCATAGAAAAAGAAATCAAGAGTTCTGATCTGAGTCACAAATGTCCAGTTCAAACTATCATACTTTGAACATTTTATGCAAAGACACAATTCCCTTGAATGATCCATAATGCTGGGAAAGGTGGAAGGAAAGAAAAGTAGAGGATGCCCAGCAGCAAAATGGATGTACTCAATTACAGTGGAGATGGGTGAACTGTTGGGAGCCTGAAGCACCAGGCTGGGGACAGATCATCATGGAGAGGGTCTATCTATTTGGTTGCTAAGAGTCAACACTGACTTGATGGCATATAATCAATCAATCAATCAATCAATCAATCAATCTTATAGCTGGTGATGCAAGACATAAATTACCAATTGCCTTGTAAGAGACTTCCTGCCCCCCACCAAAGGCTTATCCTTATTTTATAGCATGCATATGTGATAATATCATTTACAGAAATGCAGTCTGGCATTTCATAATATTCTGTACTACAATTCCCACTAACCCTTTTCATCAGCCAGGCTGACTAGGGTTGATGGGATTTGAAAGTCAAAGTATCTTGAGGATAGCAAATTCCCTATCAATTCTGCTTTTGCATGGACTAGTCCAGGGGTCGGCAAACTTTTTATGCCGGGAGCCATTTTGACATGCTCGTGCACATTTTGAAATGCTCGAGGGCCAGGGGGCGGGGTTTGCGGGTGGGGACCAATCGCCTGGAAGGGGGCGGGGTTTGCAGGTGGAGACCAATCACATGGAAGGGGGCGGGGTTTGCGGGCGGGGACCAATCACGCACTTAGGGCCTGCTGCCGCCATGCCCGCCACGCCCACTGCATTGCCCGCCGCCGCCGCCATGCACACCATGCCCGCTGCCACACCTGCCCCGCCACGTCCGCCACTGCACCTCCCCCGGGGTCCGAGTAAGCCGCGATGGGCGGGCGGCGAGCGAAGCGTCGCCCCGCCTCCTCCCCCGGGGTCCTTCGTGAAGACCTTCTCCTCCATCCTCACTGCTCCCACCGCCGTTCCTTACTGCCTTCCTTCTTCTCTCCCTCGCCGGCACCCACCACCCCTGCCCCACCTCTGCCCACCCTTCTCCTCCCTCCCCCTCACAGAGATTTCGTCTCTGTCTCCTTATGTCTTCTGTCTGCCTGTCTCTTTCGAAGCAAGCGCGCGCGCAAGCGAGGGAAAAACCGCTTTCTTTTTTCATACGTCCTATGCCTTTCCCTCCACTGTTTGGCGTATTTCCCCGCCCCCCTCAAGACTGGCGCGGCCTGAGGCGGCGGCTATGCCCCCTACGGTGGGCGAAGGCGTGCACACGTGCGTGGGGGCAGGGGGAGCAAGCAAGCGCGCAAGCTAGGGAGAAGCCGCTCTTTCTCTACTCTGTGAATTGGATGCACGGGGTGCCTGTCGGGATCGAGACTCTTCGTCCCACATTAGCACTTCACTTCCACTCACGGGGCTGCTTCTCCGGAGGCGTGCACGGAGGAAACAAAGCTGAGCCGGGCAGAGGCGGCCGGGGCGGAGAGGAGCGCCCGTTTAAAACTAGGCTCCAAAGGCTGCGGGTGGAGACGTTGGTGGCCGGCGCTGGAGGAGGGCGATTGATTCTTCCTCCTCCCGCCCTCGGGAGCCTTCCAACTTTCGCCCGAGTTGGGCAGCGTTTCCAAAGCGCCCCTTCGGATCCTATCCAATGGGACGCACACAACCCCCCTCCTTTCGTTTAAAATCGCGATCAAAACACGCGGCAATAAGCAGGTAGACAACGGTGGCCTGAAGCAGTTACTTGAACCGTCCAACTTTGAGAGAGCCATCTCCAGTGACAGCAGAAACGCCAGAACTCAACTCCAGAGGAAAACATGGAGGGGGGGGGGTCATAACGGTAATTTTAGCAAAAGGACCACATAGGGAAAGGGGGAGACACTTTAGAGGGTAAGTTAGTACCCCAACTTCATATCCCCTCCCCGGAGAAAAAAGTGCGAGCCTTTCCTTGGGGGAATTTCTGTTGGAAGAGTGGAATATGGTCACTTCGGGGGCAGCTGTTGCAGCTAGCACCTTAACTGCCCCCCACGCCCCCCCCACGCGCCCGCACACTTCTCTAATCTACCTGCTGCAGGGGCATTTCCAAGCCTAACAATGCCTCCCCCCCGCACAGCTCCAAGAGTTGAGAATCGGGAAGGGCCACGTGTCTGTGTGTGTGAGAGAAGAGGCCGGCGTTGCAAGCAGCGCACAGGCATGGGAGAACTAAGAATTGGGGGTGGCTCACAGCGTGTGCGTGTGAATGCGTGAGAGGGCCGGCCAGATCCGAGCCTTTCCTCCCCGATGGGGTTCAGGGTCTGAACAGGCAGCATGGCTGTGGGGAAGAGGAAGGCTCTCTGTCCGGCTGGTCGCTTTTTCGCTTCACCCCCGGACTCGGCAGTGAGGTTTCGCACACGTGCGCCGAGGCCGCGTTTGAGACTGGGAGCCGGGCGGAGGGAGAGAGAGGGAAGGGGGGGCGTCTCGCTTCTCTAACCTACCTGCTGCAGGGGCATTTCCAAGCCTAACAATGCCTCTCCCCCCACAGCTCCAAGAGTTGAGAATCGGGAAGGGCCACGTGTCTGTGTGTGTGAGAGAAGAGGCCGTGTCTGTGTGTGTGAGAGAAGAACTAAGAATTGGGGGTGGCTCACAGCATGTGCGTGTGAATGCGTGAGAGGGCCGGCCAGATCCGGCCCTTCCCGATTCTCAACTCTTGGAGCTGTGGGGGGGAGGCATTGTTAGGCTTGGAAATGCCCCTGCAGCAGGTAGGTTAGAGAAGCGAGACACCCCCCCTTCCCTCTCTCTCCCTCCGCCCGCCTCCCAGTCTCAAACGCGGCCTCGGCGCACGTGTGCGAAACCTCACCGCCGAGTCCGGGGGTGAAGCGAAAAAGCGACCAGCCGGACAGAGAGCCTTCCTCTTCCCCACAGCCATGCTGCCTGTTCAGACCCTGAACCCCATCGGGGAGGAAAGGCTCGGATCTGGCCGGCCCTCTCATGCATTCACACGCACACGCTGTGAGCCACCCCCAATTCTTAGTTCTCCCATGCCTGCGCGCTGCTTGCAACGCCGGCCTCTTTGTTCCTGCCTTCAGAAATTAAGGAGAGGGAAATAAACTGTCCCCCCAGTAGCCCCCCCATAATCGGAGGACAACTACCACCCCCAAGATTTACTTCAATCAGCTGGGGACGCCTTACTCGCCCCATCCCCTGATCCTCCCATTGCTGGGACAAAGTGGCTTCCCGCCAGAGGCAAAGGAAAGAAAGGGTAGAAAAGTTTGTGGCACTGGGAGCAACATCACATACAAAAGCCTCCACGGCACCCCTCTTTCAGGGAGCACCCCTGTCCCGCAGCGCAGAAAGGAAACTCAGCCCACGAGACCTACACAGACGGGGAAGGAGGCCAGGGATCGGCCTCCGCTTTCGCCGGCGGTATGCCCCGGAACTGCTGTGGAGCTGAATGAAGGCGCTGGCAGCAGCAGGAGCGAAACGAGCCGGGAGGCTGACAGCGACTGTACGTGCGCGCCCACACGTGGTATTTTGTAGAAGAGCCACACTCAAGGGGCCAAAGAGCCGCATCTGGCTGACGAGCCGCCATTTCCGACCCTTGGACTAGCCCATTGTTCAATCAGTTCTCTGTCTTAGCTGTTAATATTCAGTTTCTATTATCCTTCCCTCCCACTATCTAAATGCATCTGGAGCATTTCAGAATGTTATGCCTTTCTTGATAACCATATATCTGTTTCAGTTACTATATGGTTTGATTTCTGTGGCAGGGCATAAGTTTGCTAATCAAAATTAATATATTTTATGGATAAAGAAGATTGAAAGAAATATTCATTGTCATGGACAGATCTTTATTTAATGGTGTTTTGATCTGCCAGGACACATAACCTCTGCAGTGGTAGGAGACATGCTGAATTGGTCCACAGTGCTCTAGACCAAGGGTCGGAAATGGCGGCTCGCGAGCCACACGTGGCTCTATGGCCCCTTGAGTGTGGCTCTTCTGCAGCTGAACTCACCCCCACCCCTTCCACTCGATTGGATCCCACCCCCAAACTCTTACGCTCTTACGCGCTCTTGCTCTCCAAGGCCGGGGCCACCCACAGCCGCCCACACCTCGCGCACAGCCCGTGGGGCTCTCTGCTGCTCCCTTCGATGGAGGAGGGACCGGCATGCCTTGGGAGCTGCTGCTGCTGCTGGCGGCATGTCTGGGCGAGGCGCGCGGGCGGAGCTCACATCCAAGGGGTGTGTGATCTGGGCCTTATAAGAATATTTTTATTATTAATAATATAGCCCAGAAGAGACGCCACATTCAACCCGCTGGGCGAGCAGCCCTACTGGGGAAATATCCGAAGAGTTAATGGGGTGAGATTTGTTGTTAGTGGGAGGGCAAAAGAACAAAACAAGCCCACTTTCGCGTTGCGGGAGCCGCTGGGGGCAATTGTGGCTTCTCGCCTCTGCTTCCCTCTCATTGCTGCGTGTTTTGATCATGAATTTAAACGAAAGGAGGGGGGTTGTGTGCGTCCTGTTGGATAGGATCCGAAGGGCCGGCCCGTTTCAGGGAGCACAGGGCTGCTTCTCCGGAGGCGTGCGCCGAGGAAACAAAGCTGAGCCGGGCAGAGGCAGCCGGGGCGGAGAGGAGCGCGCAGCTCAGCTTTCCATTCGCCTCACGTGCTCCGGCTTTGCACCCTGCCGAAAGATAATCTCATTTTCTCTCAAGCACATGCGCAGGGCGCGTGGGGCCTGAAAGCTTTGCTCCCCATTCCCGTCCAGGCGATGCTTTGCTTTGAGGGGTGAACGCGGGTCTTTGGAAACAGCCTCCGAGTCCCCCCCGCTTCTTCTCTTCCAACCCAAGCCCTGCGGCGGCCGGGGTAGTCGAGCCAGGCTCCATTCCGGCGCGGCAACTGTAGAGACCGGAGGCAGCCAAGGGGAGAGCAGGTGGCTCTTCGCCCTCGGCGTGCCGTGGGGCCAGACGAGCCTCCGGGTGCAGCGGGATGGGAGTGTCGCCGGCGGCCCGCAAGGCGTGCGGGCATAGCTCCCATCCCGCTGCACCCGGAGGCTCGTCTGGCCCCGCGGCGTGCCTAGAGCGAAGAGCCGCCTGCTCTCCCCTTGGCCGTCTCCGGTCGCTACAGTCGCCCCGCCAGAACGGAGCCTGGCTCGGCTCCCCCGGCCGCCGCAGGGCTCGGGTTAGCGGGGGGAGAGGACGCCGAATGGCAGGGTGGGGGGATTGATGGGGCGGGAGGGTGCGCCATCGAGGCCTCCTTGGGAGGAAAGCGGGGAAGCCCCGCGGCCCCTCGAAGGGATCCACCGGGGATCACGTGCCTCTTCTCGCTGGGGCCCTCCGAGCAGTCGCTGCCTCCGGGTCGTGGGGATTCTGGCATGGGCACCTGCCGGACGTGGGGAGAGAGGCCGGGAACGGATGGATGTGGCGGTAGGCGCAGGAGCGGGACTCCCCGCCTCGCCCCTGCGCGACCACCCGGCTTTGCCTGGCCTCAACGCCCGAACATGGCGAGGGAGAAGGGAAGAGGCTCGGGAGCCGGAGCTCCGCCCGCGCGCCTCGCCCAAACATGCCGCCAGCAGCAGCAGCAGCTCCCAAGGCACGCCGGTCCCTCCTCTGTCAAAGGGAGCGGCGGAGAGTCCCGCAGGCTGTGCACGAGGTGTGGGCGGCTGCTGGTGGCCCTGGCCTTGGAGAGCTGGGGTGCAGCGGGACGGGAGCGTCGCCGGCGGCCCGCGAGAACCGGCCACGGAAGGTGAGTGAGGGCCGGGGTGGCCGGCCAAGCGCAGCGCAGCCCTGTATCTTACCCTTCCACGCGATTGGATCCCGCCCCCAAACCCCGCTCCCTTCCATGCGATTGGCTTCCGCCCGCAAACCCCACCCCCTTCCACACGATTGGTCCCCGCCCACAAACCCCGCCCCCTTCCACGCGATTGGCCCCCGCCTGCAAACCCCACCCCCTGGCTCTCGAGCATGTCAAAATGTCCTCGAGCATGTCAAAATGGCTCCTGGCATAAAAAAGTTTGCCGACCCCTGCTCTAGACAATTACCCAGTCACTAGAAGCAGACATTCTGTAAAAAGAAGCTAATTTAAGAACTAGATGATATCTGGGCAGCTGACATGATCATTTGTCACTTTATCTCTTCATCACTTATCATTTGGATTATTGTAATGAACTCTCCGTAGGGCACCTCTTGCAATGTGTTTCGAAATTAAGCTAGTACTTCAATCAGGAGCAGGTTTTGTAAATCAGGTTAAAATGGTTAAAAAACAACTACAATTCCACGCAGGATTGTAGATGTTGATTTTGAACTACATAGCTGTAAATTATTGGCACCAGGATAACTGAAAACTGTCTTAATCTGTCTGACTTTACCCATAATTTATTCTCTGTGTTGAAAACCATGTTCAGTGTTCTAGAGAGGCAAATTTAGTGGAACCTGAAAACAGAGTCTTTTTGTAGCAATTATCATAAATGGAGAACATCCAAGAACAATTATTTCTGTACTTTAAATGGGTGGTAGAGATCTATCTGCATTTTGTTTTGTATTGTTTTAATTCTGAATAATAGAGGAAATATTTCCATCTCTATTTGCAGCTGACAGGAGAACGAAGAGGTGGCAGTTAAAACCGTTGCTTTCAATTTCCTCCATCATCATGTTGCACACATTTGAAATATAAATAATAGTGCTGAATATTAATCAACTATCTACAACAACTAAATATGGTATGTTAAGAAAAAATAATACTTGCTCTGTTTACAAAAGAAAAACTGGGGTCAGCAAATATGCAATCATGCAGATGTTCATGAGACACATGTATGATTACACAAAACCATGCAAGTACCTGCAAGTTATTTTTGTTTGCCTTGGCATGTTTGACCAGGATCTGTCATCTTGTTGAACTCAGTAGCTCTTGTCTTTCACTTGCATTCACTGACAAGACTGAAAAGGAAGTAGGTGGATGGGTGGGTAGGTAGCATGCAGAGGCTCTAAAGCAAAAAGATTGGCTCACATCTCTTCCCAGCAAGGAATGTGTCATTTTGGTGTTGTTCCATTTCAATATCCCGTTAGCAATCTGGCAAGGACCAGTGTGTATCTCCCTGGGATCTCACTGTTTGCTTCTTCCTGCTTCAGTGATCTTTGCAAAACTTTACATGCTAAGTGATTCTTTTTGGAAAGCAAACCCAGAGATAAGGGTGGGTACAGGGTCCTTCTCTGTTATGGGGAACTTTGACTGCTATTAAACATGAAGTAATGAGAATGCCACTCCATGTATTTGTTTATTTATATTTTTATATCCACCCTACCACCTCAGAGTGCTCCAGGCAGCTTCCAACCATAAAATCACAATTAAAATCACATTAGCATTTCAAACATTAAAATCACTCTAAACATTGAAGTACCATTCTTAAAAGTATAAACAGTCTAAGGCTATTTAAAGCCAAATTGAATAGGGCTATGTTTTGCAGAATGGCAGTGAAAAAGGTAGGCCTTCATCTGTTTTCTCAAAATCCCGAGGGATAGGCCTGCCTCAGGTCCACTGCAAGTTTATTCCAGAGCCCTGGTGCTGCTATGGAGAAGGCCCACTGAGGCACATATGTGCTAGCGATAAATAAGCCCTCCCCAGCTGATCTCAGATTTGCTATGCAACACTGAGCTCCGAGACTAAATTTCAAAAAAGGCCGGAGAAGAGGGGCTCAATTAATCCAGTGAGCAAATGTTTCAATCCATTCTTAATGCTATTGATTGTGGGAGACCTCCTTCCTGTGTTTGGTAATTACCCCAACACTTTTTGCAATATCACTATAAACGGCTTATATGTGGGGGTCCTATGACGAAATGCGCCGTCTATGCTGATCTGAAACATGAGAGAAAGGCTGCTTACCTTATCGCCCTGCCTCATTCCATCTGCAGCCAGCAGGCAGTCCAGCTAATCATTGTCAGAGGGACAGGGGACGAGCAATCTGGGGGACACAGATAGATGTGTCACCAGAGGAGACTGGCTCTTTCCTACAGGGTGAGGGTTTCAGAGAATTCATTGCACTCTCTGGGTTTCAAAGGCAAAATCAGTGCTCCTTTAAACCCGAGGCCTGTCCCTTAATTATACAAATGCAGTGATCAAAGTTATTATCCATCTTGACAAAGGCAAGGATTTTAATTGAACAGTAGGCGCATAGCTACGTTTGAAAGAAAAAGTGTTTGGTTCTCATGGAGAGTGCTGTGACATCAAGGCAAAAAGGGGAAAAATGAGAGGGACGCATAGGAGAAAGGAGATGGTATTTAACTAGCAAGCTGCTTTATATGGAAATGTAATGAATACAGTTGATAAAAAAGGAGAGACAAAAGTTGTGAAGCTTCAAGCTGTGAAGGAACTTCAAAGTGTATTCAAATGTCACATTGATTTTTCTTCAAATGTCTTAAGTATTAAGTTTTTCAAAAGAGCATATGATCCTCTATTTTATCCACTAATGTTTTATCTACAAACAGGAGGGAAAAAGCACACAGTGTTTTCTTTTCAGATGAAACACTGGAACTTTTTGTTGTTTTCTTTCTCAAGCCCAAAGTTTTTACCAGTGCCTTTTCAGATGGCAGTCTTTCTGTCATCTTTATTTGTTGGTGTAAGGTAAGGTCTGAGTAAGATGCAATTCAACTATAGGAAGTGGACTTCTTGATCTTTGGCTGATTTCAGGCAAAAAAAAATTGAATGCTAGTGTTTTCTTCTTTAAAAAAAAGGTTCATCCTGAAACCATTAGTGGACAGCTAGAACCACTGAATGGAGCAGAGCTTAATACAGCAAAAAGACGTGCACAGAAAAGAGTATTATCAAAAATACTGTTGATGAGCACATTAGAGAAATATAGGTTATTGATGTTACACACTTAGCCCACCCAAGCATAAAGAATTGCACACTTAGACAAAGTAGGTTTAAAACTAAGCACAAAAGAAAATCTTACTCGTTTATTTGGTCCAGTTTATTAGTGAAATATATCAAATAAATGAAGAATAATGATAACGTGCTAAGAAACTACATACATTACAGTGATTAAAATGAATAGAAGGCGAAAGGGGGAAAAAGAACTTAAGAAAAAAAGAAAAAATAAGCTCCATATGACATCAATAGAAAATTAATTTAATTCTTAAACTTATCATTAAACTCAAACCAAATAGAAACCTGATCCACTGTACCTTCTGACTTGGCCCCTACATCATCATCAGCATCAGTGGGCACTAATTACAGTTGTTGGATGGTTGTAAGTGACCAAATGTGTTATCTCTTGAGTATTTTTTTCCTACTATCATCTCTTTTTTAAAATCAACCAATACAAAATTAGTACTTCCAAGAAAAAAGGTGCTCTTCCAAAAAAGCTTTTGTATCATTCAAGCAACAGTTATTTTGTTGGCTGATGAAAAAGTAATTGATTAGCATATTGTTTTTCTCTCCTCACTGCAAAAGAGAGTTCTTTCTTTCCCTAAACTGAATTAACCCTTAGCCCTCATTGCTGCTAAAGACTGCATGTGGAAAGGGGGAACCTCCTGACTCTAGGCCCAGGCATGGCTCCTAGATTGAAGGAGCAGCAGCAGCATGCTTCCTTTTCAGATGGTAGAAGGAGGTAGAGAGCAGAGGAATGGGGGAGGGACCACAAACAGCTTCCTCCAGAAGCATATAGAGAATTGCATCCTAGAACAAACTCATCCACATGCTAATGAGGCATGCTGATTTGCTGGGACCTCCAACACATACAACTCTTGAGTTCAGTAATTCCAAGGTATATAAAACCAAAGAGGTTTTTATGTATGGAGTTGTATGGAATTGCCTTTTAATAAGTCAAACAATTTGAACTTGATATTCTCCAGATGTGTTAAAAATCACTCCTCGGACTTCCGGTGTACAGAAATGGCGAGCGGACGTGTGGAGAACAGCTCGTCTTAATCTTGTAATTAACGAAGAAAGTTGCTGATTTTTGGGAGCATTCTTGGAATGCAAAGGATCGGCTGGGTAGCCAAAATAAGGGCGAACCCGATACAAAACAAAAAATCCTGCAGCTTCTTGGCTCCGCGGAGGGAAAGCAGGCTGATACTTTCGCTTTCTCAGCCAGAAGAACTACAGCAGCGAAAGTAAGCTGAGAAGTCGGGTGAGCGACTGCCTTCATTACTTCCCGTTTGGGAGAGCTGCCGTTTCTGTTACACTTTCACAATACTTAAAAGTGTGAACTAATTTGCAAGTAACAAAGACTTTCTTATCAAGAAACATTGAGTTAAAGGTCCAAAGAAAGTGGCTGAGACGTTGAATTGTTGAATTGCCGTCAGAGTGAGTGAAAGTAAGTGAAAGTGACTTATTAATTAATTATTTAAAACCGCCATTTTTGGACTGTGTTTGAGAAAAAAAAATTAGATAAAACTTAGTGCTACTTAATTGGTGATAATTAATTCAATTTGAATAATGGCTTCAAAGAAAATGACAAGAAGAAGTTCAGACCTATCTGAAGACAAGGGAGAATGGCTAAAGCTACTATTTGAAGACTTTACAAAAAAAGCCATTCAAAGCATTACAACAAATGTAACTTCAGTATTGGAAGAAAAATTACAAGGTTTTGAAAGATCATTATATAAAAAATTAGACAGTATGGAACAAAAATTTCAAACGGAAATAAAAGAGATGAAAGAAAAAATCAAAACAATGGAAACACATAAAGATGAGGAAATGGATAAAATATCCTTACTGGAACTAAAACAAAAAGAAAATTGCTTGAGAATAAGAGGTCTAAAGGAAGGAAAAGAGACTGAAATTAAAAACACAATTACCCAAGCTTTGGCTGATTTGATAGACTGGGAGAAAGAACAACTAGAAGAAGAAATAGAAGTAATATATCGAGTCAACTCAAGATATGCAAAAGAACATAACATAGCAAGAGATATGGTGATTGAGTTTAGTAGAAAAAAATTAAGAGACCTGATTTTACAAACAGGATTTGACAAAAAAATAAATGTAGAAGGGAGAGACATTCAAATGTTCAAAGAGATTCCTGCTGCTATACTGAAAAAAAGAAAAGAATATTATTTTTTGACTGATGTCCTGAAAAGGAAAAAAATTATTTATAGATGGGAAACCTTGGAAGGGGTAAATGTGTTATATAAAGAACATAGGTTTAAATTAAATTCACTAGAGAAAGCAAAAGATTTTCTTAAAAAGATAGAAAAAGATACTAATCCTACACCAAGAAATAGTCCCCCAAAAGAAAAATTATCAGAAAAATTTAAAATCTTTGCACAAGTAGTGGACGCACAAGAATTAGACAGCCAATCAGACAATGAATAAAATAAAATGCTTGTCATGGAATATAAATGGATTGAACTCTCCAATAAAAAGAAATAGAACTTTTCATATCCTTTACAAATACAATTTGGATATAATATGCTTACAAGAAACACACATTAGAGGTAAAGATAGCAAACTGTTAAGTAATAAAAAACTAGGATTAGAATTCACAACAAAAAATGAAAACAAAAAGAATGGATTTGTATGCTATATTAAACCAAATTTAAAACCACAATTAATAAAAGTAGATGATAAGGGAAGATTTATTGTAATTGAAATTGAAATTCAAAACACCAAAGTTATATTAGTAGGTGTCTATGCCCCAAATGATAATCAAAATAATTTTTTTAAAACATTGATGAATTGTTTAACAGAATTGTCAAATAAGAATTGGATAATTATGGGTGACTGGAATGGTGTTATCAATCCAGCTCTAGATAGGAAATCTGATAATTATATAAAAGCAAATCAGGGGGCGTGATGGCTCAGCGGGTAAGACTCCAGGCTTGTCGATCAGAAGATTGCAAGTTCGGAGGTTCAAATCCCTAGCCCTACGTGCGGAGTGAGCTCCCGCACTAGCTCCAGCTCTTGCCAACCTAGCAATTCGAAAGCATGCAAATGCAAGTAGATAAATAGGTACCACTTCGGTGGGTAGGTAACAGTGTTCCGCGTTCGTCATGCCCGCCACATGACCGTGGAAGCGTCTTCGGACAACGCTGGCTCTTCGGCTAACAAACGGAGATGAGCACCGGCCCCTAGAGTCGGACACGACTGCACAGATGTGCGGGGGGAACCTTTACCTTTAAATCAAGGAAAATTACCTCAGATTTTTTTTGAAATGATGAACAACTTAGAAATGATGGATACCTGGAGATATAAAATGGGCAATGCCAAAGACTTTACTTTCTTTTCAAATAGATTTCACTCTCTCTCCAGAATAGATATGATTTGGACGTCAAAAAATTTACTAAATAAAGTAGAAGATGTCAAAATATTAGCAAAAACAATATCAGACCATAACGCAATACAATTAAATTTAAAAATATCTGCAAAACAATATAGATGGAGACTTAATGAATCCATTCTAAAAAATAAAGTATATCTGGAAGAGAGCAAAATCAAACTAATAGAATTTTTCAAATTAAATATGAAAGAAAACACAAATATAAATACTATATGGGACGCAAGTAAAGCTTATATGAGAGGGCATTTTATATCTTTAGGCAAATATTATAAAAAATGAAACTAGAAAAATTTTCAAAATTAAGTGAACAAATTAAAATAAAAGAAATTGAGTTGCAAAGTAAACCAGGAGATAAAGACATAAAAAACCAAATTATCATATTACAAAAGCAAATAGAAATATTAACAACCGAAGAAATAGAAAAAAACCTGAGGTATATTAAACAGAGAAACTTTCAATACGCTAATAAAGCGGGTAAATGGTTAGCATTTAAGTTAAGAAAAGAAGAAGGAAAAAAATATATAAATAAAATTAAAGATAAAGGACTAGAACTAAACGATAATACCAGTATCAAAAAAGTATTTCATCAATTTTATACAATATTATACCAAAAACAACAATTTGATGTAGAAAAGGCAGACAGATATTTAACAGAAAGCAATTTACAAACAATATCAAAATCACAGCAAGACAGATTAAATGAACCCATAACTATTCAAGAGATCTCAACTGCCATTCAAAGACAGAAATTAGGTAAAACTCCAGGTCCAGATGGATTTACTGCAATGTATTACAAAGTATTTCAAGATCAATTATTAAAACCATTTAATTTATTACTAAATTCAATATTAACAGGAAATGTAATACCGGAAACCTGGACAAATGCCAACATAATATTAATTCCCAAGCCAGATCAAGACCACACCTTATGTAAAAACTTTAGGCCAATTTCATTATTAAATACAGATTATAAAATTTTTACTAGTATTTTGGCAAATAGATTAAAAGAGATTCTACAAGATACAATAAATATAGACCAATCTGGTTTTTTACCAAAAAGACATATCAAGGATAATATTAGAACTATTATAAATTTGATTGAATACGCAAAAGTCCATAAAGAAAAACAAATTTTACTATTATTTTTAGACGCTGAAAAAGCTTTTGACAACCTAAATTGGGATTTTATGATAAAGATTTTGGAAAGACTGGAATATGGGGAAAAATTTATAAAAGCTATCCAAGCCATATATACACGGAAAATTGCCAAAATAGTGGTAAATGGAGAGACTACCCAGGATTGTCAAATAAGTCGAGGTACTAGACAAGGCTGTCCAATCTCACCACTCCTTTTCATCTTGGTATTAGAAGTGTTATTAGAAAATATTAGAAGAGATAATTTGATAGAAGGGATAAAAATAAAACAGGAAAATTATAAATTAAGAGCATTCGCAGATGATATGGTTATAACTTTACAAAACCCAGAAATTTCGATTAAACATTTATTAAAAAAAATTCAAGATTTTGGTGATTTGGCAGGGCTTAAAATAAATAAACATAAAACTAAGATGATAAATTTGAATGTGGAACCAAGAACCATTCACAATATGGAACAGAATACGGGATTTGTAAATGTCAAAAAACTAAGATATCTGGGAGTGGATATAACATCTAATAATTCAGATTTATTTAAAAATAATTATACAAAATTATGGACTAATATAAAAAATGATTTAAAACTCTGGAAAAATTTACATCTGTCATTCCTGGGTAGAATCTCAACAATAAAAATGAATATATTACCAAAAATTATTTTTTTATTCCAAACTATACCAATCGTAATAACGCAAAAGACTTTTCAGAACTGGCAACAAGAATTGGCAAAATTTATTTGGCAAGGCAAAAAGCCAAGAATAAAATTTAAATTCTTACAAGATACTAAAGAAAATGGTGGTCTTGATCTTCCTAACTTAAAATTATATTATGAGGCATGTATTCTTTGGTGGCTTCAAGATTGGATAAGATTGGAAGACAAAAAAACTACTAAATCTAGAAGGACACGATCTAAAATTTGGTTGGCATGGATACCTATGGTATAACAAAATTAAAGCTAATATAGCATTCAATCACCATCCCATTAGAAAATCAATCCTAAGAATTTGGAACAAATATAAAAATACTATTTTACCAAATATACCTCTTTGGATATCACCACACGAGGCCTTTACATGGCATGGAAACTTAAACATAGGAAATTGGATTACATATAAAAATCTATTGTCTTTTGAAGGATCAAATTATAATTTAAAATCAAGAGAAAATTTATTAAATGAGGGAATAAACTGCAATTGGTTCTCTTATGCTCAAATCAAAGAACAGTTTAGAGTAGATAGTAAAAATTTTAAATTTAAAGAAAGTGTAAAAAATTGGGACATCGTCCTATGGAAAGACAAAGATCATTTGATTTCAAATATATATAAGATATTAATTTCAAATAATTCGGTAAATACACAAAAAAGAAATGCATGAGTAATTGGGAAAAAAATTTAGGTCACAAGATACAATTTGAAATATGGGAAGATATGTGGTTAAAAGATTTGAAATTTACATTGAACTATAACATGAAAGAAAATTTCTACAAAATGATGTACAGATGGTACATAACGCCAAATATTCTGTCAAAAATGAATAATAGACTATCAAACAAATGTTGGAAATGTAAAAAAGAAACTGGCACATTTTTTCATGCATGGTGGTCTTGTAAAGAAACAAAAAAATATTGGATAAAAATACATCAAATAATACGTGAGATATTGGATGAAGATTTAACAATTATACCAGATATGTATTTATTAGGATTCTTAAAACCGGAAATACACAAAAAATATGGAAAATTATTATTTTATTTAATAACAGCGGCTAGAATTATATTTGCCAAACATTGGAAAGAGGATGGTATACCCACAATTGAGGAATGGTTATTAAAAACAATGGATCTAATCCAGATGGCAAAATTAACAGATTTATTAAATGACAAAAATCAAGAAGAATTTAAGTTATGTTGGGACCCATTTTATAGATATATAGAAAAAACACAAAAAATACAAATAGTAAATTTAATGTAAACAAGATATTGTATTACATATAAATTGTATAAAGAGTAAATAAGAAGTAACCATATAATATATAGAATTTATTATAGAAATGTTGTATAGATATTTTTGATCAGAAAGTAGGAAGTCCATTTTAGTTTGTCTTTGTTGTTTTTTGTTATGTGTTTAAATGTTGTGTGAGTACAGCGAAAATACAAGAAAGAAAGAAAAAATAGAAAGAAAGAAAAGAGGAAGGTGGGTTTACAGAAAGAGGAGA
This sequence comes from Charina bottae, assembly GCA_023362775.1. Lineage (NCBI taxonomy): Eukaryota > Metazoa > Chordata > Lepidosauria > Squamata > Charinaidae > Charina > Charina bottae. The sequence goes on from JALMGJ010000008.1 coordinate 31,627,000, forward strand.
AGGTTGGAGTAAGTAGAAAAAGGGAAAGAAGAGACCTTAGAAGGTACAAGTATGTTGAGAGGAGAAAAAGGACTAAAGATTGCAGGTTAAAAATTACAGAATGTTTTGGATGTGTTGAAGAAGATGGAGGCACAGAAGGTAGAAAAGATACTGATTGATATATATTATATGTTTATACGTTGTATGTTGTATAATGTATATATGGTATTGTATTATTGTTGATTTATGTGTATAAATAAAATTTATAATAAAAAAAAACACTAAAAAAAAATCACTCCTCAATCAGTATGGCCAACAACTGTGCTAGGTGAGAGTTTAAGGAAGCTGAAACTCCACTATACATGGAGGACACCAGGATGGGGAAAATTGACCTAATCCATTATATACATTTTAACAGCTCTCTATAGTCTCAATTTTTCTATGGTGTTCCATGGAGGCTGCTAATTGAGATTCTAGGCATTGAACGTGGGATCTTTAGCATGCAAATCACTGACCTAATGGCCCTTGAAACTATAGACGAATACTGGCTTATTGGCAAAACAAGGCTCAAAAGCCACATTAATTACAAATGCTTGTGAAAAAGCTCAACTTTTTGAAATGAAAAACAATCTAGGTTGGTTGCACTTTTGCAGTTTGAGCAAGGAGTGCTTAACTCTTTCCTTGCCTGGTATTTCATCAGAATAGACTGCAAGTTGTTCCTCCTTGCACATACTGTTTCAAATACATATTTTGAAATAGGGTATATTTAGAATGGGGGAACATGAGCTTGGACACAGTCACTTTTTAATAGTGAAAAGAATAGCAAGAAAAGTGTTAAGGATCCTTCCTCCACAGCACTATCACCTTACTCAGCCATTCAAAATCTCAACTTTCCAAAACTCACAGCTACAATATATTTGCCTTCTTTTAATGTGTGATTTGCCTCCTTTGCTATGAAATCTAGCTATGGAAATATGACTGTTTCATTTAGGCCTTTTTGGTTGGAAGTGGGGTTGTTATACCTTTCAAGCTGTACTCTTATTTGGGCTTTGTAATCTGTGTGATTAGAGAAAGATCAAGAAGGAGTGTGCTAACTCTTTCCCCTATATTAAAGTCTCCTCATTAATGAAAGGATGAATGTCAGCCATAAGGAGACTGCTCTCTACCTCTTTATGCACAGTATTTCATTTACTAATCTGATCACTTAGTAGAGTAAGTCATGTAATAGTGTCATGTAGCAGAGCCTACAACAGTAAAACAAGTCCCCTGTTATAGATGTGGTGGGTGACAGGTATGGTTATAGACTGAATCCGAACTAATGTGCTTACACTTCCTCTCCTTCACACATTTCTTTTCACGTGGGTGATCATAACAACCAAACAGTGTTTTGCTGCCCATGTGAATTCATGTAGGTTCTATTCAGGTTTTGCAGAGCTCAGAACAGAAGCATTGTCTTGTTTCCTTCCAGCAATTTTCCAGAAGATTTTGGATAGAAAGACTTCTGATTTATCAAGCAGGTCTCTTCCTACCTATTTATCCTTAATATACCTACTCAGGATTTCATAGTGAGATGGTATCATAATATTGCATAGCTAATCAAATCAGACTAAGTAACAATTACAGCAAATGAAGCAATGTAAGCAATTTTGTGAGAAATGTTGAAAAATCATTAAAAGAGCAACATGCTGTCATGATCAATAGCTCAAGCTGCCTTACAGCTCAGAAGATAATTTGGGGAAGGCTTTTCATTTTCCTTACCAGATTCTTTAGACCCATCAAATTTGGAGGATTCTAAGGGTTTTAATGGTGCAGTCATTTTATCATAAGAGCCAACATCAGGGATCTCATATACCTACCTAGAAGGCTGGGGACTACAGAACCACCCTGGTTATTTGGCTATTGGACAGGCCTTGGGATAAGGTGGTGGGTGAGTTCCTGTAAGATTTTATTTGGTATGTTGGATATTGTATGGTTGTTCTGAATGCTTATCATTTGTTTCTTTCTACTGTTCCGGTTTTTATTATGTAAAGCATCCAGTTATCTGGAATCGAATGTTTTTTAAAATCCACATAAATAAATAAATCTAACAGACTGGTCAATGGCTTTTAAGATTTCAGAAGGACTTTCTATGTGGTGAAACATCAGCTCCTTGGGACAGTCAGATATTTCTCTACAAGATCCTGAAGAGTTCTGCGTGGTCTAAATGAATTCATCTACCTTATGTCCAAGATTCAGTGTTATCCTGGGTTTCCTATGAATTATCTTCTGGAGTGTGTCTTGATGAATGTGGTTTTACACCACATGATACTATATCTTACACCTATGAGGTCATTTCTATATGTGTTGAAAGCTACATAAATACTAGCACTGCTGAAAATACTTTGGAAAACACTGAACAAGTAAAAATTTTTTACTGCCATTATCTGTATTGGGATAAATTATTTAGCCAATCCGGATTATTGGCTCGTAAAACAGAGCAAGAGCACCATTATCACTTAACTGCACCAGAATTCCAGAAAAACTACTTTATTCACAGGGTAGGAACCATAAAAGAGTGAATTGTCAAGTACAGTTACCTAAGCAAACAGCATAAATGAGAGAGAGCTTGAGCACATACATGAATAAATCTGAAGGTTAAAAGGAGGACAAAGAAGAAGAGTAGGGCAAGCGAAGGCAAAGAATTATGGGCTTAAATAACTGATGTTGCTGAATTATTTGTTTGTCTTGAATTATGTAGGGAATGATATTCCATGTCTTTAGAGAGGTTGGTGTGGTCCCACATATATTGAGAACTTTAATTGGGATACCAAAATCCTATGTATATGCACATGCTCAGAAACTTGGTAGCATGTATCTACTTTTCTTTGCTTAAGTCTCTCAAAGTGAAAGAGGATGTTTAAAGTAAATCTTTTAAATCTTCACTAATGGTACCCTTAGCAATGTGGCATTTTGAATATACATATATTGGACTCTTCCTGCCACATTTAGTTGGGATGGCCAATAAGCTGAAAAGTTAACATTTCTTTCCAAACCCTGCAGAATGTGTTTGTGGATGTGCTTTTGAGGGGGATGGGGTTTTTGTTTTGACATATATTCTTTCATATGTACAATTGCTTCTTTAGATGAATGCTTTATTTTGTTTTTATGATATCTGTCTGCTTCCCTGCAGTCATTTACACATCATTTCCAGCCATTGTCACTTGAAGTACTCCTACTGTAGTATCAGAAGACCAAATTTCTGCTTGCTTTCAGCTGTTATCTCAAGCCCATCAGTCACTCAACAGTGAAGGGAGGTTTAAAACATGTGTATCAAGTCCCAAGATCATCACTGGGAAGTTGAAAGTCAATTTCGGAACAACAGCAACAACAATTACATTTTTTGATATGATAGAAAACCCTTCCTTGTTATGTAAACATGGATTTTTAAAGGCACGAAACTGCTGTCTTTCTATTTGATAGAGCTATGCCTGTCAACTTCGGCATCACTCATTAGTCATCTGGGAGACAGTTCATGATGACTATACAGACAGGGATTTGCTTTTAAACATCACTGAAAATTTGTCCTCAGAAAATCACTGGAATTTAAGAGCTACTGGATGCTACAAGTTAAAAGAATAAATTCTGTGTGGCAGGATGAGTTTGGAATTCCTTGATGATTACCACCTTAGTTCATCAGGACTTTACATTGTGGTCCTTTTTTATGATGATCAAGAAGCAAACATGTAGGAAATCAATCTTTTTCTATCCTTAAGTCATGTATTTATTAATTCCATGTAGATTTATAATACTCTGTTTTGAGTTTTAGGATAGGTAACCATAATGCATGATGACTCCTACATGCTCAAGCCCAGCTCAAGTCTTGCCATCTGAGACAGCAGGAACACTGTTGCTGTCCTCATATGTCACATCCAGAAGGTTTCTCACTTGAAGGAAGGGGAAAGAACAGCGAGGCCTGGATGAGACAGCTTGGATTTTGAGACTACTTGTGATGGAGCTGGGAGCTGAGGGGGCGGATAGCGCATTCCAAGCTGATAAGCGTTCACACAGCTTACACAGCTTGGAGAGTGGGGGGGGGGCGAGGAAGAGAATTAGGCTGGCACCACCTTAGATTCCCAAGAGTACTTTTCCCCTTAGCTCAATTTAGGAAACTTTAGTCAGGCAAGATTCTATGTGTGGTAGGAACTATAAAGAAACTAGAGTTGAACTTCGACTCAGCGTTGTTTCTTCGCCATTCTCCTGACACCACTGGAGTCATGGGGAACTGATCCCCACAGCTCCTGGCTCTGCATTCATGGATTCTAATCCTGATCCTGAGATTTTACTACCCATCTGTTGAGAGTGCTGCTCCCTCTACATAAAAAACCCAAAGGGTAAAGAAGCGGCAAAGTGTGAATGCTTGGAAGAATCCCATGGAAGTAGTTATTTACATGGATGTTCTAGGGGTAGGGTTGTCCACTTTCTGCAATTAGCTAATAGCCTATTTTTTGTAACTATCTGATCAACATCAACTGTATTTGGGGTACGATGATCTTATATTTGAGCATCTGTTCATTTATTTATCAAATTTCTAAGACCGCCCACCTCACATCTGTGACTCTGGGTGGTGTACAATAAAATCAACAATTAAAACATTATTTAAAAAACCATTTGAGGGTACTCTAATACTGGAATAACTGGACTGTCTTCCCTTCAAGCCTTGCCTAGCCACCTGGAAATTCTGCCCCCTGCTGATCCTGATGACACCTTACTGTTTTATCCTCAGGATCATGACTGCTGAGATCAAACTAGGTGGGCTTTGAATGGTAATGATGTTTTTGCGTAATTAATCTACATGAGGCCTCTTGCAGTACTGACCTTGGACTGCTTGACTACCATGTGAACCTCCTGGGATAGGACGCATACAGTGTCATGCCCTCCACCCTTAGTTTCTCCATTAGGACAGCTATTTCACTAGGCACCTGCTGTCACTCTTCCCACATTCCCATTCCAACTATTACTATTAGATTACTGAGTACTGGTGGCCATATATTTATCTTTCCAAGGCTGACAAATTTTAGCTATAAGTAGGGCATGGAAAATCCACTTTCTTTCTCCAGATGTCAATCTCCATGCAATAGGAATATAGTTCAAAATAGTATGCATCTAAGAATATTAAATCTTGACTTAAAGTTTAGCTAGTACATGTAATAACATCCTCCCCAAAAAGAACAATTAGAGAACGCTATACAATAATGTGTTTAAAGGTGGCACTGACCTCACTGCACTCCAACAATGTACTTAGGCCAGGGCTTTCCAAACGGTGTGTCGCGACACAATACTGTGTCGCCTGGGGGCCCCAAGTGTGTCACGTGACAACCTGGAAGGGCTGATGAAAATGCCCTCGGTTCCGGCAGGGAGGTGAAAATTGCGCGCGCACGCTGCCGGGCCACTTTCTCCATACCTATCAGCTGTGCACTGGGAAACGGCCTGGCAGTGTACGCGCGCGCGGCGAGGCTTTTCACCTCCCTGCCAGAACCAAGGGCATTTTCGGGGTCCCCGGAGCCTGCCCTTTTGAAGGGGCAGTGGCGGCAGCGGGCCATCAGCACTTCCAGGTTCCAGGATGCCACTGCTGCCGCTGCCCCTTCTAAAGGACAGGCTCCGGGGACCCCAAAAATGCCCTTGGTTTTGGCAGGGAGGCGAAAATCACGCACGCACGTTGCCGGGCAGCTTCTCTGCTGCACAGCTGATCGGCGTGGAGAATTTCCACCCCAGCCCCCCTGCGCTGATCAGCTGTGCAGCAGGGAAGCAGCCCGGCAGCGTGCTCACATGATTTTCGCCTCCCTGCCGGAACCGAGGACATTTTTCGGGTCCCCGGAGCCTGCCCTTTTGAAGGGGCAGCGGCAGCAGCAGGGCATCAGCGTTTCTGGGTTACAGGATGCTGCTGCTGCCGCTGCCCGTTCAAAAGGACAGGCTCCGAGGACCCCGAAAATGTCATTGGTTCCGGCAGGGAGGCGAAAATCGCACACGCACGCTGCCGGGCTTGCTGGCGCACAGCTGATTGGTGCAGAGAATTTGCAACCCAGCCCCCGCCTCGTGTCGATTAGCTGTGCAGCAGGGAAGCAGCCCGGCAGCGTGCACGCGGAATTTTCGCCTCCCTGCCGGAACTGAGGGCATTTTCGGGGTCCCCGGAGCCTGCCCTTTCGAAGGGGTAGCGGCAGCGGTGGCATGCGGCACTTCCGGGTTTTTGTGCGCCGGCCATTGGTGTGTCGCCAATGGCAAAAGTTTGGAAAGCCCTGACTTAGGCCTTTTTGATATAAATGCAATGCAGTCCCAGTAAGTTATTCATATACATACATACACACACACACACACATACATACAGGTAGTCCTCGTTTAGTGATCACAGTTGGGACCGGCAACTTGGTTGTTAAGCAAAGTGGTCACTAAGTGAAACCGTGACTGTGCTTACGAAGGTCGTAAGTAATTGAGGATTGGTCATAAAGTTACTTTTTCCATCACCGTCGTAACTGCGAATGGTTGCTAAATGAGCCAGTTGCTAAATGAAGACTACCTGTACATACATACACATACACATACATTGAAGACTTTAGAAAGCTTGGTTTAAATAAATGCAAGACTATACACTCTAGAGATCTCAACTGAAGAGTGATGCCAGATCTGGTAAGTCCCATTCAGCTTCTGTTAGAAAAAAAATTAGTGTATGAAAAACAGATTTGGTTTTTACACAAAGGAGATGTGGACTCTGTTTTATTTATTTTTATTTATTTATTTTTCAACTTCTATCACCGCACCATCTCCCCCAAATGGGACTCTTTTGTTACACTTTTATATCTTAACTCTATATTGCTGGGGGGTGGGTTGTTCTTCATCCTACCATAACTTATCATGTGTTTTATTATTTGCTTTAATTTATTCAATTTAGGCCACACTTGAATTCACAAGTGAATTCAAGAAATAGTTTACAATGTTATAAACTGTATTACTATCAAGCTTATCCTGATCTGCCCTGAGGACTTTGTAACTGTCCAGGAAAGTTCTTAACTCATTAAATCTAATCTGCTTATTCAGACAATGCTGCCAACAACCAGAAGCAGACTCAGAAGCCAAAACATAAGGGAACAGCCTTCTGCTACTGTTTTTATTTAGAGGTTTAAAAGTATATTGCTTCTGATGCCAGAGACAGCATATAGCCATCATGACTGGTAACAGCTAATAATGTTATTCATTAATTCAGGGCTACCAGATTTTATCTGCAATCATATCAACAACCACTAGTGGGCAGAAAAACAATACAGAGAACACTTTCCTGCCCTCTGGTGGTTCTGCAGATATCTGTAGCCCAGGTCTGTAAGCCCTAGTTAATTTATCCAAATCTCTTTTAAATCCATCTGAATAATTAGCTGTTACCAGAGTTTGTTGAAGGAAGTGTCTTATGAAGACTTTGTCTTTGATATCTCACCCTCTGATTCACTGTATGACCTCTGGTCATCATTGGAGAGAGAAGAAGGAGTCATTATATATCTGTTTACCTTCTCCAAACCATAATTTGGTCCACTTACTGTATATCTGACTATAATTATTGGGGGCAGGGAGGGGACATACAATTCCTGATATTTTTTTTCCTTTAGTCTCCTGACTCATGATGAGTAACTGCCATTTTAAGGCAGGAAACAGATCGAACCTGTACTTTAAACTCTAAAAATAGACTTGATACAGAAAAAGAACCCTAACCCTAACCCTGGGGTGGGAGATGGGGAGATGGAAAATCACAGTCCTGCCCTGTGTGTGTCACTATTTTACCCACTGCAGCCTTCAGCACTCCCAACATCATGTGTGTCTAAATGGATATCCAAACTGATCTATGAGGAGATCCATTTCTATGGTGTCCAGGCCATAGTGTAAAGAGCAACTTCCAATAAGACTGTTTTTCCTTCCAATAGGGGAAGAAAGTCAAGAAAACACACAAGTAACAATCCATTAACGGGAAGCACCAATGCAATTTAAATTCATATTTTTTATTTTTAAAAAGATAATTTTTGTATGCTTCAAATGATTCCATTTCCTTTAAAGTTTGCTGGGAATAGATAACAGATTCATAAAGCTGTCATTTTTAAAATTGCTCTTTTAAAAAACTAAATAAAGAAATGGAGGAACCAGACTAGGCATTCCAGTTTTAAAGAAACAGCTGTTTTTTTAATGATTTATTATTGTCACTCTCCTTCCTGTTTTGCACTTTATTTCTTTCCAACCCCCCTATGAATACCATCTGGCCATAGTGATTTACTGCACTTGGATTTCAATGAGTTGCTTCACGAATCCCCAAATTAAAACAATGAAAATATAAGTTGAAAAACTTAATGATGGCTTAGGACTAATCTTTCCAGGGAAGTTTGCATCACTTCAAACATTTATATAGGGAGACTGAGTAAAGCAATGTAATAGTACCCTGCAGGGAACAATTCTCTTCTGAAGACAGAAGATGTGAAAAAATAGTTTTTTGCTTTCTTGAAAACATTTTCCTGAATTTAGTCCACTTGGTTGGTTGCTTCATATACTTTATGGGGAAGTCTCTGCTTTCGTTCATCTGCTTCTGGAAAAAAGTGCCCACTCACCTTTTTTTAAGATAGAACATTTTGCTGGGGAGATCAAGGTGTCAGTCTTAAGTAGAAATGGCAGTACTATCCATAGCCTTCTTAAGTCTGGCTCCCTTCAAATGTGTTGGGTTACAACTCCCATTAGTTCCAGAGAGCAGAGCAGTCCAGTGTATCTGAAAGATACTAGGCTGAGGAACGTGGCCTTATCTGGAGGAGCTCTGTAATTATAGGCTAGTCTCAAGTATTCCATTCTTTGGTAAGGTGATCAAGAACATGGTAGCCTTGCAGCTTCTTCTGAATTTGGATGAAACTGTTCTTCTGGACCCATTTCAATCACGATTTCAACTGAACTATGATACTATGCAGAGTAACATTAACCTTGGAGAAATGACCTTGGAGAAATGAGGCAGAGGCAATGGTTGCAAAAACGAACTGTAAGCCCAGGAAATAGAGAATACTTGAGAAAGAAGTCTATGAAGGTTCTCAGTCATCCAGGTGGAATTGTCTGTAGCTTGAATCATGTCAACTGGATTTCTATTTTCTTAGTGGAAACGTTTCACTCCTTATCCAAGGAGCTTCTTCAGTCTGAGTAAAGTTAGTAAGGGAATCCTTAAATATGTTTCTAGGCTGGCTGTGTGACCTTGCACCTGGGGCTAGGTCATGGTTATTTTTGAGATGTTTGTTTTTAAGTCCCTTTATCATCTAAAGGTGCCTAGGAAGATTAAGACCATTTCGCAAGCTCAACAGCAGCAGGGTAATCTTAACGATCCTCCTTTAGATGATAAAGGGACTTAAAAACAAACATCTCAAAAATAACCATGACCTAGCCCCAGGTGCAAGGTCACACAGCCAGCCTAGAAACATATTTAAGGATTCCCTTACTAACTTTACTCAGACTGAAGAAGCTCCTTGGATAAGGAGTGAAACGTTTCCATTGAGAAAGAAGCTGACTCCTTAATTCATTAGATCAAGGTTTCTCAACTAGGGTTCTGTGAGAGGTCACTAGGGCTCCTGCCTGCAAACCCCACCCCCCGGTCCACACAATTGGCTCCCACCTGTAAACCCCGCCCCCAGTCCATGCTCTGGCTCAGATCCTCCTTCCGCGCCATTCCCGCGGAAAAACCAGACAAAATTGAGATTTTTATGAAAAATACGGGACGGTTGAAAAATGCTAAAAAAACGGGACTGTCCTGTTCAAAACAGGGCATATGATCAGCCTAGTTAATGCATATATATAGGCCTACACATGAAATTAATATAATAATTTTGTAACTTGTGGCCTATATTTGAGCCTGAATGTGCAGGGGTTCCCCAAGGCCTGAAAAAATATTTCAAGGATTCCTTCAGGGTCAAAAGGTTGAGAAAGGCTGTTAGTGTATAAGACGGAAGGACTATAACTATATCAATGTGCTGTAGTTCCAGCCAGACTTGTGGAGTCTGTTTCCTGACCTGTTACCTTGAAAGGCTGACTCACTGAGACTGCTTTGGTCACCTTGGTGGATGACCAACTTCAGAAACTAGATGGGGGGAGTATAACCTTGCTTGCTCTCTCAGACCTCTTGATGGCTTTTGATACTGATAGCCTTCAGAGCACTGTTTTGTAGTGGTTCCAATCCTTCCTGTCAGGCAATGTCCAGAAGGTAGCACCTGGAAGACTGTTGTTTAACATGTAGGCCACTGAACTCTTGTGTCCTACAGGGTTCTATTTGCCTCCTGTGCTGTTTAATATTAAACCTCTGGAGAAGGTTATTTGGAGTTTTTGACTGGGGTGCTGATAATCTCCAGTTCTATGGTTCCCTAACATATAACTCCAACAATGCCTATTCTAAATAATGGGCTGGATGAGGAAGAACAAGCTGAATTAAAACCAGATTTCATGGAGTTGGTAAGGAGAACAATTGATTCAGGGAATGAGGCAAAACCTATTTTAGATCACACTGCCCCAGAGAAGTTAGATTTGCAGTTTAGGTGTGCTTATGACCCCCAGCTATTGATTCACAGGTGATGTCTGTGCTGAGGAATGCATTTGCACAACTAATATGCCAGTCAACTTGGCAGGGGCATTGGATATTTATCCCTTGATGATAACCCATCTTCATTACTGGAATATGCTCTGCCCCTGTAAAATGTCTGGAAATTGTAACTGGTGCAAAATGCAGCCATCAAACTTAAATTATGCAAAATATAGGGATCACATAATGCTTGTACTGAAGCATCTATTGTCTAAGAGACACTACTTAAGGTGATGATATTGATTCTAAAAGGCTTAGCATTGGCCACCTAAAGGACAGTGTCTGCCACTGTGAATCTGCTTGATTACTAAAATCAGTAGGAGAGGCACTTTAAAATGTTCCTCCTATCAAAAACTTGCTTATCTGGTGTGCAGGAAAGGGCTTTCTCCTATGGCTCCCAGACTGTGGAACACTTTCCCCAGAGAAGTGCATTTAGCCCCCAACTCTCCCAGTGCTTAGGAGAATAGCAAAAAAAAAAATGCATTTCTTTAGCCAAGCTTTTAACTGCTAATTAATTTCCATTCCATGGATTTTATTATCCTTTCTATTTTGTATTTATTTAAATTATCATCAGATCTAAGTGCTTATATAAGCAGAGTGTATAAATTTAAGTAGAGTGGTATAAATTTAATAAATAAATAAATAATGATTTGGGGAAGGCCGTTCTGGTGCTTATTTTAGGGTACTTAGAGATGATCAAACTTTCTTTCCCAACCCTTCTAAATCCTGCTTAAAATCCACTTGAGATTAATCTGGACTGTTGTGACTATTTTTAGATATATTCTTATGTCCAGATGCTATGACCACTTAGTGTGTTTACATATTTGCTAATCTACATAGCTTGCAAAGAAATACTGGCTCATTAATATTCACCTTTTCTGGCCAAAAGCTGAGCACAGAAAACTGCCTTCCAAATTGATTATCTTTTGCTATCCCATAACTGACGACTTTGACTTGCCCTCTTGGGCCCATGACTAAATCTACAGAATTTCCCTAAATTCATAAAGATTAAAAAAAAACTGCTAGCTTTTCTCTACAGTTTTGTACTTACTATGATGGCAGATCTCAGCTGTCTTCAAAACTTCACTTCCTGGCAATCCTGCATTCTGGCTCCTTTTCCAAATATGCCAGCGTGCTGCTATGGGGGGATTCAAGGAGATAGGAACACAGTGAGTCCAATCCCTCCTCCCCCACACACACACCAGGAGATCACAGGCTTTGCCTTTAAATACAAGCCAATGAAATGGCATTTCTCGGTCCACAGATAAGATGCAGTTGGTGCAAGCCCTGCTTATGACATCTAATGATGAATGGGTGACATCTCTCACATGAGTATTCCTTCTAGGAAAACACAGTGTGAAGTTTCACTGCATTAACATAGTACTACAATGTAAACTATATTCCTTTTGGGAAAGTTTTCTTCCCTGTAAAATAGGCTTCTATTTTTCTCCTTCATTCTCAGCACACTGTTGGATTTCTTTAGAATTTATACAGGTGGTGATTTTGAGTCAATATGTTGTTGCTCTAAAATGGCACACAGTTGTTGCATCATTATATTGGTCATCCATCTCTCCCTCATCCATAGGTTCTTCTGGTTGCCTGCAGTACCTAACCTGAAATAGCCCAATGAGTGGAGTTCCATTATGATAGCTTCCATGGGAATGAAATGAAACATGATAAACTGGAGATATTATCATACAGCGCAACCCAGGAGATTCACACATACACCTTGGTCACTTTATAACTTAGGTAGGTATAAGAATCTGTCAGAGTGTGCACCGTGGGGCGGCCTGCTTCTTTTTCCAAGACACCAGTGATCCATGTTCTATGCAGTAAATAGACACTCAAGCAGAGATTAGATAAAATAGCCTATTTACTTTATATACATATGTAGTCCAAAATACATCCAACAGCAGTAACAAATGATACAGCAACGAGATGAAATACAGCAATGAGAAGTTTAACAGCAACGAGAAGAAGGAACACCAGATCTTCTCTGCCTATATACATAAACTGACCAATCACATTATAGGTCACTCTCATCATCTGCCACACGCAACTAAATCACAGCACCTGTAGTATGAGTCATCACTGCCACATCATCCCTACAACAATGGCTGCTAATTGGATGACTTGCAGAATAATTCCCCTCTCACCTAGATATCAAGCCTCTCCAGTATAATTTATCTATCTGTAAATTCCTGGGTATATACAAACCCCAACAGAATCCACCTTCTACCTCACCACATTTTTTTTTCCTTTCCTTATCCCTAAAACAATTTGTTGTCCATTACATTGAAGGAAATTGAAAAAAAATGCAGAATAAATTTGGGGCACAAAACTAGCTCAAATGAATCTTCTTAGTATATGAATACAGCTTTAATTTCACTCTGTTACATGAATTCATCAATAGAATATACGTAAAGCAAAAGCTACAATCTTTCAAAGAGGTCTACTATTTGACCAAGTTGAACTGGGCAGTTATAAGCACAATCTTACTGCAAGTTCAATGATCTGGAACATCCTTAAAGATTATTAGTATTTTTATTATTATTCATCCTTGGCCTGCTGTATATTTTTAGTTTCAAGGGTTTTTTTTGTGGGGGGGATAGCCTAGACTTCAGTACAATTTTATTGTTATTTCAACTACCAGAGAAGAGTGCTAAATGTGATATGCCAGCTTAGATACATACAATAGTACATTATTTATTTTTTTCTTTTTAAATTTTTGCTGTTGTTTTTTGCTATGCTAATTGCCTTTATCTGATTTGCCTATCTGGACAATGTAGCAGGAGCAACAGCTAAAAGGCAGTTTACAAACAACATTATTTAAATAATAAATTAATAGCAAAATAAGCAAGCTTTGCCAAGTGGAGTCCAGTGAATTAGGCACGATACATGAATTATTGCACTCATCACATAAAATAGAATAAAAAATACCGTTACTTTTTTTCCTGGGTGGGCCCAGGGACTGAAATTTTCCATTGTGGGAAACAAGGGTAACAAGGAATAGAACTGGCTGAATGAATCTTAGGTCATTTATCTCCTTTTTGAGGGACAAAATAAAGTAGGCAGAATTACTGATATATTGATTTTTGTTTGATGTCTCACCAAACCCTGAAGCTGGTTCTCAGTTGTAAGACTTGTGCTAAAAGCAGTGGATTGCAAGGCCGCTTTTTGGTCAGCTACCTCAAAAATGTAACTCTTTTGCTTATTGAATTCAAAAGTCCAGACCATCCTTTTAAAATTAATCATACAAGTAGTGAGTTGTGTGTGTATTGTGCAGTATCTACAGTAGGATCCATGAGATATCCAAAACTTTAGTTCCAATAAGTATTTCACAGATTCAAAGGCTGTGCATGCAACACTCACATATTTTGAAAAACCTATACTGTACCTGTCTTTTTGTTTATATTAAATTCAGAATGAAAAGAACAGCAGCAACAAAAATCATTTGAGAGAGAGAACTTATTACTATTCACAAATCAGGAACGCCTCGCTCAAAAACCAACAAGTGGAAACCTAATTTTCTTTAAATCCAGACTCAATATTTGTAGAGCAACTTTATCCATTTTTAATTTTTTTTTCAGTAATTGTAATTCTAAGAAGCACACATTTAAGATTTCAGAAGAGCCTTGTTTAATCTGTATTCACCTCAGTGTCAAATTGCTTTTTAGAGTTCCTATGTGCAATGTTATATATTGATTCACATTCTGGTGCTTGGTTGGTTTTTATACCTTGGTTGGTTTTTATACCTTCCTGTGAGAATAAGTGGATCATAATTATAAAGATGGCTGTTCTTGTATTCTTCAGATATGCTGCCACAAAGAATATTTGAAACAGACTTCCAGCTTGTGCCACATATTCTTGCTGACTGTATAAATCAAGTATTTTTCAAGCAAGTTCATTTATACCACCGTTCAGTCATAGACACTAAAATCTGAAATCTTTCCACTTATGTATGAGATAGTGAAGACATCAGGGCGAAGGGAAAAAAGCAAGAATTTGTAGACTAATATATGGCAGCTACACTTAAATGGTTCACTGACATGGGAAGAAAGAGAAAGTAGGAAAAGTGAACATGAACTCACTTCTCCAAATGTCTATCTTATTTAAATCTTGTGAATGAAATCCAGATTTCTATGACCCACTACATATTAGCAGATGGCATCATCTAATAAAACTTGGATGATCACAAGGAAATTAAGCAGGGTCAAATCTGATTAGTAATTGGATGGGAGACAGCAGAAGACCCAGTTCTGTAGGCTAGCCTGGAAGATAAAATATTTAAAAAAAAACTCACTACAAGTTACTAACTCCTACTATATATGTAAAGATGCATGCTGTGTTTTGTGTGTATGTGTGTTTGCTGGTTGTGTATGGCATCTGCAACTACTGAGACCAAATCTCAAATGCAAAGTTGATTGGTGTGTACCAGATAGCCTTTAATTTACTCAAGGTGGAAATAATGGCAGCTTTAATTGGTTCCTTGTTCAAAATTCTCCAGGAAGCTGTGTGTGCAATATATAATATGAAAACTCTTGTCACCTTGCAAAAAAACAATTAATAAAAAGAAAAAGAGGAGGAATATTGAATTTATAGTTGACAGGTTTCCATAAAATCAGACCATTGTTTGTCCAATCAAAGCATCTTAGGGTCAGGTTGGTGTGAACCTTATAGAAAATCCTTTGTTTAACTACTTACTTCCCTCATAGTTTTCCATCTGTCCTGTACAGAAACATGCATTTTTGTGGCTGTCTTATCTATCTCACTGGCTTATGGGCTATAACTTATTTTAAGGAAAAGATTAATGAGTTTATCTCTTATACCTACCCTTTTATACTCTCAACTCCAATACTCACCTCCTTTTCACCCAGGAAGAGGCAATATCATTCATCAATACCTTCTCTTCTTTTTGCACAAAACCCTTTAACGTCTCTGCCTAAAATTGCCCACTAGTTCTCATGATAGGATTAGTTTTCATTGTGTAAACATTATGTCTCAAAACAGCAACAGTTATAAACACTGTTTTATAACATTTTTTTAAAAAAACTCCTGCACTAATTTTCAAGAAATCTGGCATTACTATCATCTCATAATAGTAATCTGACTTCCTGAAAAATGTGTTCTATTTGGTAAAACACACAAAACTTATGAGTACTCTAAAAACATATTTTAAAGATAAGTTAATCTAAAGTCCCAGCAACAATATATACAAAATAGGGGGACGTGTGTTGATTTATACTCTTTTGACTTACACTATCTAAGGAAAATGGGGCTCCAGATTTTCCAATTCTTATTCCAGAATTTGAATTAGTTGAGATGGAAAACGTGGGTTGGGCTCAATGCATTTTGCATGCAGAGAGAGAGAGAGAAAGTAAGACAGAAAGAAATTTCTGTATTCATTTAAATTGAATTTCTCATCCATGCTTCATTATTGCCCCTATTATCCCACAGAAGGATACTGTGTAGATGTGGATACCATAATAGGATTTTAATTAACAATTAGGTGACATTTTCTCTAGAGAGTCATGAAAACAAATCCGCTGGTTGGAGTTTATTTTGTTGTTGTTGTTCAGTCATTTAGTCATGTCCGACTCTTCGTGAATAGTCCTGAGTATAACTGTATGTGTTGATTTAAAAGTTTATTTATGAATTAATTAATTAATTAATTAATTAATTAAATAATCTATGTATATGGTTGCCCTACTTGAATAATGTAACTCTTGGGTGGATTATAACAGGAAAAACAAAACAAAACCCCAAGATAAACAAAAATAGTCGGTAATTTTATTTATTAATTTTTATCCTGCCTTTATTATTTTTATAAATAACTCAAGGCAGCGAACATACCTAATACTCCTTCCTCCTCCTAGTTTCCCCACAACAACAACCCTGTAAGGTGAGTTGGGAATGAGAGAGTGTGACTGGCCCACGGTCACCCAGCTGTCTTTCATGCCTAAGGCGGGACTACAACTCTCAGTCTCCTGGTTTCTATCCCAACACCTTAAGCACTAGACCAAACTGGTTCTCACTAATAGGTGATGTGGCTCACATTGTTAGCCTTGCGAAGTAGCCCAGACCAGAAGAACCACCAGGAGTACTAGCTCTATTTTTATTGTAAGGTTACATTAACAGAATCTGGCAAGTCTGAAACTACCTCTCCCATCCGTCACTTTAACTCTCCCGAAGACTGGGGAATGGTTCCTTCTGAGGTGCTTTTGCCACCCATCCTCCTTTGGACTCAAATTTCATTTATCAGACCACTGTCTAGGCTGTGGCTCTTCCTCCTGTCTCCCAAGTCATCCCCACATACCATTACACACATTCATACCCTCTCATGATGGGAACTTTTACTCATCCCAGCCCCAATGCCTGGGGAGATTTTTAAAGCTTTTCTAAAGGCTAACAGGGTAGGGGCCAACCAAATATTGGGGTGAGGGAAGAGAAATAATCGCAGAGGTAGGTGCTGCTACAGAAAAGGCATGCCTTGTGGGTCTTGTCAGGTGGTACTGTTTCAAGGAAGGGTTCCAAAGCATGCCCACACTATTAGAGTGAGTGGGATAGACAGATGTCCTTCGGGAGGAGCAGTCTAGCAAATAATCTGGTCTTGTGCCATGTAGGGTTTGATAAGTGATAACCAACAGTTTAAATTATACCCATAAGCTAATAGATAGCAAGTGCAGCTTGTAAAGTAGTGATGTTCTATTGGCGTACTGATGTACACCCATATTTACCTGTGCCACTGCATTATTTATTATTATTTATTAGACTTTTATCACCGCGCCATCTCCCCCACAGGGGACTCTGGGCGGTTTACAAACATCAAAATTAAAATTTTACTAAAAATATACAATACAATATATAATTACTTATTATTATAAATTAAATAGAAAATCCAAGCGGGCGATTTCAACCAACCTAGGACCCACATGATCTTAAAAGGGCTCTAAGACACCAACCATACCCATGAGGAGCTATTCCTATTCCCGTCCCACGCGAGGCGGCAAAACCAGGTCTTTAAATTGCTGGTTGGAGTTTATTGCATTCTTGACCAATTGTAGCTTTGGATGGATTTCAAGTACAGCCCCATGTAAACCATGTTGCAGTAGTCCAGCTGAGTGGAGATTAGGGCATGAGTGACAGCAAGCAGAGCCTTCCAGACCAGAAACAAGTGTAACTGGAGCACAGGACCAAGTTCGGCAAAGGTTCTCCTGGCCATAGCTGCCACCTACTCATCAAGCAGGAACTGTGAATCAGGAAAGCCTTCCAGATTGTGACTTCTGGCGGGGGACATAGCCGACTGACCAGCTGTGTTTGCAATCTCTGCAGGCAGATCTGACAACGTGGGTTTTTTGGGGGTGCAGGCAGGCTTTTCCTGCAGTTCCAGAGCATTTCATGGTTAGAAAATGCTTGGAATTATCCCACTTGTGCTCCATAACGCCGTCTTGCAACCAGAGAATCGCAAACAATGTTCGTGATGGTCCGGTAAGAGACAACGGAAGATGGGGACTCCATCTTTTCCATGCTGCGTTGTAGACTTAAGGGGCATTAAGTCGAGACCCCCCATTTCTAAATCACCCAATTTATATTTTTAAGTTTTGTACCCTAAGGCTCTCTACAGTAAGAAGAAGCGGATTCTCTTGGTGTTTATTGTTATTTTTGGATTAATTTTTATTTTTTTAAAAAAGTTTTGGCTTGTTTTCCCATTTAAAGATTAAGGAGAATTGAGAATAAATAATTGCCTCCCTGTTATTATTTTTGTACTGAATTTGAAGGATTTAATATTTTCCTGCACGCTGAAATTGCTGTTTTTGGATTTTTAGCTTTCTGCTCACTTTCTCTAGCTGCTTGGTAGCATACTTTCTCTTGTCAATTTCATTTGGAAGTTTTTTATTAACTTATTAACTCCTATCTGCACAAGTCAAGTATTTAGGGAGCATTATAATTCACTGCCTGAAACATGTAGGATTGATGCGAATCGGAGCAGACCTATAAAGAGATTCTTTCAGATTGGTATCAAAAGATTCTGTGGGACTTGTGGGACAATGGGGAAGAGATGATTTCTAAAATGATTTCTAATATATATTATAGTGGATATATAGAATAGTAGCAGGAAGGAAATAATTAAATAAATGTTGTTGTATGGGGGAGGGAAGCCGATCTAGAAACTTATATACTGTGTGTGTGTGTGTGTGTGTGTGTGTGTGTGTGTGTGTGAAATAATTTTTCTTTCTTTTTCTTTTTTGTTGTAGTTTTTTTCTTTTTTGTTGTTTTTATCTTTGTCTCAAATTTAATAAAATTCTTATTAAAAAAAAAAAAAGGAAAGTCTTCCAGATTGTGCACCACGTCTAAGTGGGGAAGTGCAACTCCATCTAGAACCAAGATGAAAAATCTCCAGTCTGGGATCCAGGGGACCAATATGCACAGCCACTCTGCATTGGTAAGGTTTAGCCAAAGCCCATTCTTCTCCATCCAGACCCCCACAGCCTCTAGACATTGGGATAGATGTATATGCTTGAACCACATTATTTATAGCATGATAATCCATCCCATCCCATAGTTCCTAGCCATTTGAATGAATACCCCCCCTCCAAGGTCCTTGTTTTTTTTCCCCTGCAGTTGTTTAAAAGAATAGGCCCTTACATACATACAGTATCTGTAGGCACTTTCTCTTTGATCCATGTAGCCTCAACCATGCTGGGCTTTAGAAAGGCAATTAAAACCTGGCATTTCCAGTAGTCATTGGGGACAGATATGTTATTAAGTGTTCCCTCTTGGAAGGTGATGTTCCCTTTGAAATGAGTTTGTTTACTGTCCTTAGCAATTGTGAGTTGTTTGTGACTTGATTTTTATGTATATTCTAACTACAATTTGTAGAATAGGGTATGTAAGCTGCTTAAAATCTGTTATGACTGGATTGGGGTATAAGATCTAGTATCTAGCCATTCTGGACATCCCTGGAGGATCTCTTCTGAGTATTTTCATCAAAGAATTTAGTCCAGTAAGTACAAGAAAAAGTGACTTCTCAGCCCAGCAGCAACTTTATGAAATGCACTACCCATTTGTTTGGTAAATACACACTTATCTTTTTCACTCTCGATAGAACTCACTTTTTTCTCCTAAAACATTTTAGATTTTAATCACTCAGTTTTGAAATGTTAACTGCCCACAGTACTACTTTTTTAACATGATACACAAACACACCCACACACACTCAGACAAAACACACAAACATATACATACAGTATATACTGTGGAGTCCTTGGTGCTCTCTGAGTATATACTGTACATATGTATGTGTACATATCAATGTATAAATGCATACACACAAATTCAAACTCCCATATACAGGACTCCATTATCCACCCAAAACTTTGTTAATATAGTAGGAACTATAGCAATAACTAATAACATTTAAAGGATAAATGGAGTGTTTTTTTTCATGTTTTCTCTCCAAAAGCACAAAAATCATGAGACTAGCTTCCAGTCCTCTCCATACCCAACATGTTAATGAAAGCAAGCAATACAAAAATAATACCATGTGTTTAATTTACAAATCAGCCATGTCATCTTTCTCCTCCTAACACTGCACTTACGGGGCATTTCAAATACTTGGCATGTCTTCTTTTGAATTGAAATGTTCCTGAGAGAAGCTGAATGATTACTGAGCCGGGAGCATCATGGTACCAGGGAAGTTTCTATTTCTTCACATTGCCAGACCATCGGGGCACAGGGTCTCTCCTGTAAAATAGATTAAACTGGTGCCCCAAATGAAGAGTGCTCTGCTCAGAGTCGATGGAATGGTGTGCTGATGAAAGGTGCTGTTAAAAGCCTAGGCGAGAGGAAAACAATTCTCCCAGGGCAAGGCAAGCAGCTTAATTTATTGGAGTACTAACAGGCACATTTTCATTATCATAAATCTGTATGTCATGCATGCTCACATATGCACGCACAGCATTCCCTGCACACTGACAGCTTCCTGCTTCCTGGAAAATGTCCATGCCATATCCAAATCCATTAGACCATTTTAAAAGGAAGGTTAAAACTGATACATTAGTCGAGGTTATACATGACATGTATTTCTCACAAGTCATTCTGGTGGCTGTCCTAATTACAATTATGATATTAAAAACAATAAAAGTGCAGCTATAGAGGACAATATCCATAAAAGCAAAACATGCATGGAATATTGGCTGAAACAGCTGCCGTTGGAAACGACTTTACATTTTCAGCTAAACGAGTTTCACATCCATGTTTAATCTCTACACATACCAAAAGACAGTTGTGTTTCCTTCTATTCACAAAACTACATGCTCAGATTTATTATGCATTATAAACCTGTAAACAGGATATTTGTGTGTGCGTGTATTTAATTCATAATTGCACAAAATTTAATATTTTACCCTAATTTTCTTCCTCACCATCAATTTAAATAGTAAAGGACTGATTTATGCTTTATACTTTTGGGAAATTACATAATTTACATAGTAATCTGAACAATATTTTGAGAATTCAGATTAGCAAATGGTGATGTGTATTGTGTTGTATGGTATTTTGTACTTTTTAATTAGTTATGTTTAATGTAATACATTGACAAGCCAGCAGCTTAGTTACTAAGAAGCCTGATGCCTCCCTGCACAAGGCAGAGCCCTGAAGGGACCCCCAGTCAGGGCAATGATGGAATATCATAAGATTCAAAGGGTTATTGTGTGCTTTGCATAGCTGAATGCTTACATGGGTGGCTCCCTTGGGTTAACGCTAGATTGACTTTAAAGCAGGGGAGGAGAGGGCTCTATCTTTCTAATTAAATTATTTATTTCATTTGTATACTGCTGAATCTTACAACTCATGACAATTTACAATAGTAAACCATTTAAAAACAGACGTACAATTACACAAACAACAAAATTTCAACCTAACATTTAAACATATAACAGCAATCACTAGAAACATCTAACCCAACATACAACAACATTAATTTTCAAAAGCCCTGTGGTACAACTCTGTTGTGATGGTTTTAGGGTAATTCCACACTGCAGCCTCAGCTGCTTGTCTCCCATGTTTCTACCAGTTCTTTCTTAAGCCAACTTTAGAAATTGCAGTCCAGATTGCAGTGAGTTGGCCGTGGGGCTAGGGTGGTACTCAGTCCAAGGGCCACCACAAGACCTGACAGGTCATTCCACTACTTCTTGCCCTTCCCATCCATGCAGAGAAGGCAAGCCTTTCTGGCTGGCTCTTGTATGGACTGATCTACCAGTGCCTTTTAGGGATTGTTCCCTTCTCACCAGTCCCTGTGTCTATCTTTTGCTTTCCCAGATGTTTTCACACACGGATGCCTTCATACCCCCCACCCCACCCCACCCCCACATTCTCTTTTGACACTAAAGGAGACTCTTTCTTATTCTTTTCTTCCTTATTGTAGCATCATTACTCTGATGCTAAAATAATCAAAGCAGCAGGAGAACAGGCTGTTCTTTGGTTCCTATCTTCCTCTACAGGCCCATTGAAACTTTGGAACCAAGAAGAACTGACAGTTCAGCTTCATAGTAACAACATACCAACATTCCTATCTTGTAAGTATTAAAAAAAGTAATCAAGGAATGGGAAGGGAAGCTTTGCAGTACTGCTGTGGGGGTGGGAGGGGGGAGCAAGGGAAGCACGCTCACCCAGTCCAGACAAAAACTGAAAAGGTAGTCCACTGGAAAATGTAAGGGTTAGATGGAGCGTGAGCTTCTAGGGTTGAGGATAGTTCGTTGACTTAACAGGCCATTGTTGGATCATTGTTGGATTAGCACCAGAGGAACAATCAAACAGCATAATATACCCTAATCAAGGAACTATTAACTCAGTCAATCAACCAAGCAGCAAACAACAGCCTAATCAAGGAACTCCTAAGGGGAGAACAACACCTCCACCAACACAAGCAGGACAAGCCATGGTATATAAACAGAGAGCAAGTCCCACTCCCTTTTCGCACTGAAGATGTTGCCTAGCCTGGCAATGAAACGTCTTCAAGAAAACAACAAGGCTCAGAGAGCACCAAGGACTCCACAGTTCAACCCTGAGCTACAAATATTCTCTTCGATTGTTGGATCAAACAATTATTTTAAAAAGTGCCAATCAACTGAGAACCTAGCCCACAATGAAATGGTCAATGAAGCAGCTGCTGGAGGAGAGGGGTGTGCCAGGCACTGCAGCCAATCATTTCTGGGGCTGCTACTGGAATGGAAGAAGTACTGGGGACCTTCTGCTCTGATGGGCTTAAGTTGGAAAACAGCATTTTTGAACTGAAGCTGGAAAATAGGCACAGGGTGCACGTGCAGTGAGCTGGGAGGGAAAAGGATAACGGGTCAAGCAGAAAGTATAAACTTGCCCTTAGGGAAAAATGCTAAAGTTGGTGCCAAGTTGACCCTCAGGGAGACTAGTCTACAAAGAAGGGGCTGCCAGAGAGAAACAGTTCCTCTGAGCTCATACCAAACACACTTCTCCTATATGGGGAATATTCAACCTAGTTAGTTTTATTTGGAAGAATAAATCCTCCAGGAAAATAGGAGTAAAATTTCCATTGGTGGTATACAGAATGTTTGCTGACTAAGTCAACCAATCAATTATTGTCTTTGATATTCTCCTTCTTTGATATTATCTTTGATGTTGTTGTTGCTGTTCTTCTGCCTGTTCTTCCTTTTCTTCCCTCTCCCTCCTCCTCATTTGTCCAACATAGTTGCAGGGACCACTTATTTTTGCACTATGCTTGCCTAGTTTTTACAGTGAAGTTTATCAATGCACAATGTGAAAACTATGAAGACCTGGCTCTTCCCCAGGTGCAAGGCCAGAATATTAGTGGAGTCAAATATAGGGGGTGGTGTGTTATAAGGCTTTTATGGTCCCTTGCCTATTGTATCACAATTGTTTTTATTTTGTAGCTCAGGGTCGAACTGTGGAGTCCTTGGTGCTCTCTAAGCCTTGTTGTTTTCTTGCAGATGTTTCATTGCCAGGCTAGGCAACATCTTCAGTGCACTTCAGTTGCCTAGTCTGGCAATGAAACGTCTGCAAGAAAACAACAAGGCTCAGAGAGCACCAAGGACTCTACAATTATATATGTTTTTGCGAATTGTTGCTAGTTGCCCAGGGTTATGCATTTCATATAGGCAGCTATATAAAGCTCCTAAATAAATAAATGAATGAATAAACAATATGACAAGAAGCTTTGTTTATTGGTCAGCACAGAGCCTAATGGGAGCCAGTTGGTGTAGTGGTTAAGGCATCAGGCTAGAAATCAGGAGACCGTGAGTTCTAGTTCTGCCTTAGGCATGAAGACTTTGGTTCAGTCACTCTCTCACAGCCCTAGGAAGAAGGCAATGGCAAGCCACTTCTGAAATCTTGCCAAGAAATCTGCAGGGACTTGTCCTGCCAGTCTCTTTTGTTGTTTATTGTTGTTTATTCGTTCAGTCGTTTCCGACTCTTCGTGACTTCATGGACCAGTCCACGCCAGAGCTTTCTGTCGGCCGTCACCATCCCCAGCTCCCCAATGGTTGAGTCCGTCACCTCCAGAATACCATCCATCCATCTTGCCCTTGGTCGGCCCCTCTTCCTTTTGCCTTCCACTTTCCCTAGCATCAGCTTCTTCTCCAGGGTATCCTGTCTTCTCATTATGTGGCCAAAGTACTTCAGTTTTGCCTTTAAGATCATTCCCTCAAGTGAGCAGTCTGGCTTTATTTCCTGGAGGATGGACTGGTTTGATCTTCTTGCAGTCCAAGGCACTCTCAGAATTTTCCTCCAACACCACAGTTCAAAAGCATCAATCTTCCTTCGCTCAGCCTTCCTTATGGTCCAACTCTCGCAGCCATAGGTTACTACAGGGAATACCATTGCTTTAACTATGCGGACCTTTGTTGTCAGTGTGATGTCTCTGCTCTTAACTATTTTATCGAGATTTGTCATTGCTCTCCTCCCAAGAAGTAGACGTCTTCTGATTTCCTGGCTGCAGTCAGCGTCTGCAGTAATCTTTGCGCCTAGAAATACAAAGTCTGTCACTGCCTCCACTTTTTCTCCCTCTATTTGCCAGTCATCAATCAAGCTCGTTGCCATAATCTTGGTTTTTTTGAGGTTTAACTGCAACCCAGCTTTTGCACTTTCTTCTTTCACCTTCGTCATAAGGCTCCTCAACTCCTCCTCGCTTTCAGCCATCAAAGTGGTATCATCTGCGTATCTGAGATTGTTAATGTTTCTTCCAGCGATTTTAACTCCAGCCTTGGATTCCTCAAGCCCAGCATGTCGCATGATGTGTTCTGCGTACAGGTTGAATAGGTAGGGTGAGAGTATACAACCCTGCCGTACTCCTTTCCCAATCTTAAACCAGTCCGTTGTTCCGTGCTCTGTTCTTACCGTTGCTACTTGGTCGTTATACAGATTCCTCAGGAGGCAGACAAGATGACTTGGTATCCCCATACCACCAAGAACTTGCCACAATTTGTTATGATCCACACAGTCAAAGGCTTTAGAATAGTCAATAAAACAGAAATAGATGTTTTTCTGAAATTCCCTGGCTTTCTCCATTATCCAGCGGATATTGGCAATTTGGTCTCTAGTTCCTCTGCCTTTTCTAAACCCAGCTTGTACATCTGGCAATTCTCGCTCCATGAATTGCTGGAGTCTACCTTGCAAGATCTTGAGCATTACCTTACTGGCATGTGAAATAAGTGCCACTGTTCGATAGTTTGAACATTCTTTAGTGCTTCCCTTTTTTGGTATGGGGATATAAGTTGATTTTTTCCAATCTGATGGCCATTCTTGTGTTTTCCAAATTTGCTGGCATATGGCATGCATCACCTTGACAGCATCATCTTCCAAGATTTTAAATAGTTCAGCTGGGATACCATCGTCTCCTGCTGCCTTGTTATTAGCAATGCTTCTTAAGGCCCATTCAACCTCACTCTTCAGGATGTCTGGCTCTAACTCACTGACCACACCGTCAAAGCTATCTCCAATATTATTATCCTTCCTATACAGATCTTCCGTATATTCTTGCCAACTTTTCTTGATCTCTTCTGCTTCTGTTAGGTCCTTACCATCTTTGTTTTTGATCATACCCATTTTTGCCTGGAATTTACCTCCAATGTTTCTAATTTTCTGGAAGAGGTCTCTTGTCCTTCCTATTCTATTGTCTTCTTCCACTTCCGCACATTGCTTGTTTAAAAATAATTCCTTATCTCTTCTGGCTACCCTCTGGAATTTTGCATTTAATTGGGCATATCTCCCCCTATCACTGTTGCCTTTTGCTTTCCTTCTTTCTTGGGCTATTTCCAGTGTCTCAGCAGACAGCCATCTTGCCTTCTTGGTTGTTTTTTTCTTTGGGACGTTTTTTGTTGCCGCCTCCTGAACAATGTTTCGAACTTCTGTCCATAGTTCTTCCGGGACCCTATCTACTAAATCTAGTCCCTTAAATCTATTCTTCACCTCCACTGCATATTCCTTAGGAATATTAGTGAGCTCATATCTAACTGATCTGTGGGTCTTCCCTATTCTCTTTAGTCTGATTCTAAATTTTGCAATAAGAAGTTCGTGATCTGAACTACAGTCAGCTCCAGGTCTTGTTTTTATCGACTGTATAGATGTCCGCCACCTTTGGCTGCAAAGGATGTAGTCAATCTGATTTCGGTGTCGACCATCTGGTGAAGTCCATGTATAAAGTCGTCTTTTAGGTTGTTGGAAGAGAGTGTTTGTTATGCACAGTGAGTTGTCTTGGCAAAATTCTATCAGCCTATGTCCTGCTTCATTTTGTTCTCCCAGACCATGCTTGCCTGTAATTCCAGGTGTCTTCTGACTACCCACCTTAGCATTCCAGTCTCCTGTAATGAAAATAACATCTCTTTTTGGTGTATTATCCAGTAGGTGCTGCAGATCCTCATAGAACTGATCTACTTCTGCTTCTTCAGCATCTGTGGTTGGGGCGTATATTTGGATCACTGTGATGTTAAATGGTTTCCCCTGAATTCGAATTGAGATCATTCTATCGTTTTTTGGATTGTATCCAAGCACTGCTTTAGCCACTTTATTATTAATTATGAAGGCTACTCCATTTCTTCTGTGGTCCTCTTGTCCACAGTAGTAGATCTGGTGGTCATCTGATGTGAAGTGGCCCATTCCAGTCCATTTCAGTTCACTGATACCTAAAATGTCTATATTTAATCTTGACATCTCACCAATAACCACATCCAATTTGCCCTGGCTCATAGATCTTACGTTCCATGTTCCTATGGTGTGTTGATCTTTAGAACATCGGATTCGTCGTTCACCACCAGCACCGTCGGCTGCTAGCCGTCCTTTCGGCTTTGAGCTAGCTGCGTCATCACGTCTGGGGCTAGTTGAACGTATCCTCTGTTCCTCCCCAGTAGCATTTTGACCATCTTCTGACCTGGGAGTCCCATCTTCCGATGGTATACCGACATATCTTTGGTTGTACTGATCCATTTAGTTTTCATGGCAAGAATACTGGGGTGGGTTGCCATTACCTTCCCCAGGGATCGTATTTAGTCTGACCTCTCTGCCACGACCTTCCCGTCTTGGGTGTCCCTTCACGGTTTAGCTCATGGTTTCATTGAGGTGCTCAAGCTCCAGCACCACGACAAGGTAACGATCTCCTTTGCTGGAGTGCCAGTCTCTAGGAGTCAACATTGTCTTGAAGGTGTGTGTGCATGCGCGCACACATACACACACACACAAAGACACACACAGAGCTTAATGCTGATGCTGAGAGGAAGTGATTAGCCCAAACTAATCCATCTGATTTCCATGCCCAAGGAAGGACTAGAATCTGGGTCTCCTTAGTTGTAATCCATCACCTTAACCACTACACCATGCTGGTTCTCAGTATTCTCCCAGATAATTTAATAATAATCCTTTCTGCCCAAGGCCTCCTAGATTTTATCTGAGAATGAATTGGAACTGAACCCTCCTCCCTTCACGCTCACCCACATATTCCTCAGAAAGGTAAAACAAGAAGTTTCCTGGGTCTTGACATATGAATGACAGAAAACTGGGAATATTTCTAAAATAAAAAGCAGCACTTTCTTCAAGTAGAGGAAAATATGGCACTTAGGCACAAACACTTGACTAAGTTTTGTTGGAGGTTCCAGCAAATCAGCATGCCTCATTAGCATATGGGTGATTGCTCTAGGAGGCAAACTCTGTGCTTCTAGATGAAGCTGCTTGTTGCCCTTCCCACTTCCACTCTTCCTCTCTCTCTTCTTCCACCGGGGAAGAAGGATGCACGTGCCTGAGCTCCATCCATAGAGAGGCCATGTGCTAGGCCTCAACTCGGAGGCTTTTTCCCCTTTCTCCACACAGCCTTCACCAGCAATGTGGGGTGAGGGTAAATTAAGTTTAGGGAACCACAGAAGAAGAAGAATCATTCCAAAAGGAATGGATGTAACTGAACTGGAGCAAATAAACAGTAAGAACTCTTTTTGTAACCTACTTTGTCTAAGCGTGTAATTCTTTATGCTTGGGTGGGCTATGTGCTTAAGATCAATAACCTATATCTCTAGTAGTGTGCTCATTCATGCTATTAAGATAAAAACTCCTTTCTCTGTGCGTGTTTCTTTGCTGTTATATGCTCTGCTCCATTCAAGTTTCAGTTGTTTATGATGTTGTGAGAATAACCAGTGGGTGGAGCCTATATTCTGCATTCTGATTATGCCACCATTTCCCTCATACATCTCATTAGGATTGAAACTAACCTGGAGCAAAAGCAGTGAAGTGTAGAAAGGTGAGGTAGGGGTGGAGGTAAAATGACTTTTATTGTCACTCTGTATGCATTCAACTAAATTTCAAAATAAAGTTCCCCTCCATTCTTTGGCCAAATCAAGAATCACCATCCAGGCTTTCTTTAAGAAGAAGGAAGAGACTAAGACTCCAAAAATCCAGAGAACCATTTTAATAAAGTAAATATTAAAACAAAAACCAAACAACAACAACAACAAAAAAGAGATGAATATGAAAACTCTTTTCAGCCCACCCTTAATAAAAGCTCTGTCTTGTAGAGTTATCTCCAGGAAAAAAAAGTGAAATAAAACAAAATAAAACTATAAAGCCTGGGAGGAGCGAATTATGTTTTGCTGTCTAAAGATTATTTCCTACCAAAAAGAATCCTAAATTTTCCAGCTGTCCAACTTAATTATTTCATTACTTCTTGCATGATAAACTTGCAAGTTTCCAACACACACACACACACACACACACACTCCTTAGCTTATTTTGTTCCTTGAAAGATGGTGAGGATTAGAAAGGAAAACCTTAGGAAGTTAAAACAGACCATAAAGCTGTCCGGTTTCCAACTGCTTCTTTCACAACCCCACTGAAGTTCATTATGATACAAGATCTGAAAATTAAATGATCTGATTGGCAGTTACAGCTTGAGAGCAATACAGTTATGGAACAGTGATCATGTAGTCTCATTGTCTTAATGTTAGACAGAAAATCATTTGATCATCAAGAGCATTTTATGGTAATATAAAGTCTCCAAGAATTTGGAGAAAAATCAGAAATATGAAAGGAAGACATGATGTGACTCATCCATTTTTAAATACAGGATTTTGTGTCCTAGGCCAGCAGCACTCAGAGAAATGAAACTATTGCTATATGACTCCTAACTTCCAGAAGAAGTGCAGATATTCAGTGTTCTGGTTTTGTTTTTAGCATTTCTATAATGGGAATATAAAAACTTCAGGTTGAAATGTTTCTATTAAATGTTAAAAGCCAGTTTGGTCTAGTGGTTAAGGTAACGGGCTAGAAACCAGGTGACTGAGAGTTCTAGTCCCACCTTAGGCATGAAAGCCGGCTGGGTGACCTTTGGCCAGTCACTCTCTCTCAGCCCAACTCACCTCACAGGGTGGTTGTTGTGGGGAAAATAGGAGGAGGAAGGAGTATTAGCTATGTTTGCTGCCTTGAGTTATTTATAAAAATAATAAAGGCAGAATAGAAAATAAATAAAATAAAATAAAAATAATAAAATGTGGATTTGACTATAAAGGAGAACAATATATTATTTTATGGTATAATTCAAAGCACTATATTGCAATGTTTCTGAAGAGGTTACTCTAAATTTAGAGAATTTGGCCGGATTACAAATAAATGAGCTGATCCAGGACATGTACTGTAAGTTGCATGGAAACTATGCAGCAGTAACCTCATTTTCTTTAAATACGTTTGTATATGGTCTACTGGTTTGAAACAAATGCCAGCGGAGATTGAATATAGAATATTTGGAATCCCAAAACTGTTTTACAGATTAAAAAAATGTTTCCATTACAAAGATAGATGGATGGATGGATGGATGGATGGATGGATGGTAGATAGATAGATAGATAGATAGATAGATAGATAGATAGATAGATAGATAGATAGATAGATAGATAAAGAGGCAGACGCAGGGGTGTGATGGCTCAGCGGTTAAGACGCCAGGCTTGTTGATCAGAAGGTCGCAAGTTTGGAGGTTCAAGACCCTAGCCCCGTGTGATGGAGTGAGCTCCCGCACTCGCCCCAACTTTTTTCCAAACTAGCAATTCGAAAGCATGCAAATGCAAGTAGATTAATAGGTACCACTTCGGTGGGAAGGTAACAGGGTTCTGCATGCAACATGCTGGCCACATGACCGTGGAAGCGTCTTCAGACAATGCTGGCTCTTCGGCTAACAAACGGAGATGAGCACCGGCCCCTAGAGTCAGACACGACTGTGTGGGGGAACATTTACCTTTTTAAAGAGGCAGACAACTCACAGAGAAGGAGAGGATTAATGACAGAACTCAAGTTTGATTCACTGGTATGGTTCACATCATCACTGAAGAATTTCTCATGAAATCTCAATCAGCACTGGATTTCACTTAACCCTGATTATGAGGCACAGGGGGACAATTCAGAACAGGCTTTCATTTCACTGGGATGTAATGGACAGGACTTTGAGATGCTCTTTTGATTCTGAGCAATGAAGGTCTGATCTCAACCTGCTTTTCCAGAGCAGTCTTCCCCAACCATAACAACAAAACTACTTAATATTCACCCCAAATGCCATAGTTTAGAGGAAGAGGAGTTTTGAATTCAGTGACTAATATACTGTATGTTCCTTTGCATTAAGGTTAAAATCAGAAATAAATCTGGACACAAATCTCATCTGAATGGAAGTCTAGAAATTAATCTGGATGCAAGTCTACAGAACACGTCAAGCTGAACTTTACAATTGATTTGTGTAAAATTTGGTACAGTATTTCCCACTGTAGGAGCCACAGTATTGCCACAGCAAATTTTGTTGTTCTGTCTCAAAATAACAGTGTTAGAGGCATTTGATTTTTTAAAAAATCAAATTAAAGAAGCATAGCTCAGAAATACAAGCAATAGACTGTATTAAATGTTCACCCCCTCAAGAAGCTCTAGCTTGCGTACAGTTTCATCCCAAATAACTAAGCAAAGGAATTCATGTTTTTCCTACACATCACTTGTGTGAATCCAGCTTTGGTTCTGGTCTAATTCAGATTGCCCTACTTCCAGACTATTCTGTAATGGATTACATTTCTGACTGGGCTTTTGAACTGGATCCAGTGGTCTCTGAACATCCCTACTCTATGTCTATGAAGGTTCTCAGTCATCCAGGTGGAATTGTCTGTAGCTTGAATCATGTCAACTGGATTTCTATTTTCTCAGTGGAAACGTTTCGCTCCTCAAGGAGCGAAACGTTTCCACTGAGAAAATAGAAATCCAGTTGACATGATTCAAGCTACAGATCCCTACTCTATATATTTCAGCAACCTTCAACTTGTAATTTTTACATTTATTACTGTTTTGGATGAACTTCATTTGTTTATAAGCTCAACATCATATAATCTGGGTACCACCTGGGGTTATAGCACTGTCTTTTATGAATTGGCTTTATATAGGTATTTCCATATACCCAACCAGTGTTAGAGATGGCTATAACAACTGCATCTTTGGGTATGTAGAATAATGAACAGAGATTTTCATGAAGAACAATATGCACAAAGCATGGGAGATATTTTACTGAAAAACAAAGAGTAGCCTAGTACTATTTAAGTCAATAGGAATGTTGGTTTTGCTCTCAGTGGAAAATAAACATGGATATCCAGCAAAAAGTCCTCATTTTGAAGATATCACTACAGTATCTGGCTAATTTGCTTTCTAGGGAAACTGGAATGGCAGGCAGATAATCCTCCTGTTGGAAGGAAGTTGTTTGATGACAAAATATTTATATGGCATTCCTGAAATTTAAGAACTGTCAAATCCTGGAGAAGGAGAGGGAAAAAGAGAGAGATTTAGATGAAGAGCACTGAGCTGAAACTGAAAGAACCTGAGGCTTCAGTACCTCTTTGGGATTCCTGTCTGGGATATGTATAATGCTAAAATGCTTTCCAGACACTACAGACTTCAACTCACAGCATCCCCAACCATTGGTCAAGCTGGATAGGATTTTGAAGAACATAGTAAAAAAACATTTGGAGGGTATCTGATCAGGGAAGGATGCATTACTTACAGTATATATTTTTACAAACATTTATCAGAAAATCATACAATTTGAGTAACCTCTTCTGCAAAAGTAAGCTCATCCTGGACCTTGACTACGAAACTATTTTACTGTTCAGGAAAGTATTAAACATATAATATATAATTATTTTGTTTCAGTGTATGCCTAACTGGTACCATTTATCTTCTCCACACAGAGGTAATGTATATTACATCAATAATTTCCCTGATGTCACTGGGTACCAGTGTCCAAACTTTGTGGAGCTGATAGGTTTAGTCTCAATGCCTAAATAATCCACAACATTTATAACAGATATGTATCACTGCTGTTGCATCTGCTTGCAGTATTGATATAATGTGACATGTGACCTCCCAACTCTAAGAGTTCCATTAATTGGCTGCACCCGAAGAAGACACACCTGTTTCCCTTCTTCTTCTAGTTTGTCCTAACCTTTCATTGATGGCCATCCCATATCCAGAAAGAGACACAGACAATAATAAATTCCCTCCCCCACAGCCCGCATTTGATACAGAAATATGATGAAAAATAAGATTTGACCATTTATCATCTTTAATCTCTGTCTTAGGGTATTTGCTCTGGAGTTGTAGATATGTTGCCTTGTAAGAATGTCAGTGATTTGGTTCCACACAAGTTTATTTAATATTATAAATTAAAGAAAATTAACCCCAAATGGTACAAATCTCCTATTCTTCTTCTTCAGCTCAGAGAAGGAGAAAAAAAAGACATACAGTAGTTGGTACCTACCTGCAAAATTTAAAAATAATGACAACTACTAATGATGTCAGGAAGTCTTGTCTGAAATATGCAGTCAGACGTTGTTGTTTTTCTCTTGTATTGTGTTTTGTTCTATCTCCAAATGATATGTCAGGGCCTAATTAGAATATCCATCTTGTGGTGCAAAAACAGAAT
Organism: Charina bottae; assembly: GCA_023362775.1. Lineage (NCBI taxonomy): Eukaryota > Metazoa > Chordata > Lepidosauria > Squamata > Charinaidae > Charina > Charina bottae. The sequence continues at coordinate 31,660,047 of JALMGJ010000008.1, forward strand.
CATGTGTTGTAAAGTGGAGATGATTTTGTTCCTGCAAAGGCAATAGCTACCTACCAGGGGAGCTATGAATATTCATTGCCTCCACCACATAAGTATGCTTTAATCAAATATTTTTGTTTATTTACTATATTGTGTCAATATTGTTTTCAGTTATTGCACTGTCATTCTCAGGAAATGATTTTCCCTCAATAACATTTTCAACTAATAATTAAGGCAATTTGGCTTATTATGGGACACACGGTAGCATTGTGTTCAGAATTCTAATAACTCTCTCTGAACCTGGTGCACATTCAGAAAATGCATGCACCAATGTGATTCCATTTACTGAATATAAAGGTATCAATAGTAAGTAAGTTTTAATATGTGTCATGGATCTGGAGTTAGGCTGGACGGATTGTAAAAAAAAAAAAAGAAAGGCATTGATAATTCAACCTCTAATGGCACAGGAGGAGTATACAGGTATATGTGCCAGTAAGAAATATATCAACAAAGTTCTTGATAGTCCTATTCAGGGATGTAAACAGCTGAAGAGGACAACAGAAAAAGTTGGAAAGGTGCCTCAGCAACTGAGGAAGGAGGAGGAACTTGATGGCATGCCACCTATGAAAGCTTATCTCATTTTGTACCCAGAATTCATCTCCAGGTACAAAACATTCTGTTTTCCTTTCTTATGCAAAAAGAAAAGACTCTGCCAATGTAAACCGAATGCAAATTGAGAGGCATCTTTAAGTAAAACACACCTTTTAAAATTATGTGTTATATTTTTTCCACCACTTTGAGGCAGAAAGCACACTAAAACTTAGTGCAAGCCCCAAAATAAATTTAACACAGACTATAATTGCACAACATACTTAATCTGGGTAAAGTGGGATTAGAGTGTTTTATGAACACTACTGCCCAGTCATCCCTGGAGTTACAGCAGGATACAGTTGGCTTCAGAGAACCCAAGGGTTATTTTGAGCTAAACTAATTTCCCCATCCGCTGTGCCATTCAAAAACTGAAATGCACCTAGACTTGGTCTCTGTGCTGGCAGAGAGGGATATTTTTTGGGTTAATAGCACAGAGAGCCAGTTTGGTGTAGTGGTTAAGACACCAGGCTAGTAACCGGGAGACCGTGAGTTCTAGTCCCACCTTAGGCATAAAGCCAGCTGGGTGACCATGGGCCAGTCCCTTTCTCTCAGCCCTAGGAAGAAGGCAATGGCAAACCAATTCTGAAATCTTGCCAAGAAAACTGCAGGGACTTGTCCAGGCAGTCACCAGGAGTCAACACTGACTCAAAGGCACACACAGCACAGAGAGGAAGTAGTAGAGCGGTTCTGCAAAACTAGGGCTCTGAGAAGATCTTTTTCTCTTTCCATTTTGCTTTTGGCTCCTATGAAACCAGGACAGTGGGGTGTTGAGGTCTTAATTTTGTCTGCACTCCTGCTGACCAAAGCAGAGCCCTGTGGTTTAGCCTCTCCCCACAGAAGTTAGGAAAGAAGCCTACCAGTTCAGAAATGTTAGGAGGCTGTCATAAACACATAGGTGTTCCTTACTAGCCATGATGATGGAAAAGTGACAAAACATGCACTGCAGTCTCAGTGCTAACCCTGCTCTTTTGTACTTGTGTTCTTGTGTTAGTTAGTCCACTTGTTAGTACATAAGTCGAGGGGTTTGTGGTGTTTGTGTCTGATGCCATCTCTCTCTCTCTCTCTCTCTCTCTCTCTCTCTCTCTCTCTCTCTCTCTCTCTCTCTCTCTCTCTCTCTCATCTCTCTCTCATCTCTCTCATCTCTCTCTCTCTCTCTATCTCCTGTATCTCCTCTATTGTCTCTGACTCTGTCTCTGTCTCTGTCTCTATCCTTATCCTTATCCTTATCCTTATCCTTATCCTTATCCTTATCCTTATCCTTATCCTTATCCTTATCCTTATCCTTATCCTTATCCTTATCCTTATCCTTATCCTTATCCTTATCCTTATCCTTATCCTTATCCTTATCCTTATCCCTCCTTGTTTAGCCGTGTTAGATTATCAAGAAGAAGAGAGTTCACATTTGCTCCAGTATGGCAATTCCTCTTTCAGGAAACCAGAATTCCATAAAGGTTTGAGAGGCCAAAATAATTTTGCAGATTCACAAGGACATAATGTCCCTTTTCCCTTGGCAGTAAACATTTACATAATGGAATGCTCACTTTAATTAAAGACACCCTCACCTCCCCTTTTATATTTTAGCGTTACTACATTTCATATTAACTTTTCACCTTGTAACACCTCTGGCTTCATTCAAAATGCATTAGAATCAGCTGAGCAGCACAAATTTTGGAATGCGGGCATTTGGCGTTACTCAGTCGTTCTGAAATTAATGCTCAGTTAGAGAACGGACAGAAACCTTGTGACTCTAGCTGATTTCCTGACATGGGCAAAATTTTTTACCAGGTTCGGGGGAGAGTTAACAATTGCATGGGTGTGTTTTAGTACAATACAAGCTGCAGCCATTTACACTTCGGGCTGAGAAATCAGTTCTCGTCTGAACGCAAAAAGAAATTGCTCAAGGTTACTCATTATTCTATTTATTTTTTCTGAGTATACAGTTTTTAGTGAAAGAAAAAACTGCATGGCTTCTGAAGCATCTTTTTGTTTATACTGAGATCAATATATACCAAAAGAAGTAAACATAAAGATTTAGAGTGTGAAATTGTACAGAGTTAGGCGCAGTTAAACTTACTGGTTTAAGCATGTGTAACTATGCATGAAAATGATAGGATGCATGAAACCAACCAGTGTGGTTTGTAAACCACGGTTTATGTTTTAGTGCAGCCTTTCTCAACATTTTGAACCTGGAGGAACCCTTGAAATATTTTTCAGGCCTCAGGGAACCCCTGCACATTCAGGCTCAAATATAGGCCAGAAGTTACAAAATTATTATATTCGTTTCATGTGTAGGCCTGTATATATGCATTAACAGTGTTCTTAAACTAAGAATAAAGAATGAAACTTACTTCTTTAATGTGAGATGACACGAATTTGAAATATTTTTTAAAATAAATCGTCATCTTCCAGGGAACCCCTAGTGACCTCTCACAGAAACCTAGGGTTCCACGGAACCCTGGTTGAGAATCCCTGGTTTAGTATATTGTCCAGTTAAATGTGTTTTAGTAAACTAAGCCTAAGGAAAGATTCATTCCAGCATGAAAATTTCCCTCATATTTCACTATGGATGCAAAAAATGTAATAAAACACATTTACAAATTTTAAAAATTGGCATTTGAATTCCAAAATCTAATGAGCAACTCTCTTGAGTTGCCTCCAGTAATTTGAAAATGGCTAAACACCATTTGCATTATTGCAATTAAATTATAACTATCTCTGTTTTATTTTGTTGATATTTTTCCTAACATGTACTATACTGTAGTTTTGCATACTACTAGTTTTCCTACTACTGCTTGGTGTAGTAGGGGCAAGAAGTATGACAGAGATAGAGAGAGCACCAGTTGAATTGAGAGGAGGAAAAAAGAGATTCTAAATATAAAAATGGAAAATTGTATTTGCTAATCCATTATATTCTGACTTTCTCATTTAAACTGGAACAGAAAGCTTTAATAATTAATTTCTTATTTTTAAGACCTTTGCAACCCACTTTATTAGTATGGTAAGAAAATCCTGAATGTGATTGGATTCATAGATTATCAAGAAATGGATTTCTAAAGCTTCAACCATTGCAAATTATCTCCTTGGTAATTATGGAATGTAAGGTTATTGGGTTGCATCAAAGACATCTATCATGTATCTTAGTATCTCCTTGGGTTCAAATGTGATTCTTGTTGATTTCCTTGTTTGCTTTTCAAATTTATAAATTTATAAACAAATTTATAACAGCAACTATTGTTTATGTTCAAGAAGTCGAATCACAACTACAGATACATGTGGCTGATATCTAGAATAAGGCAGGTTCCCAAATAGGTATGAACCAGAGATTATTTTGGTTGCTTTAATGGATGACCTATATTTGTTGGTTGGATACCTCAGTAATTTTTCATGTCACTGACTATGAGATATTATTTTCTGAACTACCAGGTAGATTTGCACAGCAGTAAATGATATTGTAGTCTATGCTGGTCTATGACCATAATAAATATTTGATTTGATTTTATATTATAGTCATTTGGTCACTTCTGACAGTCCATAAAGGGGCTAAAGGAAGATTCTTGGATCAGGTGGTTTGCAGATTTTCTGTGCAGGTTGCACACAGGCTAAACATTAATTTGCCCCCTGATTTGTGGGGTAGGACTGGGAAATAGAGGTTCCTTGGTGGGTACACTTTGACTTTGGCATTCCCAAAATACTGCTTTATGTCCCCAGAGTTTTGATATATGATTTGGGGATGTCCAATCGGGTACTCCTTGTTCTTGTTCACAAAGGGGTACAAACTGGTGAAATTGTAATATAAGATTTGCTCACCAGCTTTTGGCTTGTAGTACAGGCATGTGGCATTTGTTCTACCCCCAAAAAATGCATCTCAGGGGTTCAAAGGGGTTGGGAGCTTGTTCTCTATTAGAAACTGCTTCAAAGTGGGGTCGTTCTCCAACATGTCCCGCCATTCATGTTCCCAGATGCTACATATGGCATACCCCTGGTCCCTGAGGTACTCTTCTTTAATCCTGGTATGATTGTGCAGACCCCCGTATGTTGAATCAAGTAATTTGTTGAAGTCTTTTTCAGAGTAGCAGACAGGACAGCAGTGAAAAAAACAGCCTTGAAATTCAAAAGCAGTTGGGACCCCGTTTATGACAGCAAACCCATCCAAAAAATATTTTCCTACTTGCTTTTCACCACCCTTCAGAGCATGCTGGATATCGAGATTCTCAGTGTGTTCTATATGCAATAGCCATTGAATCGCTGGTGCTGAGTACCTTTTCTGTGTCTTGTGATAACTGTCCAAAGGGCCTAACGCAATGGTATTCCTCTTCAAATACATGAACAGGTACTGGGCCATGCAGACAGAGGCCAGTGTAATATACTGGAAGGGGTCAATGCAATGGGTCTCTATCTCCTCAACAATCTCTTTGCCATCACCTTCCTCCAGCATATCCGTGGCATACACGTAATTTGGTATATGCACACCCGTCTCTTGACAACATTCAAAATCATAAATGATGTATCTTTCACCAATTTGCAGGCGCTCCAAAGGCTTCAGAAAGCATAAATGCCCTTCCAAGCTGTCAACCTTCTCAGAGCACTGACCACACTTTGTTTTCTTGCTTTTTGTGTGGGGGGTGAAGACATAAAGGCCACACTTTTCACAATATACCTTATTCTTACAGGCAACATTCCCTTCCAATGCCATCTGTGTATGGCTTTCAAGACAGGCCTTAGACCGGCAAAACAATTTGCACCTGCAGCATCTTACCCTCTCTTCCGCCACCTCCTGGCAGTCTTGCTTCAGGCACGCTCGACAGAGGTATTGGCAATCATGACTGAATTTGTGATGGTAGGCTGTGTGGCAGAATTCACAGAAATAACGCTCACCCAGGAAGCCCTTGATGTTTTTGATTCCGTAGTAATGCTTGTCGTGTAACAATATAAACACCAGTTTTTCTCGCTGTGCTCTGCCCATGACAAAAAAGCGCCACCCACCTTCGTTGTAAAACAAAATTTTTATGGTTATACCTAAAAGCTCTTCAAAGAGATGTATCTGTGAAAAGCCAATCCTGTTTTCTGTGGAAATGCCCAGTCTGGTGTGTAGGTCCCTGGCTCTAGTAGCAATTTCTTGATTTGTAACTTCTCCGCTGTCAAGCAAATACAGCAGACTACCTGTGAAACACAGAAATTCACCCTCCACATTGAAATCAACCAGGTGCTGTCTTTTTGTCTCCAGGACTTTGGTGAATATCATGGTGCTTAACTTCCTACGCCCCCCGCCCTCTTTGTACTTCACGATGGTGACCACTAATTGTAAACAGCCCCCCACATCAACTCTGCTTTGCTCTGTAGAAGGTTTTCAACACGGGTCAGAAAGTCATCAGCATTTAAATCATGCATATGTCTCCTAAGGGTAAAGAGGGGTCGATTTAGCCCGTCTGCATCTAGGCGAAGTTGAACAAAATCATTTGGCCCTATCTCCCTAGAAACATTATTCAAAAAGGTCTGTACCACATTATGGATAATACCTATAGCCTCTACAAATGATCTGATACGTTCAAGATTAGCAAATCTATACCGTTGGTAGTATTCCACAGCTCTGTAATATAGGATAGGCCTCTCCCACTCCTGTATCATTTCTAGATACACATCATGCACATTCTGAGAGTTTGCAGAGTTAGGGGTCTGTAGCTGTGACATAGAAGGCCATATCTCCTCTTCCGGTTGAGGTTCTGACATAGACTCATCTGTACAGCTATCGCTGTCTGTAGGGGCTGTGGAAAGCGCACCACCAGACATATTTTTTGCTTTTTTTCCAGGCGGTTCTGGATTAAAAACAAGGGGAAACAATGCTTCAGTAACATTCTTTTTAATGTAATACACCCCCCTTACATTCTAAAACAGGTCTCAAGTAGGATAATACAATCAGTTATTTTACCTCCTTAAATCATTCGCGTAGCATGGCTTGTACATGGCTGTGGGGTAGAGTTTATGCTGTCAGCCTCCAGAGGCTCTGGGGAGTTTGTAAAGACTTGCTCATCTTCCCAGTCTGAGAAACAGAGACATGAGAACCATTACACCTGCTGTAGAAATACCTCTATAACTAGACATTTTGTTTCTGAGGGAGAAAACAAAGCAGCCTGCTCTTAATACCTTCTAGGTCAGGTGGCGTTCCCTGCTGGGTCTCTGCAGGCATTGTAAAGGCTGCATAGGCCTCATCATCTTCTACATCTGTATTAGACATGTGACAAACATTACAACTGCTGCAGAAATATTTAAAAAGCATTTAAGTCATACAGTTATTTAATTTGTATGAACTAAAAAATGTACCTAATAGAACCTTCACACATTGTGTATCTGTTACAGAATCCTAGTGGAAACACAAGAACATCAAAAAGTTAGATATCTATGCAATGCCTACAAACCCCCTCCGTCGGCCTCTCAAAACTGCTTGTGAAATTACTTACATTTTGGGCAGCCATGCCATCCAGGTCATTACGTTCTAGGATGGGCTGTGTGCCTTGTGGGGGTTCTGCTGGCATAGTAAAGGCTGCATAGGCCTCATCATCTTCTACATCTGTATTAGACATGTGACAAACATTACAACTGCTGCAGAAATATTTTAAAAAGCATCTAAGTCATACAGTTATTTAATTTGTATGAACTAAAAAATGTACCTAATAACGTTTTCACACACTGTGTATCTGTTACAGAATCCTAGTGGAAACACAAGAACACCAAAAATTAAATATCTCTGCAGCCCCTCCGTCTGCCTCTCAAAACTGCTTGTGAAATTACTTACATTTCGGTCAGGCATGGCGTCCAGGTCATTCTTTGCTGGCAAGCTGCTCCGTCTGTGGGGTCTAGATAAGGTCCCAACTGGCCACTGAAAGGAACCTCGCCCACCATCTTTATGTCACCGTTTGAGCCTCCACCCACCAATGCATGGATAAACTGGTATTAGCAAAAGAAAAAAAGCAGACAACGTATTATTTGTAAAAATATTTTATTATTACAATCCTTGGGTAGAGGTTAACAGTTTCTGGTAATTAATTGTTGTTACATTTTGACAAATAAGTCTCTTCAAAGCCACAGGTAATTCAGAGCCAATTTTAACCATTATATCCTGTGGTTTAGGTTTGTTCTCAATATACACCATGAATTCCACAAGCTCATCAAGGGTGTCACATGTCACATATAATTTCTCTAGCTTGCACGCTATGGTCATAATGACCCATAGGGTCTCGCCCCTCGATATTCTGGGGCATAAGGCCTTAAGAAGCTCTTCCTCGCTGGGTGGCCGGGGAGCCATCTGATCTCCTTCTGCATGCATGCACACCTTGAAGCACTGCTGCAATGTTGTTATCACACACGCTCTCACCAGCTGTACAGCGCTCGAATCATATGGATATGTTGTTTCTTAAAGCAAAGAGTATAAGGCAGGATTAGACTCACAATTTTATCTAGTTAAATTAGCGTTTTCTTAATTTTCACTGTTTAACTCACCATCTGAGTCACAATATCTGCAATAACAGGGTTTTATACAAGCGTCTTGAGCGTTTTCCTCAAATAGGTCGCTCGCCCCAGGAGCTTCGGTCGTATTCCTTGCCCTAAATTTTCGTTTTGGCGGCTTTGTCGTTAAGCTGTCTTCAAACAGATGGGCTTCGGAGTTTGCCATCTTCAAAGCACGTGTCTGTATTTTTCAAATGGACACAGCTACTTAACAATGTATCTGTATATAGCCTGAAAAAGCAGAGGAGGCATGCCTGGGCATAGCCTTGCCCCTGTCACATGTACCCCGCGTGTTGCAGCCTGATACGGCGCTCTCCCGCCACACCTGCGGACATGCCTGAACATGCACATACCCATGTTTTTTCTCTTTTTTCTGTTTAGTAACCTGTTGTGCTTTTAATAACCAGCTTTCTCCCTGAGTGCAGTCTCATTTTTTGAGGCTAAAAACACCATTTTAACTCGTCCTGCCAGCAGTTACTGCTATCAGCCAGCGAGCTGGACATTGCAACGGCTACTCCAATGAGATCTAGGAGCTGGCCGGAGGGGGGAGGCCCTTTCCCTCAGGCCTTTGATGCTTCATTTCACTTCCTGGCACTGACACTGCACTTTTAAACAGTTTTGCCTGGTGCTACCAGGAGAAACCTCTTAAGAACTGGGCTGTTATGACTGCCTGGACTTTTAAAACAGTTTTGCCCGGTGCTACCAGATGCCATGTGGCTGTGTGGAGAAGAAGGAAAATGCTGCTTTTAAAAATAGTTTTCCTCTTCAGAACTGGGGCAGACAGATGTCCATTTCCTGCTTGCAACTTCGTGAGTAAAAAAAAAAAGGCTCTGGTGTTATCTTCTTTCCTTGTTTACTGCTGTGTTAGAAATGCTTATAAACATTTTCCTTCAGGGCGACTGCCTGCTTAGGGAAAGAAAAACTTTTTCTCCTTTTGAAAAAGCATTGCCCCCGCTTTTGTCTTTCTTCTGCTTAGAAACTGATAAGACTTTTTAAACACAGTGAGGAACGCTGTGCAAGGGTTGAAGCGACCCCTCCCTAGGGCTGGTGGAGCTGAGGCAACCACCCCTTCCCTCACAGTCATGTGGTGCAGGGGCATGCCTGAGCTTGCACTGTTGTAGCACGCGGTGCGGGGGAGGGGCACACGTCACTTCCAGCAAAACACGCGTTGCATGATGGGAGGGGTGACTAACATGCAGGGGATCATGGGAGGAGAGGGACTATGACGTCACTTCTGGTGACGTCAGCATTTGACTAACACGCAGAGGATCATGGGAGGGGAGGGACTATGATGTCACGTCTGGTGACGTCAGCATTTTCTTATCTGATTAGCCCCATACAAAAAAGGTATACACTATTACTACTGTGGTCTTCCCAAAGCATATATTTGCTCACTTCAGGAAACTGAAATCTAGTTTGGATTTGTTCTAACTTTTATCTCACCCTGAAGGTGAGTTGGGCCCAAGGAAACAAACCAAAATTTATCCTTGTATTATATTTTAAAATCAGATTTGCCAGGTTTCAACTATACTGCAATTGCTCCCTGTATACTTAAGGTAATTGAAATTGCTATAAAGGCATTAATAAATTAATAATTATGTTAGTCTCCATTTTCATGAAGAGGTCTATGGGTAATCCTATGCTTACAGACTATTATCTCATGTATCAAGTAGTTGAATGTGATATGTGTACCTCTAGTGTATGAATGATGTTGTTGTTATTGTCTAGAATGAATGTCTTCTATTCTTTCATCAGAATCTGGTCTTCATTTTTCTCCATATGGACAAAAACGTAATGTTCTATTCTAGTTCCTTGAGGATTAGTTGCTTTATTGCAATGAGATTTTCTATTATAGGCAATAACCTTCTCTATTAGTGCATGATAGCAAGAGATTTGCAGTTGTCCTTCAAAAAGAACTTTTTTGTTTAGTGCTTCAGTACTATATATGCTGTACAGGCCTTATTCAAAGGATTCATTGAAAGGTTTTTTTTCCTAAGGAGATGAACTGTAAAGAATAATTTGTCCCCCAGCTCTTTGAATAGCAATTTTGCTACCATTACATTTAATGGGATTTGGATTGTGAAATTTGCCCATATCTCTTAATCTTTGTTTTTTCTTCATTTTTACAAACCATTAGGCCATCTTATGCAGTACAAAACTGTACAGAAAGGAGATTTTTTTTAATATAGTTTGACATTATAGTACATGGAGAAATAATGGTTTTGATTTTATTCATGGACTAATTTGGATTAAAAGAGATCTCTAGTGGGTCATTTAATCTATTCCTCTGCATCATGTACAAAGCAAATTTCATTATCTATAAACGATTCCTGATAGCTGGCTTTAACTTTCATCTTTATACTGAGAATGTTTTCCAGCATCTCCAAGTAAGCACTAATGTATGAAGAGTTATGCACTTTATTGGATACTAGAATTAAATATGCTTGCTTTGTCATCATAATCCCACCACTCCTTATCCAGTCTCTATAAATTCATGAGAATAATAAGAAAATGCATCTGTCTTTCTCTTTATCATCCTTGCAATGTTAGTATAAACATTTTTTTAAAAAAAATTCAGAAATCTTCCATTAGGGCCACCATCAAGTAACACAACTCTTCTTTGTTATAGGACCATAGATATCCACTCAAGTGCTCCTGTTTTTTAATATGTTTGCTTTGGAAGAGGCATTAGAAATGGATTTAAACTTCTGACACAGAAGCATGAATTCCTATATACACAACAAAGAGGATCAAAGATTCTATTAGGTCTACATCAAGGAAACTTATTTGATTCATGTCTCAGGAGGTAGCAGCACTTGACTGATCCTGTCAGGGCTTAGTTGTAAAGTGGAACTGGGCCTTGCTAGCACTTGAATGGGAAGCCACCAGAGAGTTCCAGGGCTAGGCTAAGAAGTAAAAAACATCCTGAAAAGAAGAAAATGACAAACCAGAAAACTGCATGGATCTGGTCACAAAGATGTTCTGGTTGGACTCATGCTTGCCTGAATTGAACTGGTTCATTATTTGGGGGTGTTCATGGTTTTACAACTCCTGCTCAAACAGCAGACAGATGTTGTGGCTAGGATGGCCTTTGCACACCTCCATCTTGTCTACCAATTATGACCATATCTGGATCCAAAGGTGCTGCTCACAGACACTTATGCCTTATTTACCTTTTGATTTGATTATTGCAACTCAGTCTACATGGGGCTGCCACAGATGGTCCAAATGCAACAGCTTGAATAGTTAAGGCATAGCTTTCCAAACTGTGTGTCGCGACACATTAGTGTGTCACGACAAAACCCGGAAAAACCCTGTGGTGGTGCATGTGGCGGTGGCAGCAGTGACGATGGCAGTGGTGCGCCATCAGCGCTTCCGGGTTTTAGCGTGAAACATGAGGCTGCTGCCACCATGCACACCGCCACCACGCCTGCCGCTGCGCCACCGCGGTGCACACCGCCACCGCCATGCACGCCGCCGCGCCGCCGCTGCCGTTGGTGTGTCGCCAATGGCGGGACTTTGGAAAGTACTGAGCTAAGGGCACCTCTGTGTTTACCTAAGTAATACAACTACTTTGAAAGCTGCATTTGTTGCCAGTTGGCTTCAGGGTTGGTTGTCACCTTTAATGCCCTACATGGCTCAGAAATTGTGAGGACATGCTTTTTCTGTAGCTGCCCCTCTCCTTTGGAATAATGCTGTACCCAGCCGGCTTTCATGCCTAAGGTAAGGTGGGACTAGAACTCAGTCTTCTGGTTTCTAGCTTGGAGCCTTAACCACTAGACCAAACTGGCTCTCCTGAAGATACCTACAGTATAATCTTAAAATAATGTCTGGAAAATAGAAATCTTTTCATCTAGACCAAAAAGGCAATAAGTACACTTTCCTGAGAAATATTTTTTACAATTGGGTGCCACCATAGAAAAGACCCATTTTTGCACAGTGCCATTCCAAGAAGAGACTTGATATAACCTTGTCCCAAACAATAAGGACAGTTGTACTTTGAGCTGATTATGCACATGGAAAAGATCTGGTATGATATGATGGAAATAATGAATCTAATCAGACAATTTTGTCATCCTAATTTGGACCAGCTGAAGTTTGGGATTGTTTTCAAGGTAGCCCCACAGACAACCCATTTAAATAATTAAGCTTGGAATTTAATTTAATCCAGGCAGAATTGTACTTGAAGTATTGGCTTAAACTTCATATTGGATACTGGAGTTTACACTTTTAAATAAATTTGATGTTGTCTGTCACTTAGCTTGGTTATTTCACTATTCATCCAATTATGATATAACCTGAAAGACACTTGACCAGTTGCTATGCTATAGTACACAAGTCACATCTAAATTGCCAGCAGACCTATATAACAATAAATAAATATTTGGGTGGTAGAAAATTACCATTGTTTTCAGTCAATTTGGATTACCTTCAGATGCCTGTTGATTTTTTTTTTTTGTATTAGCACTTTCCACTAACACAATAACATTTGTGCTCTCCAGCCTATGACTTTAATACACAGAGACATTTTAATTGCACTACATTCCTGAGTAATCATTTTATGATGGGTTTATTGCCACCTCTCCCTTATCAGGGCATGCCACTGTTACTGGCCTTGGTGATAAATTACCGTTTAGAGAGAGAGAAGACAGTCCCACTTTAACAAGTGCAATAAAGCTCTTTTTAGACCAGGAGAGTTCAGTGCTTTTCCCATTCATCATACACCCTCTGTGATTTTACACAGATTTTACACTGTTGATTAGCTCATTAGTGGGGTTAATTGGATACATTAACTGGCAGAATTACAGCCTGACAATGAACCAGAGGCTGCAGTATTATAAATGACAGACAAACCACAGACATACAGTACATGGCCAGCCTGAAGGAAGTTTTTTTTTCCTTTGATTAGATTTCATTAGGTTTTAATTCTTTCCTGCTTCTTATTAACTGACTCCACATGAACATTTTTCATGGCACAGATTAAGTTAAGGTTCTACATAGTTTCCATAGGTTACTATATTTCCATCTTCAACCCACAATTGACTTGAAGTAGAATCTAATTAGTAGGTTTCAAAGTAACTGTGCTGGTAGGATTTAAACAGAAGATCCCCTACTCACCTGATGAAAAAAGCAGTAAACTAAACCAAATTTTCCTTTATGAGTGTGGCAGTCACTATTAACATCTGTGTCTTTTTTGGATTAAAGTGGATTTTGCATTAGGATAAAGGAGTGGATATCCCCAGTTTAGATCTGCTTACTTCAACATGGTGGCCTTAGATATTTTGGTGTATACTTTCCATCATCCCCACACAACATAGCCACTGGTTAGAAGTGAGAAGAAATGTAGCCCTAAACATTCAGAGAGCACAAAAATGGAAAATGCTGTATTAAATCACACCAAAGGCTATATGATTCTTGTACAAATCAAAGTTTCTCAGAATAACAAGAATTCTATGTAACTTCTCAAGTTTATCTAAGATACTGGTAAGGTTACATCTGGATGTCTCCATTAGGAATAAGGGGTGTGGTGGCTCAGCGGGTAAGACACCAGGCTTGTCAATCGGAAGGTTGCAAGTTCGGAGGTTCGAATCCCTAGCCCCGTGTGACAGAGTGAGCTCCCACACTCACCCCAGCTCTTGCCAACCTAGCAATTCAAAAGCATGCAAATGCAAGTACATTAATAGGTACCACTTCTGTGGGTAGGTAACAGTGTTCCGCGTGCATCATGCTGGCCACATGACCATGGAAGCATCTTCGGACAATGCTGGCTCTTCGGCTAACAAATGGAGATGAGCACCAGCCCCTAGAGTCGGACACGACTGCTCAAATGTGCAGGGGGAACCTTTACCTTTTTTTATTAGGAAGTGAATGTTTATTTATCCTGTTGCAAAATATATAGTAATTCCTCCATCATACAGTAACCCAATACTATATATGTTTGTCTGATATGTGAGTTTGTTATATGGTGCCTCACTTTTCTTTTGTATTGGATTATTTTTTACTGTGTTTGGTTATGGGGGTCTTTTTTCTTTTTCTTGTAATTTGGTTGTCAGCTGCCCAGAGTTATATATTTAAGATGGATGGTGATATAAGTTACCTAAATGAAGGAATAAATTCATATATATTTTCTTTTACCTCACTGCAAGAAGAAAGCAACTACATTGGATTTAGCTTAAAAAAAATGAGTAACTCATTAAAGTTGCTTTACAAATGTGTCCCTTTATATGCATGAAACATAAGCTGATTTTACAACTCTCTGTTTGAGTATTCACTGTGACTTAAAATCTGTTACTCATCCTCTTCTAACTACTTGTAAGTCTTTAATTTTTAGTGATAGTGGTATCAAGAGCTGAAATAACTAGAAGCAGTTTGAAAACTGAGTTGGGAAATGGTAGCCTGCATGAACATAAAAAAGTGAGCTTACTTTGAGTTCCAGAAAACCAGTTTTAAAGTTAAACAGGCATCTTATCCTCAGAGAGATTGCTTCTGTAAAAAGATACATATTTTTTGAAAGTTCCAAATGAATAGGTTCCCCTGGTTCTTCAAGGTTGGACATTTATACAAAGCAAATTTTAGCTGGGAGCATGAAATAATTTCTTGGTTTTGGGGCCCCTAAATGCAAAAAGCTAAGCAATCTTAAAAATGGCAACATTTGTCCCCCTTTAATGTCAATTTATATTTTTTAAAATACCAGGGAAATCATCTGCAAAACTATTTTTATTCCTTATTTCTTTGATAAGAGAAAGAATGCTACCCTGTTTATTTTTTGCTTTTTGTTTTTGGGAGGTTTTTTTGGTCAATAATTTTATTCTTTTTGGATTTGGAAGTTTATCCCTTTGAGTAGAGGATTATTTTCTCATAAACCAGTGAAGAGCTACTATTATCCCTTAATTACTAGTAATGGTGTGAAACTGAAAAGTAATACTGTGTGGCATGTACCATCAATGATATTATACATAGTGCTTTTTGACAGAAAGATTGATTCACATTTAATTTTTCAGCTCTGCTAGAGCTAAACACTTCATTTGGAAATGGATATGATTTTACAAATATTAGAAAGCTAACTTGATCCAAAATGCCAGCACATAAACAGAAAGAGAATAGGATTGGCATCTAGCACAGAACTGCAAAGAAAGAAAGAAAGAAAGAAAGAAAGAAAGAAAGAAAGAAAGAAAGAAAGAAAGAAAGAAAGAAAGAAAGAAAGAAAGAAAACCAAAGAAATAATGAGCATGCAATTATTTTGCTTTTGTTTGTAAAAATGATAGTCCATACAACTGTGGTATATTAGATATATCTTTAAGGACTCTGTAATGGATAGTATTTTTGAACTTTGGAGAAGACGACTCCTGAGAATATAGTGGATAGCCAAGAAAACAAATGGATTATTGAACAAAACCCAGAGATCTCACTCGATTACCAGGTTCAAATTATCCTACTTTGGACACATTATTATGCACAGACCTAGCCCTCTGGAGAAGGCTCAAAATATAGAAGGAAAGAGAAGAAGAGGATGACTAGTAGCAAGGTGCATGGACTCAGTTACAGATGACTGCACCACCAGAAGAACTGAAAGGAGAAAATCTGTCTGTCTATATGGTTGCTAAGAGTCGACAATGACTTTATGGGACATAATCAATTAAAAAAGATGGAATAGTATAGCTTCCTGTCTGATATTTGACTTGAGTGGTTATGTTCCATCTCTGTCTATACTGGGAATGGTGAAATTGTGGCCCTCCTGCTGTTGCTAAAGAACTCTCAGAATTTTTCACTATTGGTCAAGCCCACTAGGACTGGCTGTTGTGGGTCTTCCGGGCTGTGTGGCCGTGTTCTGGAAGTTGTGGTTCCTAACGTTTCGCCAGCATCTGTGGCCAGCATCTTCAGAGGGCAGGAGCACAGATAGAAGCAAAATCTCTGTGCCCAGGTAGAGGGTAGAAAGCCTTCGACAATACATTCCCACTAGGACTATTGGAAATATAGCAACATCTGTTAAAATTGTAGTCATGATTCTATCTGATTTCTCACTAAGAAATAAACCTGTTTCTGACTTTCTTTTTTTTCCCCAAATTTTATTAAGATTTTAAATATACATAGTTAAAAGTTGAAAATGAAAAAGAAATACAAATACAAATCAAAAGAAGAAGATAAGGAGTGTAGGAAAGTAAAGAAAAAAAGGAAAAAGATAAGACATAGAAATTAGTCAACTTCCGATTTATCTCTGGTCATAGTAATTTTAAAAAATATTTTATCATACATGCTAGCTCTATATATAATATTTAAAAACATTTCTTGTCTAATATATCAATTTATCTATAATTTAATCTTCAAAACCCCATATAAGCTTTGTCCCTCCTGCAAGTTGCAAATAGTCCGTTAATGGTTTCCACTCTTTAAGAAAGTAATAATTTGAGTTTTCTCTTAATAAACATGTTAGATTATTGTTTTCAGCCATGTCCATCAATCTCAACATCCAATCTTGTATTGTAGGTAAAATTTGATTTTTCCAATTTTGTGCATAAACCAGTCTTGCTGCTGTAATCATATATTGCATAATTCTTGTAAATTGTTTTCCTCTTTGTTCTTCCAATATTCCCAATAAAAATAATTCTGGTTTAAATGTAATTCGAGTTTGTAATATATTTTGCATTAATGAATGTATTTGAGTCCAAAATTTCTTTGCCACTTCGCACGTCCACCACATATGGTAAAACGACCCCTCTTTATTTTTACATTTCCAACATAGGTTGGAAACATTCCCATACATTTTAGCAAGTTTTTGTGGGGTCATATACCATCTGTACATCATCTTATAAAAGTTTTCCTTCAAATTATAGCACAAAGTAAATTTTAGCCCTTTATTCCACCTATCTTCCCATTGTTGCATTTGAATATTGTGGCCAATATTTTTTGCCCATTTGATCATGAACTCTTTGACTTGTTCCTCTACCATTTCTCCTTTTAACAATAATTTGTACATTTTAGCTATTAAGTGGTCATCTGACTCACATAATTGTAACTCGAATTCTGATTTGGTTTGTTCAAATTCAAAAATTTTTTTGTCTGATTTAAATTTTTCTACAAGTTACATATAAGAAAGCCATTGAAATGTATATCCTTCTAAGGCAAGTTCTTCTTTTGTTTTAGTTATATATTGTCCTTTTTCTTTTTTTAAAAAATCCTTGTAAGTCAGCCGTTTATCTTTATTTCTTACTTCTGTTCTATGAAATGCTTCTTGCGTGGAAATCCATAAAGGTCTTTTAAAACATAAAGTTAGTTTATATTTATTCCAAATTCTTAACAATGATCTTCTAATATAATGATTTTTAAAGTCCATATTAACTTTAACTTTATCATACCACAGATATCCATGCCATCCATATCTTAATTCATGACCCTCCAAGTTCAATATTTTTTCATTTTTCAACACTATCCATTCTTTAATCCATACCAAGCTACAAGCAGCATAATATAATTTCAAATCCGGAAGACCTAGTCCGCCTCTTTCTTTTGAATCTTGCAAGATTTTGTATTTTATTCTTGGTTTTTTCCCTTGCCAAACGAACTTAGAAATGTCCAGCTGCCATTGATTAAAAGGTTCTTCTGATGACAATATAGGTAATGTTTGAAAGAGATATAAAATTCGTGGCAATATATTCATTTTAATTGCTGAAATTCTGCCTAACAATGATAATCACAATTTTTTCCATTGATCCAGATCTTTTTTAATATCCGTCCAGAGTGGAATATAATTATTCTTAAATAGCTTAACATTTTTAGATGTTAAATATACTCCCAAGTATTTAACTTTTTCTTCCATTGAATATCCCGTTATTTCTTTCAATTTCTCTTGTTGATGATGATCCATATTTTTAGTCAAAACTTTTGTTTTCTGAAAATTCACTTTAAACCTTGCTAATGACCCAAAGTCTTTTAATTTCTGCATCAATAATTCAACTCCATCTAGTGGATTCTCTAAAGTAATGACTAAGTCGTCAGCAAAGGCTCTTAGTTTATAAACTTCTTTTTTAACTCTAATACCATGATGAGATTGAACATATTATTGACAAGAAAAGGAAAGCCTTCTGGATATGGCAAAAAGATATTAACTGTGCTGTTAAGAAAAAAATCTACGCCAGTGCAAAGGCAGAAGTCCAAAGAAGAACTAGAGAACTTAAGAACATATGGTGGATAAAAAAAGCCCAAGAAACCCAACATTTTGCAGATGCTCATGATGCATGGGGCTTTTTTAATGCCATAAAGGCCATCTATGGACCAACAAACCATGGTACAAATCCCTTACGCTCAGTAGATGGTGCTAAACTTCTAAAGGACAAAGAGTCTATTGCACTGTGCTGGAAAGAGCATTACTACAATCTCCTTAATCGTCACTCTACTGTGGCTGATGAAGTCTTCTTGCAAATCCTGCAAAAACAAATAAGAGATGAGCTTGCAGTACCCCCTAGTTTGGAGGAAGTCAGTAAAGCCACTAAACAAATGAAAAATAACAAAGCTAGTGGACCTGATGGGATTCCTGCTGAAGTCTTTAAAGAAGGCGGGCCTGAACTTACACAACAACTTCATAAGCTCATCGAAAAAATCTGGATGAGGGAGGAGATTCCAGCAGACTTTAGGGATGCCATAATTATCACTCTCTTTAAAAAGGGTGATAGAACAGACTGTGGAAACTATCGAGGCATCTCCCTTCTAGCCACAGCAGGCAAAATCCTGGCAAAGATCATCGCAAACCGTCTCCTATCTGTATCAGAAGACATCCTCCCTGAAATGCAAAATGGCTTCCGCCCTTCCAGGGGAACAGTGGATATGATCTTCACTGCACGACAGCTTCAAGAAAAATGCAAGGAGCAAAACCGCCCTCTGTACATGGCGTTTATTGATCTGACTAAAGCTTTTGATACTTTAAATCGTACTGCTCTCTGGACCATCCTTCTGAAAATCAGATGCCCTGATAAATTTGTGAACATCTTGCGGCTACTCCATGACGACATGATGGCAACAATCCTGAATAACAATGGCTCTCAAAGTGATCCATTTAAAGTGGAATCCGGCGTTAAACAGGGATGTGTTATTGCTCCAACCTTATTTGCTATCTTCATTGCTATGATTATACACCTTGTTGAAGAGAAACTTCCTACTGGTGTAGAAATTATATATCGAACAGATGGAAAGCTTTTTAATCTTAGTAGGCTGAAAGCAAAAAATAAGGTAACTACAACTTCTGTTATAGAACTTCAATATGCTGATGATAACGTAGTCTGTGCACACTCATAGGAAGATCTTCAAACTATCCTAAACATCTTTGCAGAAGCATATGAAAAGCTCGGCCTCTCGATTAACATTAAAAAAACCAAAGTGCTTTACCAGCAAGTTCGAACCAATCCCTCCGCAGCACCATCAATCCAGCTTAAAGGTGTGTCACTAGAAAGTGTCGACCACTTTTCTTATCTCGGCAGCCATCTATCTACAAAAGCCGACATCGACGCTGAAATTCAGCATCGCCTGAGCTCTGCGAGTGTAGCTTTCTCCCGAATGAAGCGTAGAGTGTTTGAGGATCGGGACATTCGCAGGGAGACCAAAATGCTTGTTTACAAAGCCATTGTACTACCAACCCTTCTGTACGCCTGTGAAACATGGACCCTCTACAAACGCCACCTCCAACTTCTTGAAAGATTCCATCAACGCTGCCTCCGAAAAATTCTGCAAATTACTTGGGAAGATAGGCGGACTAATGTTAGCGTATTAGAAGAAGCGAAAACCACCAGCATTGAAACAATGATCATCCAACATCAACTTCGCTGGACCGGTCGAATGCCTGACCATCGTCCTCCAAAGCAGCTACTTTACTCCCAACTTAAGAATGGAAAACGGAATATTGATGGACAGCAAAAGAGATTCAAAGATACTCTCAAAGCTAATTTTAAAAAATGTAATATCAGCATTGAGAACTGGGAAGCCCTAACTCATGAGCGTTTCAATTGGAGGTCATCCTTTATTAATGGCGCTATGGACTTTGAAGAAGCACGAGTACAGGGCGAAAGGGAGAAAAGAGCTAAAAGGAAGGCACGTCAGGCAAACCCTCATCATGACCGTCTCCCACCCGGAAACCTATGCCCTCATTGTGGGAGGTTGTGCGGATCCAGAATTGGCCTTTATAGCCACTTACGGATCCACTGTTAAAAATTTACCTTTGGAAGACAATCTTACTCGGCTACGAGTGATCGCCAATGATGATGATGATGACCATGAATACCATCATCTTGTCTAATATCTCTAAGTAAAACCTCTAATACCTATATAAACAAAAGTGGAGATAATGGGCAACCTTGTCTTGTACCTTTTTGAATTTCACATGGTTTACTAAATTCTCCATTGACAATTATTTTTGCAAATTGGGGAGTATATATTGATTTAATCCACTTAATAACATTACCTCCAAAGTTCATGTTTTCCAAGACTTTAAACATAAAAGGCCAATTTAAATTGTCAAAGGCTTTTTCTGCATCTATTTTTTTTTTTTATTATTTATTTAATTTATATAACCGCCCATCTCCCCCAACGGGGAACTCTGGGCGGTTTACAATAAATAAAATTAGATAAAAGCATAAAATATAAAATATAAAAACCAACAATTTATACAATTAATATAATATAAAATAAAAATCCAAGTGGGAGATAGTATTAATAAAAGAAGGGCATTATAAAATTACAGGATTAACCACCCCCATGAGGAACTATAGTTTCCTCCCTCCCATGCCAGGTGACAGAACCAGGTCTTCAGTTCTTTTCTAAAGGTCGGGAGGGAGGGGATCTGTCTCAACTCTGGGGGCAAGATGTTCCATAGTGTGGGTGCTGCTACAGAGAAGGCCCACCTCCTAGCCCCCATCAGATGACATTCTTTAATTGATGGGGCTCGTAGCAGGCCCTCTCTGAACGATCGGGTGGGGCGGGTCGATAATATCTATATAATATAATAAATAATAATAAATAATAATCTATAAATATCAAGGCAGCTTGTTTTTCATAATGTTGTTCCAAATATTCCAAAATATCTAATATATTTCGGACATCTCAGATAAATCTTCACTTGTCTCTTTATCTTTTGATGTCTTCACTTCTTCTTCCAGATCTCCAGATGCATCACTCATATCTCTCTTATATTTCTCCAGAAATGCTTTTGCTTTTAAAATAGAAGTTATTCTGAACCTCTGTCCTTTGAACATAAAAGATACACCTTCTAATCTCTCCCATCTAAATGAGATATTATGTTGCTTAAGTTTATCTGTAAGAAAAGAGTAATCTCTTCTTTTCTTTAGTAATCTCAAAGATATTTCTTTTAGTACAATTATTTCTTTCCTTCTATATGTAGTCTAGTATTATAGTGTTTCTTCAAGATTTGTTCTTTTATAACTTTTCTCACAAAATATACCACTATATCTCTAGGTACTTTCTTTTCTCTAGCATAACGTGAATTTACTCTAAAATTTTTATCTATTTCCAAGTCCAAATCTTGATCTTTTATCTCCAGGAATTTAGCTAATTCAGAAACAATCCTTTCTCTTACATTTTCATTTGGTTGTTCTACAACTGCTCTCAATCTTAAAATATGTTTTTCTCTCTCATTTCTGCTAATGCAGTAACATCCAAATTATGTTCAGTTTCCTTAGTAATATCTTCTGATTTAATCAATTTTTTAATCCATCTTTTTATCTAAGGATGCAATTGACTCTTCCATCTGCTTGTTGACTTGTTGTCCCAAACCTTCCATTTTCTTGTTTAACAATGCAATTGCTTCCAAGATTTTTTTCATTTCTGATGATGATCAATGATTCCATTGATGCTGCAGCTGATGTGGAATCTGTAGATGCTCTTCCAGTCTCCTTTTCCTTCTCTCTCTCCTTCTTCGCTCTTGTTGCCATGGTAGTCATGATGTGGATATTATTCCTGTAAAAGAGAAAAAAAATAGGAGGAAGGGTGGAAAAGAAAAAAGGGAGGGGGTAATGATCATTTTTTTTTTAAAAAAGGGAGGGAATAAAAAATACAAAATACAAAAAGTACAAATAGTCTTTTAAAAATATTTATCACAGTGATTGAATTGTAATCCAAACAGTCCATGTAAATGTACCAATGAAAGATGAAAAGGAAAAATGAAACTTTTTTCCAACTGTAGACAAAACAATAGAGAAAGCGATAAACAATCCCAAGGTTTCTCACGCCAGCTTTTGTTTCTTCAATCCAATCCAAAATAAAAAAATAAAAAGAGAGGCAATAATCCAATTAGTTTTTTGACCCAAAATACACATTAAACAATCCAAATTTTGTAGAAAGAAAGTCTAAACAAAGCATGAACAATTTAAAAAATAACTTATATTGTCCAAGTAATATTCAATTAATTTCAAAAAAGAGAAAAAGAAGGAAAAAGAAAAATTCTTTTATAAAACTCCCAGCAAGATAAAAGAAAGGATGTTAAACATATGTTAAGTCACCAATTCATTAATCCATAAAAAATAATATCCAGGCAAAATAATTCCAAGAAAAATATGCAATCAATTAGCAATAAGTAGAAGTATAAACCAAAGTAAAATAAAAAGAAAAGTCACTCATTTCATTTCAGGCAAAGTCAGTTAACTTCTCAATCCACCATTTAACAATCCTCTGGCAAGAAATAAATAAAACACCAGCATTTATAGATCCAGTCCAAAGATAAATCTTAGATATTAATAAAACAAATAATATCAAAAACTAAAAAGTGTGTCTAAAAGGTTGGGTGATGTGCTACTTATCTTATTCAGATTCATGGTTTCCGCAGAGCTTCTTGACAGTTCCAGCCGCCTTTCACCGCTTTAATCTCCCTTCCCCTGTGGTAGAAATACGGGGGTCGGAAGAGAGCGGCAAATCCGGCGACCCTTCTGTGGGCAATCTTCTGCTCAACCTCTCTTCGAGGATGATTTTTCAGCAATATTTTTCCTTTAAAATCGCCGCAAACGAAAAAACCGCGGAGTGTTCGGCTCAGTGCACCGGTCACTCCAACACCCGGAAATCGAGTGCTGTTTCTGACTTTCAACATTCTGGCCAGTATATGCAAATTCAGTGAGTAAGGAAAATTATGACTATTTTATGGCACTTTTTTCTTGGCTTCCAATTTTTTTTCTGAGCCCAATTCAAAGGTCCAATTTCAATCTGTATATTCCTGAATAATCTGGAACTCTGTTTCTGCAGGACTATCTTTTATGGTAGCATGCATATAACAATACTGAGACATAACAGGAGCCTTCTGACTGCCTGTGGAAGATGAGAAGAGGAACAATTTATTATTGAATTGTTAACTTGATTTCTTGGAGACTGGCACCCAAACTCTCAACTGTGTTTTTATGCTAAAACAACAACAACACAGTTGTTTTTTCTAAAGAGGTGTACCTATTCTTATCCTAGGCCAGAGAATATTGTCACTCTTGTAACACCCAAATGTATCTACCTGTTTTAGGCCTTCACAACATGGAAAGTTTGATGGAAGATCTGGCAGATGATGCTCATTGCAGAAAAGCAGATGAAGATACCAAGCTGTGATGAAATCTACAGTGCAATTTCTTAGAATTTCTTCCCCTGAGGAAGCAGCTTCCTTTTTTTTTTGTATTTCCTTAAGGTATTTAAACTTTTCTTTCAAATGTGTCTTGATGCTGTTTTCAGATTTACTTTATGATGGAGTGGCAGAGGATGCTATTGCTGGTGGTAATGTTTTCTGTTACTCCATCACTCAGAAACTGCTTGGGATGTCTCTGAAGTGCGGAAAGCCAGAGGCTACAGACTAGTGGAAAGAGTCTTGTAGCACAAGGCAGGACATTCTCATTCTCATTCACACACAGACACCTTTTTGGGGCCACCTCATTACTAAATGAATGCAAAATCAACACATTGTGAAATCAACACATCCCACCTATTAGAATGTTTCCAAAAATTTATTTTCATTTGAAATACATTTCCAAATCAAATGATATTTTATCATATTCAATGAGAACCAGTGTAAAAAAGTGCAGGATAATCTGGGGATGCAGCTTGGTCTCTGAAGCACTGATTCACCTGGCTAAGAGTGAGATTTATCTGCCTCAGTAGGCAGATATTTAACATCTCTTTAACATTTATATGAATGCACTGGGTGAGGTCATACTCAGTTATATATTTCGACCCCAGGTGGCCAAGGGAGGCTGTTGAGGTCCTGTCCCAATATCTGGAAGCTGTGTGGGCCTGGATGGGGAAAAACTAACTCTGACTTAATCCTACCAAGACCGAGTCGCTGTGGTTGTTGATGCCCCCAAGATTCAGGGATCTTCTCTCTTTACTCTTGGATAGGGTTACACTTCCACATTCAAGAGTGGTGTGCAATCTGGGGGTTTACTCGAACTCATAGCTCATGCTTGAAGGCAGGTGGCATGTGGGGCCAAGAAGGCCTTTGCATAGCTCCATCTGGTACACCAGTTGTGCCCTTTCCTGGATTGGGAGGTCCTTCAGACAATCACTCATGTCCTTGTTACTGAGGTGTCACAGGTTGACTATTGCAATGAGCTCCATATGGGGCTGCCTTTGAAGACCACTTGGTTTAGTGTTCAGTATGTTGTATGAATTCAGGCAATTGGCTTAACTGAGCATTATGGGATCACAACCTAGAGACCAAACTTAGAGGTATGTATAGTCTGTAAGGAAAACCAGCAAGTGCTTGCACAGATGGAAACTATTTTGGACTTTTTGCGGGAAACAGAAAAAAAATGAAATTATGTTATATGGGTTTGATGATTAGAAAAAATATTACATGATAGAAAAAAATGAAAGTTATGCTGTAACCCTAGAGTAAGAATTCAATTTAAATCTGTATCTATTACTGTTGGGACAGCCAGTTTGATCTAGTGGTTAAAACACCAGGCTAGAAACTGGGAGACTGTGAGTTCTAGTCCTGCCTTGGGCACAAAGCCAGCTGGGTGACCTTGGGCCAGTCATTCTCTCTCAGCTCTAGGAAGAAGGCAATGGCAAACCACTTCTGAAAATCTTGCCAAGAAGACTGCAGAGACTTGTCCAGGCAGTCTCTGAGAATCGGACACAATTCAATGTCTGGTTGATTGGCCAGTACCTGCCTGTCTGTTTGGATCTGGAAATCCCACAGGATCTTAGCCCTGTCATTCTCCATGACCTTCTGTGAAATATCCCATCTGGACTTGGGAGGGTCTAGCTTATACACTGTGCAAATGTTCCTGTACACAATGCCAGCTACTTGGTTGTGCTGTTCAGTGTATGCTGTTCCTGCCTGCATCTTACATTCTGCCACTATGTGTTGGACTGTCTCTGAGGTCTCTCTGCACAATCGGCACCTTGAGTCCTGTCTAGTGTGGTAGACCCCTGCTTCTATGGATCGGGTGCTTAGTGCCTGTTCTTGTGCTGCTATGATCAGTGCCTCAGTGCTGTTTTTAGTCCAGCCCTTTCCAGCCACCAGTAGGATTTCCAAATGTCAGCCACCTCATCTATCTATTGATGGTACACCCCATGCAGGCAGGGTCATATCTTGCCATGGCACTCCTGCTTGATCTTCCTCTCATGTCTCCTGCTGCCTCAGGCATTCTCTCAGCTGCTCATCTTTGGGTGCCATCTTACTGATGTACTCCTGGATGCTCTGGGTTTCATCCAGGACAGTAATTTTGACAGTCACCAGACCCCGCTCACCCTCTTTTTGACTGGTGCACAGTCTCTGGGTGTTGGACTTGGGGTGGAAACCTCCATACATAGTGAGGAGCTTCTGGATCTTCACACCAGCATCCTCTGTGTCTTCCTTTGGCCAGCTCACTATACCGGCAGGGTATCTAATGACTGGCAGGGTGTACATGTTGATGGCATGGATCTTGTTCTTCCCATTGAGCTGGCTCTTCAGGACCTGTCTCACCCTTTGGTGGTATGTATGTATGTATGTATGTATGTATGTATGTATTTTTCCAATTTCTATCCAAAAGGGGGACTCTGGGTGGTTTACAATGAAATCAACAAATAAAATGCATAAAATACACTACAAACAACCATACAAATAAGAAATAAGTTAAATATACAATCCAAGGGGAGATAAGATCATACTTAAAAGAAGGCTTTATGGCGCCAGCCATCCCCAGGAGGAGCTATTACCCTTCCCATCCCAGGCGAGGCGGCAGAACCAGGTCTTCAAATTCTTCCGGAAGGTCGGGAGCGAGGGGGCCTGCCTCACCTCTGTGGGTAGAATGTTCCATTCCATCAAGGGCGGGTGCCATTGCAGAGAAGGCCCATCTCCTGGACCCCGCCAAGTGAAATTCCCTTATTGACGGGGTCCATAGCATACCTTCTCTGCATGCCCGAGTGGGACGGGTCGATGTTATGGGGATGAGACGGTCCCTCAGGTAGCCTGGTCCCATGCCATGTAGGGCTTTAAAGGTGATAACCAACACCTTGAATTGGACCTGGAAGCATACTGGCACCCAGTGTAGCTGGCGCAGCAGAGGTGTCACATGTGCCAATCTTGGGGCACCAAGAACTGCCCGCGCAGCTGCATTCTGGACCAGCTGAAGCTTCCCGATACTCTTCAAGGGTAGCCCCATGCGCATTGCGCATTGCAATAGTCTATATGGGAGATGACCAGGGCATGAGTGACCATTCGGAGGGCTTCCCGGTCCAGGAAAGGGTGTAACTGGCGCAACTTGGATGTTGCTCTCTTCCTTGCCTCCTCATTGTGTTTCCCATGTGACTGTGGGATACCAAGGTACTTGTAGCTTGTCTGCATGTCTACTATGTGGCCCACTGGTAGTTCCACCCCATCAGTCTTAACTACCTTCCCTCTCTTTATTACCATCTGGCCACAATTCTCCAGTCCGAATGACATCCCAATGTCCTCACTGTAGATCTGTGTCAGGTGGATCAGCGAGTCAATATCTTGTTCACTCTTAGAATACAGCTTGATGTCATCCATCATGCCCATATGGTCCTGTAGCTTGGCAGCTATGATGCCTGATAGGGCTTTCCATGTTGTGAGGAGGCAGGTTATTGGCCAGTAGTTGGACGGTGCTGTTGCCTTGTAGGAACAGTCTTTCATTATCAGCACTGTCCTACCTTGTGTTAGCCAGTCTGGGTGGGAGCCTGCTGCTAGCAGCTGGTTCATCTGTGCTGCTAGGCGTTCTTGCATTGCTGCTAGTTTCTTTAGCCAGTAAGTGTAGATCATGTCTGGGCCAGGTGCTGTCCAGCTCTTCATGTTCTTGATATGCTGTTGGATATCTGCTACTGTGGTGGTGACTGGTTCCTGTTCTGGGAGGTTGCTGTGGTCTGTTCTCAAGTCCTGCAGCCACTTTGCACTTGTGTTCTGTCTTCTCTTTCTCCCAACAGTATTCCAGTACTGTTCAGTTTCTGCTGTTGGTGGCTCTGCTGTTACTGTGTTGTTTCACTGCAGTTGGGAATACACCTTGGATGGTTTTTTGGAGAACAGGTTGTTTATCTTCTTGGCCTCTGCTTCTCTAGTGTATCTCCTTAGCCTGGTAGTCAGTGCTATGAGCCTTTGTTTAGCAGTCTCTAGGGCTTCAAATAGAGTCAGCCCCTTGTATTTTTTCAGTAGCCGAGTCTTATCCTTAATCTCCACACCCTTCTGTAGTTCTACCAGCTGACTAACTTCTCCCCGAGTTGCCTTGATCTTAGCCTCCAACCTCATTTTCCTGGGGGGGTATGTAGTGCTGTTCTTCTTGATCATGTAGCCAAGCATCTCCAGGATTACAGTGGCTGTAGCATATACCAGTTCATTGGTTTAGGTTATAGTGGTAGTAGGGATTGTCATGAGGGCTTTGTTGGCATCTTCTAGCATACTATCTGTTGGTACTTCTCCACTGAGCCTTGGTAATCGGTCTCGAGAGTTGACTGTAGCTAGTTTATCCATGATCTTTTGCCTCATATCAGCTGCTGTGCTCTGTAATGGAGGGGGTGGCAGTGACGTTCCAGCTTCAGGTGTTGGCTGCACATCCAGTTGTTCTTCCCGGTCTTCTTGAATCTGGGATATAATGTGTAGTTGGTCTATCTCAAGTTGTGAGAGCAGCTTCCTCTTCGCTCTAACCACTATGCTATCCAGCCGCTCCTCATATATATATGTCATACAGTATATGTGTCATATATATGTGTGTCACACACACACACACACACACACACACACACACACTGTATATATATATTCCATCTTTTTTCCAGGACCTCAAGATAGCGTACACAGCACTAACACCCTGTGTAGTCTGAGAGTATAGGCTGACAGTGATTAACTGGCTCATAGTCACTGTGTGAGCTTCTATGGCTAAAGGTGGATTTGGAGCTGGACCCCTCAATCCTAGTCCAACACCTTAACTATTCCTCCTCCCTCCTCCCTCCTCCCTCCTTTCCTCCTCCTCCTCCTCCTCCTCCTCCTCCTCCTCCTCCTCCTCCTCCTCCTCCTCCTCCTCCTCCTCCAGAATTAGCTCAGGGCTCTGAAATAATAGATTTGGAGACTTACCTATAATTCTTCATGTAAGATATAGGCATGCTTATATTATTATCTTTTATTAACCCTCAGAAACCCTAAAGAATTTGCTAGCTTGTCAGCAGCAATATTATACTGAAGTTCCTTGAGCCTTCTTTGTTCAGACATTTCCTCTTGCACATTGCCTGTTGCATTAAGGTAAATAACAATAGCTCAGTTGCCATCTAACTCATCCTTCAGCGGTTGAGGGATACATGCCTGAGGGGGGAAAAAAAGCTGGATCCAAACATGAAAGCCCCATATTATTATAAAACCCTGATTCTAAGTGAATGTATCTTCATTCTCCCCTTCACACAATAATTGTGATGGGAAATGCTTGAATGAAACTTCATTGTCCTCACATATTAAATAAAGAAATGAGAGATGGTCCTTCAACGTTGTTTTCAAGCAAACTGTCAGTCTATTTATTTATTTTAATTTGTATAGCCACCCATCTCAAACCAGTGACTCTGGGCAGCAAAGAATCATAAAAACAATTAAAACAATAAATACAGAAATAATGTATTTAATAAGAAATTATATCTTACAATTTTATCTTATAATCTTAATAAGAAATTATTTAGTGCAAAAAATTAATGTTTAAAGAACATCACATTTCCGGGATCTTTTCTCAATGCAAGGATCTATGTTGGAATAAAGCAGATATTTAATAGTGAGTATTAAATTATTATTCATGTGAGTAACCTTAGAAGAAATGAGACTAATGTTCTAAGAAGGGGACAGCTTGTGTCCTAATCAGGCTTACAGATGGTACTGCAACAGGAAACCTTGTATTGTGGCATCTTTCACAAGTAAACAAACCATGTCTTTATTCTTTATTCTTTTCACTTTTTTTGTAAATCAAGGCATTGCAAAGTAAATGTTTTATCTGGCAAAGATCCAATATTTGCCATTCCATGCAAATCCTTTCCTCATTGAATTGGATATAAAGTAGTGTTTGAAACTTTACTGGAATGTACTAATGTAATTTATTGGGAATTCATTTATGCTTTCTGTTAAATATAATTATTTTGCTTTTGTTCCTCTAAAGGCAAATTTTTAAAGGTCTATCTGAATAGGACCATTCCCAGGACTCTCTATATGGCCCGTAGGTTCTGAATGGAGATATGTTTGAATTGCTCTCTAGGACTGCAATTGCTGTTTATTTCCATTTAAAATACTTAGTTTTACTTTTTAACACTCCAAATAGATGAGGACTTTCAGGATCACCTTATTCCTTTTGTTTCAACCCAACCCCAGATCCCTCCTTCAAAGAAATATAGCACATGAATATGATGTGACTGTGGTGTCCCTCCCTCCAAAAGAATTATCCTTAATTAGTTTCTGCAGCCAAGATACATATGGGTGAAGTGGGGCTTTTGGAGAAACTTGGGTGCCAACTATTGTTGCTTTGTGATGTTCTGAATGTAGTTATAATGAATCTATGTTATAGAGCAGGGGTGGGCAACGTCAGGCCCGCAGGCCGTATAAGGCCCGCGGGGCTCTCGCCTAAGGCCCGCGGGGCTCCCGCCCGCAAACCCTGCCCCTTCCACACAATTGGCTCCCGCCCGCAAACTCCACCCCCAGTGCTTGTGATTGGCTCCCGCCCGCGGAAATCCCAGAAACCCCGCCCCCCACCCCCCTGGTCCCCAGTTATAAATATCCAAATGGCTCTTGGCAGAAAAAAGGTTCCCCACCCCTGTTATAGAGAGACCATCCAAGGCCATGTAGTCATTCCAGGAAACACCAGGAAAGGTTGCTTTTCTCTTTAAAGAGCCCACCACTGTTCTAAATTCACCAGATTGTTTAAAATTTGAAAAAAGGCAAGAGGGATCTCTTAGCAACTTCATACATATTAGAAAATAAGTTCAGTCTCCATTTGTCAATCCAAGTTAGCTAATTTTCATGAAGATTTTTCATTAAAAGTCAGAAAGAAAATCTACAGGCTCAAAGGACAAGCACCATTGAAATGAATTGGAGAGGGAATGAATAGTATGTACAAACAATAAATTATTGTAGGGACAAGGACTCTATAAAATCACAATATGCAGTTCTAAGCCATTTTTTAAAATGGAGACAAATATAACTTTTATCTTAGAAGGGTCTTGAAGAAATATGATTAAAGCAGTGGGAGCATTTCCCATTAATTATGCAGAATCACAGTATGGTAGAATGAGGTTTATAGGAAAGTAAAATTAATTCTCAGTTCATTTTAATTGCAGTGTTCTATGATTTGTCATATAACTTGCTACTACTGCATGGAAAGTGTGTTGCATTCTAACAAGTCATTAATTTAATTTAACCAATTGTGCTGAGTAGTGTTATGCTTTTGAGAAAAGTCTAAAATTCTTATGTTATTTGCAGCTTAAACATTTTGGAGGTAGGATTACATTTGCCATGAAATATATTAACTTGCAAAGGAGTAAAATGCTGCTTTGACCTACCTGAGCTCATGGAATATTAACTGCCGATTCTATTTTTAGTAGGCTAACCTGAAGCAGCTCTGTTCTTTCTCTAAATGTCACCACATGTTGATGTGGACACCCTAGGATGATTCAAGGCAGCACCTCATGGTATAACTTCAAATTATTCCACAGTGATGTGTTATGGTGAAACAAGTTAATTCAATCTGGTGAAAAGGGAGACCTGTTCATCCCCAATGCACATCTGGAAACTTTTTACACATCCAAAGTGAATTAAGTAACTGCTCTGTCCTGGTAAGCAGTAGACAGGGTCTTTGGTGCTGTTGGTTCAACCACCTGTGTTTTAGATCCATGCCCTTCCTGGTTGGTTAAAACCTCAAGGGAGGGGGCATGTGGGTGGATCCATGTGGTGGTTAATGCTTTTCTGAAAGAAGAGGTAGTTTCAATATTTCTGAGAGAGGCAGTGGTATGCCCCTCCCTGAGAAGTCATTGCTGGATCCAACAGATTTGGACAAATGTCATCTCTCCAACCTTCTCTTTTTAGGAAAGGTTGTTGAGCAGATGCTTGGATTGAAAATTGAGTCTGGATGGAGAAGAACAGGCTTCAGTTCAACCCTACCCAGATCAAGTGGCTATGGGCTTTGGGCCAATAACTGGAGATTTTTCTTCTTTGATTCTGGACAGTGTTGTACTTCCCTGCTCAGACCTAGTTCCTACCAGCTACCAGCTCCTGCTGAAACAGCAAGTGGTAGTTCTGGCCAAGGCCTTTGCATAATTTTGTTTTATGTGCCAGTTGTACCTGTTCCCAGATTGGCAGGCCCTACTTGCTAGTTACCCATCTGGACTACTGCAATGTGCTGTATATGAGGCTCCCCTTGAAGACTATTTGGAAACTACAGTTTGTTCAGAATGCAGCTGTCAGCCCCAAGATGTAGATCAGACCAAGATATCAACTCCATATTAAGACTAAAACTACTATATTAACTTGGCTATATTAGCAGAATCTTGCAAGTCTGATTTTGCTTTACCTCCCTCCTCCCTTTCTTATACTGATGTGAATTAGGGGGGTGTCTGTCATACTAACTACACTAATAGCATCATCACAGGTCCCACCAAGCACACACACATGATAGAGGTGTCTCTGCATGCTCTTCATCTAATGCAGTGCTTTCCAAATTCCCGCCATTGGCGACACACCAACGGCGGCAGAGTGGGCATGCACGGCGGCGGCCTCATGGTTCGCACTAAAACCCGGAAGCGCTGATAGCATGGTGGCGATGTGCCATCAGCACTTCTGGGTTTTGTTGCAACACACTAATGTGTCGCGACACACAGTTTGGAAACCTATGATCTAATGTGATATATGCCATTGTCTGCCAGCAATGTCCCTCTGGATTCGAAGTAGGACAAACAAGACAAAAAAAAATTAATGGATACAAGGCTGACATCAGGGCTCAAAACAAGGATAAAGTTGTACCAGACAATTTCAACCTCCCCAGACACTATTGCAGATCGCAAAGTGGCTGTTTTGGAAAAACAGGAATTTAACTCCACCACTGAGTGAGTGATTGCTGATTTCACATACATCAAACGGTTTCAGGCTATCTCAAAAGGGTTTAACAAACAGAATGAGTTTTTAACAGATTACAATTGTTAATTGATGAGGTACTGAAATCTGTCCCATATGTAACCTGTAACAGCATAACCAACCTGTCTCCCCCTCCCTTCCCCCACGTCATTCCAGTTTAAACCCTACATCTGTCTAGCCACACTGTGCATCTGATGAAGTGAGCTGCAGCTCACAAAAGTTTATGCCTTTTAATAAAATCTGTGCTACTAAACTCCTGATTTTTTTGCCACCATAAACTAACACAGCCTTCCTACTACAATTTCTAAACACAGTTAGTAGAATCTGTGAGCCAGTGTGGTATGGTAATAAAGGTGTGAGTAGCTATAGGGGAGAGGCTGCTATATTTGATTCTTGAGCTCCTGGAGGCAGCACAGGATATAAATCTAACCAACCAAATAAAAATAGGTCCCATTTTTCCTTCTAGCATGTGTCTATTCATCCATACACACTATAAGAGATTACTTCTGGTTAAACTCTGTCCCAAATTCGCTGGATGCAGCGAAGTTCTTTGGACAGAGTCAGGCATTGCATATGTTATCATACCCACATAAGCCTTCTATATATATTTATATATATTATCCTACATCATGTCTTCAGAGAATAAATATTTAGTTTGCTGACTTGTCACTGAACATATGCAATTCAAACATTGACAATACAGTTGTGATCTTGACCAGCTTCCCTGTATTTACTCTACCTGCCAAGTTGTATGAAAATTGTGTTCGTAAATCCTTAACCCCAGTTCCTCAACAGTGTAACATATTGGTAGATATTTTTTAAAATAAGCAGAAATGTGTTCCAGATGTAAGGCCTGTTTTCATATTTCCTTCATCTTACGTACCCCAAGTGTGATGACAGACAGATGTGGCATATCTTGAGCAAAGTCCTGACTAATTATATTTTCAAAGTGCACTTGAAAATTGTATTGTAGCCCACTGCAAGGCACTGCTTAATTAAAAAGTCCTAGAGAAAATAATCAGCAGGTGGCAAAAGCTATGAACACACAAACAAAAGGAATTAACAGTCACACGAGCTTCTCATAAGCAAAGCTCTGCTCAACAACAGTGAAGATTAAAGAATTTCCTTATCCCATTAAGTGTGGTTTGTTTTTCAATCTTTTTAAAAAATTGGTAGATGAGCCTATTGGTCTATTTTGTTTGCAAACAAGAGGATATTGTGCCATTCTATTTCCATACTTCCCCAAGAAAAAAACAAGAGAACAGAATTTATTTATTTATTTATTATTTAAATTTATATGACCGCCCAACTCCCCCAACGGGAGACTCAGAGAGACTGAAGAGAACATTATAATGTTTTGCCAATCTTCATAACTGATCTCTCTATTCAAATTCTCTTCCCATTTTATCATATAATTTTTTGTTATTATATCATTAGTTTTTAAATCTATTAATTTTTTATTTAATTTTGAAATTAAGTGGTCATTTTCTTTCCATAATATATTATCCCAATTTTCTGTTGATTTAAGAAATTTGAATGTTTTTTGATCCAATTTGAATTGTTCTTTTAATTGTAAATATAAGAACCACTGACATTTGTACCCCTCTTTTTCTAATTCTTCTCTTGTTTTAAATTCATAATTATTTCCCCTAAATTTTAGCAGAGCTTTGTATCTTAACCATTTTTTATCATTTGAGCTTTCTTTTCTGGCATATGCCTCCTGAGATGATGTCCACAGTAGAAGTGAAGGTAGTAGAGAGTTTTTGTATCTGTTCCATACTCTTAATAATTATTTCCTAATTATGTGATTATTAAATGCTTTGTTAACTTTACTTTTATTTTACCACATATATCCGTGCCAACCAAATCTATTATCATGTCCTTCTAAATTTAGTATATTTGTATTTTCCAATATTATCCATTCTTTCAGCCAGATCAAACAACAAGTTTCATAATATAATTTTAAATTTGGTAATCCCAATCCTCCTCTTTCTTTAATATCTTGTAAGTATTTTAATTTTATTCTGGGCTTTTTTCCTTTTTTAATCCAAACCATTTGGATTAAAAACACTAAATTTACTCTAAGTAATAATTTAAAAGAAAACAGTTACAAGATGATTTTCAGATGGTATATGACTCCTGAGAAATTATATAAAATGAAATGTTTAGGATCAAACATTTGTTGGAAGTGTAAAATAAAAGTTGGATCTTATTATCATTTATGGTGGTCCTGCAAAAAAACTAAAAAATTTTGGGAAAAAATTCATAAATGTATTTGTAAAATTATTGGAATAAATATGGAAAAGAAACCAGAATTCTACTTATTGGGACTTATGAACACAAATTGGACTAAAGACTGCAAGAATTTACCACTACATTTGATCGCTGCTGGAAGGATAACCCTAGCGAAACATTGGAAAGAAGAACAGACTCCACCAATAGAAGAATGGATTTTCAAAACAATGGAATTAGCACAAATGGACAGATTAACGAACTTAGTAAAAGATAAAGAAATTGGAAATTATGAATCAACATGGAAACCCTTTTTAAATTTCATACAAAAGGATTACAATATAAAATTATTTTTGTAAGATAGATAAAAACAATGACAAAAGAAAAAGTTGAAAATGAAATTAATAAATGAGATAAATTACAAATATAAAGACAAAATATTAAAAAGGAAGAAAATATATAAAGAAAATAGTATTATTGAATAAAAGTTATAAAAGTTTCTTCTTAAAAGAAATAGGAAGTCACTTTATTTTGTATGTAACTTTGAATGTTCTTATAGTTTTGTATTTTGTGTTTTGTGTAAGTATGTTATGTATGTGCTGTAAATCTTTGTAAATGTAACTATCGATGTGATGTGTAAATATTTTAAATAATAAAATTTATTTTTTAAAAAAAGAACATTATAATGTCACTTCCTTATAATGTGATGTGCAAAAATTCCAATCTACATTCAGTTCCGTAGACCTTCTCCATTAACATATTTTGAAAGATTTGAGCATATTTGTATTAGAGACCTTCTTTCTTTCTTTATTATTTATTTTTTATCCTACCTTTATTATTTTTATAAACAACTCAAGGCGTTGAACATACCTAATACTCCTTCCTCCTCCTATTTTCCCCACAACAACAACCCTGTGAGGTGAGTTGGGCTGAGAGAGAGTGACTTTGATTGATTTATTATCTCCCTAGGGATCCCTCAGAAGTATGCTGTCTGCCAAAGCATTTCTCCACAATTGCAATTCCATGGATTCAGTTGGGGCACCTTGACATTAAATACAGGTAGAAGCCAAAGAAGTAGGTGGCATACATATGCCCCTGTTTGTAGTGCTATTATTAGCTTTAGTTCATATCCATAGATGACACATCTGCATTTAAGGCTATTTCTGATATTGAGCAGAATATGACAAAAGTGTTCAGAGTAGCCAAGAGAAAAGAGTCAGATGTGCCTATTAACAAGCACACTTTCTGACTCTTCCCTTTGAGCTAAAAGAAGCACCAAGTCAGCTTATAATACATAACTTAATAGTCACTCTATAAAAAGTTTGAAAGCTTTATGTAATAAGATGACATTAGACAATGCACCCCCTTAACAACTCCAAGCCTTCTCTGGCGATGAGGGCAGTGCCGTCTCCTTCATTACTCCTTGGTTAGTCCTTTCAATGTGTGCATGTCTTTAAGAGAGACCTTTTTACAGAATACCAGTTAAAAAATTGCACCTACCCTTTAATACAAATCAAGGGCTTCTAATTTTAATACATTATAGTAGTCTTCATTATATGAAGATTTACAGTATATAATTCGTAAATTGCTTACTGTAGCATCTCTATATAAATGTACCTTGTCACTATGGGTCTGAATGTGTGGATTAGAGAATGAAAGGGTTTTTTTTTTAATTCATTCAACACAGAGGATTAATTGTGCATATACTGTCCTCCACGTTCTCCCAATCCTTGTCTTTATGGTAGGGAAACTTGTAACCTTTTATATTGCTGATGTTTATGAGATTCCTGAAATCACATGCTAAGGATCTGTATTGAAGCACATTAAACTGTCTACGTTGTCTGCCTAAATACCTCCAGGATTCCTCCCTCTCTTGGTTAATGAAAGACCTTGCAGCTGACTTGTGTGTAAGATTCCTGATCCAGAGCTGTTTATAATCCTGTCAAATAAACTTCTTAGATAACCAACAGTTTGTTTGTGAAATCAGTTGTTAACTCTAGTCAGAATAGACAAAGAGGGGTGTGTGGAAAACACGCAGTTACATCTAAGAAGCTGGTGCTTTTAGCTTGAATCTCTTGAACAACAATAGAACAAGTTGTATGACAAGGCTGAAAATTTTCACCAAGGCTTCACAAACACTTGTGCTCAACTAAAATAGGTCTTTCTAAAATCTCTTTCTCTTACTCCTCCTCTTTCTTCCAGAGATCAAAGGGGCAAAAGTAACATTCCCTCCTCCAATTTTCCTCTACAACAAACCTCTGAGGTAGTTTAGGCTGGGAGACAGCATCTGACATCTTGCCTAAAGATGGTCTCACATTGAAGACTGGACTCCAAACTAGATTTCTGCAGCCATCATCCAACACCTTAACTACTATGTCATAGTTCAAAATACAATCTATCTGAGTTAGCATAGTTTGTTCTATCAACACTGCAACCTTTTTAGCCCCCAGAAGCAAAATAGAAATACAGAAGAGGCTAGAAGTGCCTTAAAAATGTGCAAGGTATCCTTCAGTTATTATTTGGTAATAATAACCAATCTCACACATACGGGATTAACTTTTGATACAGGTCATTTCTCTTTATGGAACTCTGTAATAATGAGGAAGGACATGTTTATTTTTGGTTCTACGTTTAAATTATGTTTAAAAACCAATAATTTTGACTTGAATTTTTAAAGAAAATACTTTGTTCATTTTTATGATAATCCTATAAAACCTGCAAATCAAAGGAAAATAATACAGTTAAGCATACCTATCTGGTATTGTTGGTTCAAACAGTGCTATGTTGAAGAACTACCCATGTGATTTACATCCATCATTTGGACAGTACAATATGATTGTAGATACCTAATTAACTAGCAATCATTTTAATCTACTGTGATGATGGATAAGTAGGCATTATCCTTCCAGTTTGAGTTAATAGCATATTATGAGCCCAATATGTATATCATTTGCTATAAAACATAGCATTTGGCAAAGGTACTCTTGCATTAACTTCTATTTTTTCTTCTCCTACCTTCCTCCAAAGAATGACATAGCTATACCTATAGGAGAAGATTACTAGGATCAAATGAATGAGACCATGTAAAACAACCAAAGCCATCAGATAGCTATTCTGGGAATTAACTCTTAAGACCTTCAGGCGAAGCACAAAGTCACCTTCCATTTTGCACAGATAAGGATGCTGCAAAATTTTAAGTACAGCAATACTGAAATGATAAAGTGAAGAAAAACATGAGTCCCATGGAGAATTGGAGTAATTGCACTGACCAAAGGGTACATATTACGAGCATCAGGAGAGCCATATGTATAGCCAAGAAGCTTGCCTGCTAACAGAAAGTATAAATATATATATATTGAGCCTTTTGGTTTTTAGGACTGGTTTACATTTGCTCTTTATAGAATGTGCCTCCTGCTCTAATCATTTCATAGGACACATTATATGATATCCTCAAGTCCGCATCATTCATATATACACACAAAAATGTACTACATATACCACAAAAAGCAAAAAATCATTTCATCACAATTTCTCTCCTTCTAAGACCGGTTGTTTCTGTCTCATCTCTACTTATAGATAATTTACCAGGGATGCTTATCAGTTTAATCAACTCCATGTCGAGTGTGTTCTTGGTGTGATTAGCTGTAGGCACTCACATATTGTTCTTTGGAACTGCCATAAAAAAAAACCTGATGGGGCATTCTTTCTTGCTTGGAAGCTGCAAAGAGTATTCTCCCTCCCTATTTATCTGCATAGAATACTTAAAAAAAAAACTCGAGACTTCTCTGGAGTCACCCCACCTTCTCTATTTTTTTTAAAGGTTCCCCCCGCACAGTTGTGCAGTCGTGTCCGACTCTAGGGGCCGGTGCTCATCTCCGTTTATTAGCCAAAGAGCCAGCGTTGTCCAAAGACGCTTCCACGGTCATGTGGCCGCATGACGCGTGTGGAATGCTGTTACCTACCCACCGAAGTGGTACCTATTAATCTACTTGCATTTGCATGCTTTTGAATTGCTAGGTTGGCAACAGCTGGAGCTACTGTGGGAGCTCACTCCGCACGCAGCTCACTCCGCACGCAGGAGTAGGATTCTCAGGATTCGAACCTCCGAACTTGTGATCTTCCAATCGACAAGCCTGGCGTCTTACCCGCTGAGCCACCACCTTCTCTAATGGTGCCCTATTTCAACACTCATTAAATTTATTTATTTATTTAATTTATCCCCGCCCATCTCCCCGAATAGGAGAGATACAGTGAAGTAAATACAGTGAAGATGCTCCTGAGTTCCTTATCCACTCTGGGAATCAATCATTCATCATTTACCACAATGGGATAGAGTAGTCCTGTGATGCCTTAGCTGTTTGTACATGCACATTTGGTGCATGCATGACATAAAGGAATCAAGAGAAAGGGAGGCAAAAGGTCTAGAATTACCAAATATTGAATTTATCAGATTTTTTGATGTGCAGCACATGTTCTTTATCATTGAGGTCAATTCCTGAAAATGTCCTTTTAAATGCAATGAGGCATTTAAGCAAATCAATGCCTTGTTGAAAAGCAAAGAATTGTGGGATTTACTCAATATGATTTCATATCATTTTGTTTCTGTTTCTGGTTGGTAAAAGCAACATCCACAAAGAATCTGATAGCTGGTATAAGTAAACTGACCAACTGTGACAGTAGAACCAGCTAGAAAATTGTAGTGGGATGAGGGAGTGGCCTTGAGGGACAGGAGGAAGAGCGGCTACCAAGACAATAGTCAGATAAAAGAGGACTGAGTCCAGGACAGAATTGTAACCTGAGAAAACATCTCAGACAAGACCCTCCCTAATTCTCACGGAGATAAAGGGAAAGAGGAAGGAAACACATGGATGTAAATCACATGGGTAGTTCTTCAACATAGCACTGTTTGAACCAACAATACCAGATTGGTATGCTTAACTGTATTATTTTCCTTTGATTTGCAGGTTTTATAGGATTATCATAAAAGTGAACAAAGTATTTTCTTTAAAAATTCAAGTCAAAATTATTGGTTTTTAAACACAATTTAAACGTAGAACCAAAAAATAAACATGTCCTTCCTCATTATTACAAAGTTCCATAAAGATAAATGACCTGTATCAAAAGTTAATCCCGTATGTGTGAGATTGGTTATTATTACCAAATAATAATAACTTGCAAGATTCTGTTACTATCTCTATATAATAAAAGTAATATTGGCTTGCATGACTTTGGTTTCCTAGTCTGGTCTACCTTGAAGGGCTGACAAAAATAATGCTTAGTGTGTATCTATAAGTACAGAGAGAAAGAATCAATTAAAATCTATTTTTCTGCTCATAAGTACAAGGCAGTATAAATATGGTTATCTCATCTTTCCAAACAGAAGTGATTGGTAAAGGTTGATAGTCAGGGTGGAGGGAGTAAGAGAAAAATAGGGATGTATATTTTTCATTTTAAGTAAAAATCTAAGCTAGGTATATTCTGTATTTATATACATTTATATGGTAATGAATTAACATTTACTATATCACATGGCATACAATTCAGCCTGACCTTTTAAATAAATTTTCACTTATCACAGCTTAGAGGCATTAGACAAGAAAAAGAGTCTAAATATCAGCTGCCTTTGGGATTTATAGTTGGAATGGGCTGATAGTGTCAATCGCATTTTATAATGAGATTGTATGTTTTGTTTCTAAAAAAGAAATATCCAGAGCAAGAACTGGATAACCTTTACTTGTTTCTCATTTAGATTCTAAATTGGTTGCTTCTTCATATAGTTTATCTGCAAGAAATAGTCTTGTAGCCATCAAATACTGTAAAAAAATATCAAAGAAGTATAATATCTGAAGTGTTGCAAAGCCTTGTAATGAGTGAAGAAGTTCTAAACCATCATCCTTTGTTTATTATCAAGGCTATGTTTATTAATTTCCAGATGTATCTTTTAAAGCTTCCTTCTTTCTCTGAAGAAGGAAGTAAAGAAGTAAAAGATGAGCAAAACTGGACCAAGAGCAATGTTATAGTTTACTGCCACAAAATCATTTTATCCCAGCGATTAACTTAGTAAAACAAGCATTAAAAATCAAGTAGAAAAATGAGCATGAACATAGTCATCAGCTGGAAGTATGATACAATGGAAACATATGAACTTAAACTTAAGCTTACTTTCTTAAAGAATAGTGATCTTGGAAATGGAATGAAAAAACATTGAATTCCTAGTCAATCCTGAAATGATCTGGGGGAAATTAGGCAATCTATCTTCAATGATTTTTCTGAAGTTAATATTGAAGAATTGCATGGGCATTTTCTTCAATGAAATAAATCAAATATTTTGTATGTAAAACTAACTGGCAGATCTGCAAAGATTCAATATAATTTAATCTGACAAAGTTAAAATATGTCTATCTCCTAAAACATAACAACACTAATAATACCTAAGATTTTGTTAGATCAGGAACATATAAATGGTCTAAAATCTTGGAATGGGGTGCTACAGTATATAAATTGCTGGAATGAATAAGTGAGAGAACTGCATTAGGACTCAGAACTGAGAAGACCTGGAAGTCAGAGAATGAAATAATTTTGAAACTTCAAGCAATCATCAGAGCACAACAGCAGAAGGTTTAAAAAAGACATTTGTCTAGAAGAAAATTCCACAAGTAATCCTTAAAACAATTGAGAGATTCTAGATGCCATAAAAAGCATCAGCAATATATTGAGGTAGATATATGCTCCTAATACTGAAGGATAGACTGAGATGGTGTTTATGGAAATCTGCTCTGAGGGACAGTTTAATAGCTGAGGAAGAACAAGCTGTTTTGGACAGTAACCCTTGCTGTTTTTTGGAACCTTACCGAAAAGGCTGATTTTCTCATGCAAAATGGCTATTAGAAATGACCTAGCTGACATTATTAATGTCACTAATTATCATTAATGACACTAATAAAAGACAAGATGTTGCTTTGTTTAAAGAAGCTGTTTAACATTTTTCTCAAGAGTTCTACTCTGGATTTCATGGTGATGAACAATTATAGGCTAGTCTCCAACATCCCATGGGTGGAAAAGTTGTTAGAGAGCTTCAATTTGTCTTAGAGGATATGGGTTATCTAGACCCATTTCATAGTGGCTTCAGAGTAGGCTATGGGGTTGAGATAGCATTGGTCAACCTGATACATGAGTTCTGCCAAGGGATTAGGTCTCTGCTGGTGAAGCTTTCAGTACTATTGATCATGCTATCTTTCTGGATCACCAGAATTGATTTGGAGATGGATGCTGCTGCATTACAGTGCTTCTCCTGCTGTCTCTTGGGTAGATATCAGATGTGGTACTTGGTCACAAGTGCTCCTCAAAACAAGAGTAGTTATATGGAATTCCTCAGGGCTCCCCTCTGTCACCAGTGCTTTTTAACATCTATAGGAAACAGGTGGGTAAGGTCATCAGGAGGTTTTGTGTTGAGTGTTTTTAATATGCTAATGACTCCAAATTTATTATTCCATATAAACATTCTCAACTGATAGCAATACCTGTCTTCTGAGCCATGTACAGAAATATACTGGTATCCTAAACAAATTGACTGTACTGGAAAAATCCAGTGCGTGCAGACAGGCATATGCAACCTTAGGGATTTCTTCTATTAAGATTAAGATTCTTCAACAGGATGAAACATTTGAACATGTAAATAGAGAGTAAGTTTTTATTGTATACAGTGCTGAATCCCTACTGTTTGATTTCTACAAGTGATTCTGGGGCTTGAAAGCTGTTATTAATTTCTAGAGTATTATCTTCATGAATAAATGCATTAATTTACTGTTCCCTGGGGTACATTTCTTACCCTATATTTTAGTTGGCAGAACTGCAGTAAGATAGAGTTGCATTGCTATCGTCACAGAATCTCTCACTCCACATTCTTTTATTATGTCCATAATTATCTGCTCTATGCAGTTGTATGATCTTTGTAATGGATCTCAAATACTTGTGAACTGTAAATTTCTTTCATGGTGTACCCCCCACCTTCACTCCCATGAGCTCCCTGTGAAATTCTACATCAAGAATATTTTTGCCTGGAATAGGTATGCTCAAGTAAACAAAGCCCATCAAGCTAAGAATAATTTTAGGGGATCCAAGTTGTAGATTAATGTGGTATTTGCTATGTTCCTTGATGATAATTGCATTGGCGCTTGAAGGTTGGTGAGAGCAGACTTTCATATCACAGCAGACCAGAGTTTTAACAGGCAACATGTGTCTATTAATAGGAGCACATCTGCTCCACCAACTTGTACAGTGCAAATGTATCACTCTCGTTAGATCAATTTATCTATTTTTATTAGGAAGCAGCTATGTAGGCAGATATAGGAAGAACTTCTGCACCTAATTACTATTGCTTAAATTCAGAAAGCTGTGCAGTTATTCTACTCTGAGAGCCTCTTTATCCACCTCTCTTTAGTCTTGCCAGTAGTGTTATCATATATAAAAGAAGTATGTACCGGGAATGTAGGACAGTTACTGTAATTATTTTTGCTTGTGGGACAGGTGAATACAAGAAAATATATGGGGTAGTTTCATACCTTATATAAAGAGTGTGCAACACTTGGCCCACGGACCACATGAGGTTCCTCAGCACTGAATTTGCAGACCCATCAGCATGTCAAGATTTCACCAAATAACTTGATGGCAAAGTATTTAGCTGTGCATTTTTTCTTCCAAAATAAAAGTTAAGAATGGAAGAGGGAAGACCACTCCACCAAGAAGACCTAAAAAAAAAAAAAAAAGGTCCAAAATCACACAATCAAGATGTGATCATTTTGATGAAAACAAACAAACAAACAAACCTTGGTGTATGATTTGGGGCCATTTTTCACAGCTTTGGAGTTTTAAGGATTTAAGGAAGAGAATGGAAACATTGTCTCCTCCAGGCGTCCTGCTCTCGTTCCCATCCTTAAAGCCCCCATAAAAAGTTGATTCAAAGGTTTTGGCCTGGCCCTTTCTGTAATTTCATCACAGCCTCCTGTGGCTGCCAACTTCTCCACTTTGCACATGCCTGTATTATGCCATCCTACTTAAAAGCC
Organism: Charina bottae; assembly: GCA_023362775.1. NCBI lineage: Eukaryota > Metazoa > Chordata > Lepidosauria > Squamata > Charinaidae > Charina > Charina bottae. The sequence continues at coordinate 31,704,021 of JALMGJ010000008.1, forward strand.
AATATGTGCATTTAAGCTGCACCTTACAAGATTTTTTTCCCTCCTGATTCACTACACCTTCAGCAACTAATTTTATTGCGATGATTGTTGTGACAAGTTTAAGGGGTCAAATATCTTTCTTAATAACCCTATTTCGAGGATAAAACATCATAACAAGGGAGTACATGATCAACAGTCCCTAGAAAGCAACTTGGGCAGGTGCACAGAGCATCTGATCATACTCTTTATAGTGAGATATAGATTTTTACATCTAGTACTTTTTCTATTACTCTATTTTATAATTTCACTATTTTACTGTTTTATTGTTTTTATTGTATTTTACAGCATTCCTATGTTATCACCTGTGGTTACAACAATAAACATTACTTACTTACTTACTAGTGAGAGATAGTGTCTATTTTATATAAATTATAATAATTATTTTTGGGTGTATACATTTGGCTTCTGCATACTTTATGCTTTAAGAGCAGAGACATCACACTGACAACAAAGGTCCGCATAGTTAAAGCAATGGTATTCCCTGTAGTAACCTATGGCTGCGAGAGCTGGACCATAAGGAAGGCTGAGCGAAGGAAGATAGATGCTTTTGAACTGTGGTGTTGGAGGAAAATTCTGAGAGTGCCTTGGACTGCAAGAAGATCAAACCAGTCCATACTCCAGGAAATCAAGCCAGACTGCTCACTTGAGGGAATGATATTAAAGGCAAAACTGAAGTACTTTGGCCACATAATGAGAAGACAGGATACCCTGGAGAAGAAGCTGATGCTAGGGAAAGTGGAAGGCAAAAGGAAGAGGGGCCGACCAAGGGCAAGATGGATGGATGGTATTCTGGAGGTGACGGACTCAACCATTGGGGAGCTAGGAATGGTGATGGCCGACAGAAAGCTCTGGTGTGGACTGGTCCATGAAGTCACGAAGAGTCGGAGGCGACTGAACGAATAAACAACAAATACTTTATGCTAACTTCTGCCCTCTGCCCAGGTTTTAATGATGTATAAATGGCCATCCTATATGATGATAGTTTTTAAGGTTTCCACTCAGTTCTGTCAATAATGTATGGAGAAATATGCAGGATCTTGGCTTTTTATGCATCATTTAAATTTATTGGCTGCAGGAATTCCCTTAAACCTCTGGGAACTTTCAGGCCACTGTGAAACCAATGGATCTAAAAAAATATCCTGTTAGCCAAAACAGAAGAAAAAGCAACATCCTCTGTTTTGTGAGATGTAGAAGACACGTCATATAAACTTTTCTATGTAAGTTGCATTTTAAAACTTCTGGTAGGGACATGGTGGACTGAACAGCTGTGCCCGCGGGTTTAGCGGGCGGAGCTGACAATGCAGCAATATTTTTCAGGCTCAGGCAGGTTTTCCTGAAGCTCAGGAGTGTTCTCCAGATAAAGGAAAACACCTGGAGTCACCCCATCTGTCCTCCGGATGGCTGCTTGCAGCCAGAAGATCGCAAATAGCGTTTTGCGTTTGACTGGTAAGAGCTAGCAGGGAGGCGGAGATGTCACCATTTTCCAAGCCGCACTGTAGCCATGACCGGCCACCCCATTTCTAAATCACCAAAATTATATATTTTTTTTTAAAGTATGCGTACCCTAAGAGAGGCTTTCTACAGCCAGGAGAAGCTGGTTCTCTTGGTGCTTATTGTTATTTCTGGGATTACTTTTTAAAAATTCTTTTTTAAGTTTTGGACTTCATTCTCCTTCCAAGTATTAAGGAGGATTGGGAGTAAACAATTGTCTTCCTGTTATTATTTTTGTACTAAATTTGAAGATAGTAGCATTTTCCTATATGTTGAATTGGCTGATTTGAACCTTCAGCTTTCTGTTTCTACTTTCCCTTGGGAACTCTGCTTATCTCACTCTTACTTTGTGTAAACACACTCCAGAACTTTTCCATATCTTTGGCTTTCACTGGTTAAGCTCCTAGGGGATGCCATAATCTACTGAGTGAGACATGGAAGATCTTAAACAGATATTTTCTGACTTCCACCAAGATTTTAAACAGATTCTTTCTGACTCCTATCAAGCTTTTATGCAAGACATTCAGGACATTGTGGAAAATATGTGGTCTGAAATGTGTCATCTGGATGGGGATGTCGTGGATGAAATTGAGGAATTTTACAGTGATAGAAATGTCTTTTCTAAGAGTGAGATCGGGATTTCTATTGAGACGCTGGATGAAGATTGGATAGTGGAGTTGGAGAAATTTAACAGAAAGAGGGATCTGCAAGCAACAAGTGGAATTGATTTTCTGGTGGAATGCCATGAAAAAGAAAGGGTCATTATGTATGGGAGGTTCTCTGAAGAGAAGTTGGAATTTTTGAGGGGGGAAGTTGGGCTGTTTGATTTTCTTAAGAAAGATGCTCTGTGCACATTGTGTGGATGTGTAAATGCTCTGGTTCATTTTGAAGTGGGATAAGAGTTAAATTATGTTTATCTGGATTGTTTTTAGGGTTTGGATTATGTTATTTGTATTTAAGGATTTGGATTAAGATTATTAGGGTAAAAATGCTTTGGTTTTGGGTTTATTAAGATTAGTAAAATTGTTGTACTATTAAGTATAATGGCAGACAATTTATGTGCTTTTTAGTTTGATTTTTATTATAGAAGACAGAAATGTATACAATAGTAGTAGGAAGGGAATAATTAAATAAAAGTGCTATCCTTTTTGAGGGGGAAGTTGTTTAGGAGGTTCATATGATTTTTTTTCTTTATTTCAATATAAGGGGATGGAGTATCTGTATTTAATGATTTTTATAATGTGCCAAAGTGGAATGATTTATAGAAATAATGTGGTTTTGGTTTAATATAGAATAAGAGATTGATTATGGAAAATTTTTGTATAAACTTGCTGTTAAAAGTCGGAAGTCACATCTTTTTGTAACTTTAAAAAAATGCTCTTGTTTTTTCACATCTTTGTAGTTTTTCTTCTTTTCGTCTTTGTAGTTTTTTGTTTTTTCGTAGCTTTTATCTTTGCTTTGAAACTTAATAAAATTCTTATATAAAAAAGTAAGTTGCATTTTAAATGGTTCATGACAACAGCACCAGACACAGAGACACATGCACATGCAATACATCATGAGCCATAGCATCTACATAACACAATACCAAACAGTTTCATCTCAATAATATGTAATAAAACTTCCACTTGAAAAATATCAGAACTGATTATTCATTCATTGGTTGGCAGCATCAAGGTAGTAACCTTGGCCCAAAAAGCTGTTTTAGGTGTTTACTTGTTTTCTTGCCAACCAATGAATGAATAATCAGTTGTGATATTGTTCAAGTGGAAGTTTTGAAAAATATCACAACTGATTATTCATTCATTGAAGTAGGCCTGTGCACATCATCCTTGATCTGTTTCAAATTAGAGATTTGAGAGCTGGAAGTGACATGATTTGATTTGATTTATCTCTTTTATCTCTTTTTAACTTCCTTCCAGTCACCTTTGTGAGGTGAACCCTAAGAGGGGGGCACTTTTTTTTCCTGAGCATATTTCAGTGCCACTAATTCCACTAAATGACAAAACCCTTTGTGTTCTACCAGACTAAAGAGGTGGCTGTCTAGTGCCAGCACATACTGCCAAAGGGTTCTTCTGCCCTTTGTTCCAGTGCTGCAAGGTGGACTGCCTAGCTTGCCTAGGAGAAAGAGATTTGGAGCTGGAAAGGGCTTTATCATCTTGCCCACACTGTTACCTTTCTGATGGGTTGCCAGGAAGCAAAGCGATGTCTCCTTCTATAATTATCATATTTCCTGTGCACAAAATAACCCCATGCAGTGCTACTTATATGCTTCTATGATGAGGGATATATGGATCCTGTCTTTTCCTCTATAGCCACAATGCCACTGCAAGCCATATGCTGGATGAAAGTAGTCATAATAATGGGGTAGGAGGGGAGTTTTGTAGAGAATAATAGATGAGATTCCCTTCCTTCTTATTTTCAATGCCATTCTTCCATACATGAAATTTCTCTTTCTTTCTCTGTGTGACAGGACTGGTGATACCATCTGCTACTGACACAGGAAAAACCATCATGCCTTTGTTTCCATGTCTCTCTACTACCTCTTCTAATGCAGTGACACAGGAACTGCCTCCAACTGTGCCACACATCAGTGCCAGCCTCCTGAAGATGACTAGAATATGGCATTGGTCTTATGCAAAGCTCACCTCTGCCTTGACCTTCCCTGCCTAAAGATGTATTATGGGCTTAATGCTTGCACAGAAGGAACTATGAAGTGTGCATTGTATCCAGACTGCAAATATATTGGGATGTAAAAATATAAGCTGTACTCTAACCTCAGTCACATAGCCTCAGACTCTGTTGCACATGACTCACTTATTCAAGCAGCAAACCACAGCATTTTGCTTTTGCTTTTTGTTTTATTTTTGGGTGGGAAGGGAAAGAGTAAAGGTGAATGAGTGGGGAGCTGAGACAGAATAACAGGGACTATGTCAGAAAACAAAGATTAATAATATATGGATTTGGGGAAGGTATTGAGGATCACACACAAGATCAAACAGTTGAACAAGGCAGAGCATAAAAGAGCAGCTGAATAGTCTATCATTCCCTCAGTCTCTCTCCAAATGAAACCACTGCCCTTAGTAAGCAAGTTCTAGCACAGCGTAAGAGAGAAATGTGGCAAGGAGTAACAAAGTCAAAAGCACATCCCATTTGTAAAGAGCTCTGATAGGCTGAAGGTTTAATGATGTGATAAATTCCATTGGCCAGCTACAATGTCACTATCAGCCTATTACACCACACATCCCCCCTACATATATGGAAGGAAGATCTGCTATCTTGTTACTAATGTCAAAAGCACACACAGACACAAAACTTACAATTGAATCAATTCAAATTGCTCCATAATTATTTGATCGGAGATTTCAAATTAATTTGATGATTTGATTTTGAAATCCATTTCAGTTTGAAGGTTTGATCCTATCACCACCAAAATAAAATATTTGCACAAACACACATTCAAGAAAAGAATACAGTCATTTTAATGAAATGAAGTGGGAAATAGAGTGGGAAATTTAGGAAGTTACAAAGTGTTAGTTTATGTGTTAACAGGAATACTTTTTGATTTGGATTAACAAATTCTGGTCTGGATAAAGCTCTCCCTCCCCATGGTTATGGCAGATTCTCCTGAACTTTTAAGCTAAACACAACATGTCCTAAGCTGGAGTTTTATTTTTGGCTTGCTTACTATTAATATATCTAACAGCATCCTTCCCCAATCTAGTATAACTTCAAGATATTTTGGGACTAAAATTCGTAGAATTCCTGGTCAACTGAAAAGTAAGCCTATCCAAAATGATATCCATGTACCAGGGTTGTTCAAACAAATAGCACACTATGAAGAAGAGCATGCTGTAAGGATGTACAGAAGTAGCACAAACCCTTCATGGCTATTAAAACTGGAGTAGCAGAAAACATTCATCCACTTTTGTGAAAGAAAGAAAGAAAGAAAGAAAGAAAGAAAGAAAGAAAGAAAGAAAGAAAGAAAGAAAGAAAGAAAGAGGGACGGAGGGAGGGGTGGGGTTGGCTGAAACAGATGGAGCTATTTGAATAATAGCTATAGCTCAAATATGATGGGTATAACATCCCAAAAATGCTTAAGCAATGAAAAATAGGTAAAATAAATTAATAAAAGTATTACTACTAATGAGTTGAACTGCATTTATGGTCTTTCTTTTTTCTTTCTTCTATTCCTTTTGTTGTTGTTTATGTCTTTCAAAGTCCCAGAATATTTTCTCAGCTCTTCAACAATAAATTATTATTGTTATACTGCCAAAGATAATTCCCTTATGTGTCACTCAAGGTTCCACGTTCAATTAAGATGACAAGTGTGGCATGCATGGGTAACCTTTGGGCAAAAAGGAAACTAGAGAGTACTCAGTGAAATAGGGATCCTGTATCTTTAAATGTTGGGAGATCTTTTCATAAACGAGAAAAGGAATAGGAGATGGAAATGTGTTTCTAAGCTTCCTTCCCTGGAGATGGTTATCAGCAAAAAAGCAAAAGCTAGACTTGATTAAGTCTTCGTGGTTTTTTCTTAACCTCATTAACAGAGTCAGCTGATGGATCTCCAGATCAATTTGTATGCAAATGTAACAGAAACTGAGCTGCCCATGTTCCCAGACTCCTTCCAAATCATTGTGTCCCAATGCAGGCAAAAAGGAGCAATAAATGAGTAGTTGAGAAGTCAGGCATTGCGAGTCTCATCAACCTGTGTTCGGTCCAGAAAACACCCATTAGCTTTACAGACATACAATATATCTTTCCCAAGGCAAACCTACTGAATTGTTTTCTCAAATAATAATTATGCACACACATATGCACACATACCTGACAGTGCCAAGAAAGCCATTTCCCTAGATTTGCCTGCATCATGTTAAGACATGGTTCTGTTGGAATCATAATGGTAAGGGATTACTCCAAGGAGTAAAGTAAGGGCTAATTTTGAATTTCACATTGGAGTCTGAGAAATGGAATGACCAGGGTCACCAAGACGGAGGCCTAATTTTGCAGCTCTCTTCCAGAACTAAAGAAGTCCATGTTGCTCTTCTTGCTAATGCCATGTGCTTTCTATAGTGTGTATGTGTGTGAGAGAGAGAGAGAGAGAGAAAGAGAGTATAGTAATGTGTATTGCTCTAATTTCTTCTCAGTTCTGTTCTGCCAATAATTTCTTTTGCTTTAATCTATGGTGTCTATTTTATTTCTAAATCACAGAATGGTTACCAAATTTTTAGGCTGCAGGATCTGGTCTGCATATTCAATTATTCCAGGGCTTTCCAAACTTTTCCCATTGGCGACACACCAACGGTGGCGTGCGAAAACCCAGAAGTGCCACCGCTGTGGTGGCGCATGAAAACCTGGAAGTGCGGTGGCAGCGCTTCCAGGTTTTCGTTCGCCGCCACTGCCGCAGTGCTTCCGGGTTTTTGTGCGCCGCTGCAGTGGTGGCAGCACTGTCCTGGTGTGCCGCACGAAAACCCGGAAGTGCTAATGGCCCGCCACTGCCCCACGCAGCAGTGCACCATCAGCGCTTCTGGGTTTTCACACAACACACCTGGGCCCCACAGGTGACACAGTACTGTGTCGCGACCACACAGTTTGGAAAGCTATGAATTACTCCTTTAACAGTATCAACTGGCTGTTAACTTAAGAGCTACTCTTGTAATTTAATATATATTTCAGGAAATATATTTTTGTACTCTTTATATTTTATTGTTACTGCTGCTATGACTGCTACATATTTGGTTGAGGAATCTATTGTCTTTCATTTGGGAAACAATACCCCAAAGTCTAGGGCTACCAGATCTGGGCTGTAGAAATCTGGACTATCTCTGGATGGCAGCAAAGTGATAGAGAAAACTCTATTTGGCAACTAGGTATCATCTGGATGTTTGTGGCTCAGAACTGATTCCCCTACCAATGTCTCAAATCCTTTAGGAACAGCACTTCTACTTAATGGGTAAAATATGAACTTGTACGTCCAGGGCCACAACTGGGGGGGGGCATATGGGGCATATGCCCCGGGCACCGTGCTGGGGGGGCACCAAAATGACAAAATAGTATTTGTATACTGAATGTTTCCGGGGGGGGGGGCGCAGAATCCATATTTGCCCCGGGTGACACAGACCCTAATTGCCCTTCTGTGTACGTCCTCTTAGTAGCAAGATGCACATTTTTCAAATACATATGAATCTATGTGATTTTCCCGCATTACAGGAAGTTTTCCCCTTGCTATAACTTTTCCCTGCTCAACAAGATTCAAGTCAGCCCTCTTAATAAATCCAAGATTTGTTCTCATGCAAAGGAAGATCAGAAAAACCCTAATTGGCTGTTTGGAAACTGAAACTATGATGTCCCATGACAAGTGAGGATATTGCCTGGAGCAGCGTACCTCACCATTTTTGCTATGCTATGGAATCAAGTAGCATTTTGGTAGTCCAAATGGATCCTGCACCAACTTTCTATTATCCTTCCTCCTCTATGCAATGGATCGTGGTAGCCTATTTACACTGTTGGCTGTGAGTCCCGGAAGTTGTAGTCTCAACACATCAGGAAGGCACCTTGGCTGTAATTGCAACACATCAAGAAGAGCTTTCTACTGTGCAGTTTTACAAACTGAATTGTTTTAAGGGAAACCCAAGTGCCTGATATAGCCCTGGCAGATGATTGAGCAGCATCAAAGTTAATATTCTGCTTAATGTGTGTTGTAACAGCTTTCCTAGTGTTCATTTATTTTGTATATGAAGGGACCATAGATGTAGGTGGGCTCCTAGTCAATTATATTTCAGCTAAGCATGACACAGAGAACAGATAGCACAGTAACCTTCTCAGAGAAGCAGCAATGGAGAACAATAGGACAGAATGAGGAATTGCACTGCTGCCTCATAAATCAACACCAGGACTGACAAGATTTCAGCTTTCCAAATGACAAACTGTGGACTTTGTAAGGCTGAGTTTTGAGATGCACAACACACGGACATGGCTTTTTACACCCCTCTTTCTGATAGATGCAAAGGAAAAAAAATGGCCGTCACTCAACATGGATTACTTATATGTCAGTGATATCGTTCAGTCACGTTTTCCTATTTGCCAGTCACAAGATATTGGAAGCCTGATTCAAACAGCTTTATAACAATGTGTAGCATTTCAAATGGGCACAATGCTTTTCAGAAATATCTTCCTGCTGTTCTTTATAGGAGGCAATGTTATTCATAGAGAACAAAATGGCATGCATGTATGTGTCTCTGTGTGTATGGGGATGGCTAAATTTTCTTACAGTGTCAATATTAGTGGCAGCAGAATGACTTCCTTGTTCCTTCCTTTTTGAAAGATGATTTATGTTGGAAACCACCACTAGGTATTATTCCATGGGGTAATTTGAAGTGCCTGTAGGAAGGCCACAGTTGCATTTCACTTCTACAGTGAACATTAAGGAGCATGTGTTCCCATAATGAAAGTTAAAGAGCTCAAAATGAAGCAATTGGTATGAATGAGATGTTTAAAAAAAGAGAGAGAAAATGTCAGTCTTGAGATTGGAGGTTCATTTGTGCTATTTTTCTCCACTGTACTTGTAATCAAGTTACATCCAAACAATGTATTTTAGTGCATCAGAACTGATCCTTTTAAACACTGCACCATGTGATTTCTGATGCTGTTGCAATTCATCTATTCTGCAAGTTTGTTTTAGTAAGGTTTGTTATTTTTCTTTTGTATTCTGTGTAGTGATTTTTATGTACCATTCAGAGACCCATTGTTTGAGTTAGGTGGCCAGATAAATGTTCTAAATAAATAAATTAACAATAAGCAAGCATTGCAAACACATTGATGGATGTTAAGAAAGGAAACACAACTGAATGCAATCTTATTCACTGCACATTTATTTCAGTGTTTTGTTCATGCCCTGTCCCTCCCCCCTTACAAATGAACTAAACAAGGATATAATGATATCCTGAAGCTGTTGGTAATTGTATGTGTTGCACTAATAGCATTGAAAAACTAATGTCAGGAAAGAGAGGGAAACCAGATTAAAAATTACTATCTGCCATGTACTCCTGCATTCCTCATAAAAAGATGTGATTCTGATGAGTAACCTGACCTGCAAATTACCCACACAATATCCAAACCAAATGTAAGAAACACAAATTAATTACCTGGAAATTATTTGTGCTGATTGTATGCCAACCAACACTTATTTGACATTCAGCAGCTCTGGAAAATGGTGAAGGATAACAACACTGAATCAGAAACATGGAGGAAAAAGCTGAACAGGGAAAGAAAAGTGGATAAGGATCTGCCAAAGGAGCAGTGAAAGTCAATCATGTGGTATGAATTTTTGGAAAAGAATAGTCAATATAATTCAAGGAGGGATGTTGTGTGTGTACATACTGTACAGTATGTACACTCACTCACACAGTATATGCAAATGTGTATCCATAAAACACATTCCTGTTTCCTCCACCCTTCCAATAGAAAGATCAAGAAAGAAAGAGAGGGATATAATGTGAAGGAAAGAGGCATGTGGACAGAGAAAGAAAAAAAAATGAGAGAGAAGCCCTGGTGGGTGTTGCAAAATTCAGCCTTCTTCAAAGCAAGATTTAATCTGGCTAACATTCAAAGGCATCCAAGCTTTTCAGCAGCTCTGTCTGCAGTCCTTTGCACCTCTACTAATTCCTTTATTTTCAGTAACTTATTCTATACTTTGGACCCAGCTGTCTGGAAAAGGCTCTAATGCTGGAAAAGGTGGAAGGACAGAGAGGAAGAGGATGACCAGCAGCAAGTTGGACAGACTCAGTTACAGAGGCAATGAGTGCACTGCTGGGAGACTTGAAAGAACAGGTTAGGGATAGATTGTCATGGAGAAAGTCTATCTATGTGGTCACAATCAACCAATCAATCAATCAATCCTATACTTAGACAATGTAAGATAAAACCCTTAATTTACAGGTCAGATTTTTTGGGGGGAGGGTGGAGGGAAATCTCCCCTTCTTCTCAGGTAAATGTGGTATGCATTTTTGTACAAGGTTTCATTGATATCTTTGTTATTGTTGTGGGCAAATTGCATTGCATAATTTCGAGAACTGAACATTTTCAATGATAACTTAGGCATGAAAGCCGGCTGGGTGACCTTGGGCCAGTCACTCTCTCTCAGCCCAACTCACCTCACAGGGTTGTTGTTGTGGGGAAAATAGGAGGAGGAAGTAGTATTAGGTATGTTCTCTGCCTTGAGTTATTTATAAAAATAATAAAGGCGGGATAAAAATTAAATAAATAAAATAAATAACTTAATTCTAGACCATGTGTTAGTTAAAAATGCAAAATCAGATGTCCATCTCCAAAAGCAAACTAAATTAGTCCCCACCCACCCCTGATCCCTACAAAAACAGGAATATCTATGGACTGAAAAATAATACCCTAATTAAATAGAACTCTTTTTTGGTACTACCTTTGAGAAGATAGAGTCAGGAACTGAGACAGTTTGTCATCAGTGCAATCTGATTTGTATTATTTATTTGCTTCATTCTACTGTACAAAGAAACCTATGGCATAAATTGCCAGAGAGCTGCAACAATGTATAATGAATATATAATTAAATTTATTATAAAACCAAGGAATAGAGAAAGAAAATTAATCTAAGATACATTTAAGAATGTCATTATAATTAAAGAGTGACAAAACAATGTAAAAGGTTAAAAACCCCATGAAACAGAATAATCTTTTTTCATCCATCTGAAGCCAAATAAGGAACTAATTTAATCTCTGTCAAGGGAATTATGTGACCTGAAGGCAGCTTAAAGAAGAGAAAATATAATTTGTCTATAAACCTTAATTTACTTTAGCTTCTATTGAGATAAGAATGTAGAATCTTTGATTCTTAGTTTATCTATTTTTTTAACATGAATACTTTTCTTCTTTTATATGAACATTTCCAAATATATTTGCCACTGAAAGACACCATGGGCCTGGACTGCCTCCTCACATCCTGCTGTTCTATATCTCTGACTTCTGATTTTGTCTTCAATTGTTTGTTCTTTGGTTCTTATCCCAGTATGCTCATTATTCCAATCCCATGTTTGCCCTTGATTCAAATTCCAAGATTTTTCTTAGTTCATTTCCTGACTATTACAGCTTTCAGGGTGGGCTCACACTTGGACTGAACCTAATCAATTTAATTTGTAAACTATAGTTTGTATTGGCATTCATGAATATAGACCAGAGCTTTCCAAACTGTGTGTCGCGACACAAAAGTGTGTCGCCATACACAGCGTGGTGTGTCGTCACACCACCCGGAAGCGGCGGCGCGCATGTGCATGGTGGCAGCGGCAGCTGCCGTGCATGTGCGCGCTGCCGCACGGCCCCCGCGCCGCCGCCGCACGCCCCCCGCACTGCCGCCGAGCACGCGCGTGCCGCCGCACGCCCCCCCGCCACGCGCTGCCGCACGCCCCCACCACACGCCTTTACGCGCCGCCGCCGCGCGCGCCCCCGTGCCGCCGCCGCCCCGCCGCTGGCGTGTCGCCAGCAGCGGCACTTTGGAAAGCCCTGATATAGACAATTACAGTTTTTTCAACAAACCAGGGTTATGTGCAATATGGTAACCATGTCTCTGACTCCAGTCATGTGTCTTGATACCTCACTTCAGCTTTTTCTGCTAGATCTAGCTAGCCCTGAAAAATGCTTTGAGAATGATTGAAAAGTGGCATTCTACAAATATTGTTTTAAAAAATAAAATAAAATGATAAATGCTTCCAGCTGAACCAGGATATAAATAATGTAAAAGAGACTAGAGGTATTTGTCCTTTATATGATTGCATGAATTATAATTAGTTTAATAATCTTTCATGAATTTGACTTCTATATGAAAAAGGCTCTCCAATTTATAGATTAAAACCCTTTTTAGGTTGAGTTGAAAAAAATGAATTACAAGCAAAAAAAATAATGTGTAAATATTTTGTTGGTGGTGATAGTTACAATTCATGCAGCATTATTATTCCAGAGTTGAGGAATCTTAACCTCTACATAACTGGATTCCAATTTCCAATTTCCATCAGGCACAACCAGCAGAGATGCCTGGAATTGTGGTCCAATTACATAGGTTCCTCTCCCTCTACTGTCTGAGAAATCATATATTTTAAGGCATCTGGGACCTTTGATAAAATACAGATACAGAGAAATACTGCTGAATTGGTTCTATTTAAAATCACCTTAATGAAGCTTCAGACTATAGCCTATGTCCCAAATTAAGCATAAATTATATTTTACCTCGCCATTCCCAGCAACCTTGATGTAATTGAGCAGAAGCTATATTGTAATTTTTATGTGGTGACATCAACTTATACAATCATGTAAATGGACTTAACACTGGAAAATTATATGTGCATTTGTTCATACAAGGTTTGAAAGACAAAGATTTAACAGCTCCAAGCTTGGTCACTTGGAACAAGCTCTGTGTGATAATCTACAAATCCATCAACATTGCAATGATAGCAAGGGGCCCTTCAATTAATTTCTCACCTGAATTAATAGTGTCATTTAATATAAAGTGGTTTTATGCAAGTGAAATATCTTAACTATTTCATTAAGTTGTTGACTTGAGGGAAATGGAGATAATTGGTAAAATGGAATGTAGATGTTATGACATTCAGAAGTGAAGAAACTGTCCTTGAAAATATATACATTAATTAACATAAATTTATCCAAAACTCATGTACTGTTTAACACATACATTTACATATTATTAAAATCTGTTGATTGGATGAACCAAGAGGTTAAGCAAACCTGGATGAAAATCCTGGTCAAGCAGATAGGATGCCTTCCTGATTATTATTATTTTTTAATTGCAGAGAATTTAACAGGACTGTTATTCAGTCTGCCTCCATTCTTGCTAGTATAGCAACACAAAAAGGGAAAGAAGCCCTAATTTTAGGCCATCCTAAAGTTTCTCCTATAATGCTAAGCATACTGAGGAAAGTAGTTTACAAACCATATAACACTTTTATAGGTTTTAATTATTTTCAAGCCTCAAATGGTTCCCAGTATTATTAATGTTAGCCATTATTTTGAGCCCATTTCTCCAAGCTATCATTTTAACTTTTGATTCTGTCAGAGTCTAGGCTATCCTGCCAATTTTGAGTCACCTTAAATTTCACAAGCACTGCCTCTACTTTGTCATCCAAGTTAAAAAGCCTGAACAGGGACAGGGTCAGGATCAGGTCTTCCAGCTCTCCACTCCTCCAGTCTAATGAGGAACAATTAATAAACATTTTTGAAGTATGTTCACCTCTGGATCTACTTAATAATCATTCTATCCAATTTGTACTTATCTAAGTTGCAGTCACAACTAATTACCCAAACTGGAAGCTAAATCATTCACATTATTTTGTTGTTCAGTTCGTTTTAAAAATAATCTATCTGTTGAGGTAATATTCAGACAAACACTAAAAAGCATGAAACTGTGAGAATTCCTTACAGAAGTAGCTGTAATAACACTCTGGTGAGGATAGAATATAGGAAATTTGATCAGGGTTTAACACTAGAGGCAGTGACTTCTCGAACAATAATACTCAATATAGATTAGTATAGACATCTGCTGTGTAGCTGAAAAAAAGGCTCAGAAAACTATGGAAATCCTTTGACTGACAGTCATTAGTATAAAGCTGCTGTCTTACCCTACTTCACTGTAAATTCTGACTTGGATCTTGGGTCTTAAGTTTTAAGCTTTTGTATTAAAAACAGCCTAAACAAAAATCTGAACTTTTCATATTTATGCAACCCCTGTATTTGCTGACAACTTCTCCAAGGCATTTTCCTAAATCCTGAGCTTGTGTGGTTTCATTTAAATCTCAATAAAAACAGGAGGAATTTATTCTGACATGTATTTAGGTTCAATACCATGCCTAATATTTATGGAAATGGTGGACATATTTATATCAAAGATATCCTATTCTTTAGGACTGCAGAAAGCATTATTATGAACATTTTCTTTTCAACTCAGGGTGCATGCAAAAATTGTGCACAATACTGTGTGTATTTGAAGAAACCTGATTATAAAAAGGCATATATTTAGAGAAGATGAAGACAAGGTATGCAAAACTGGTAAGCATCAAGAAAAGTTTATTAAGATAGGAAGGAAAAGATTTATATTTGTTAAAATTCCTGTCCAAAAATATAGACTTGATTTACTGTTCTTATTGAGAATTTAGGTCAAATTGCAAGAGGGCAATAGAAAGAAGGGCAGAAGTCATAATTGTGACCGCAGGGATGCTGTGATGTTCGTAAGTGTGAGGACCAGTCGCAAGTTGGGGTTTTAACACCGCCGTAAGTCCAAACTGTTGCTAAACAAATGGCCGTTAAGTGAGGACTACCTGTATAGTGAATGTGGAATCCATAACACCGTCAGCAGATATTTTGCTATATGTTTGCTGATGACAATGCATGCCACTAAAAATGGCTACCAATAGGGCAGCAAGCTCCAATAGAATCAACTGTAATGGGGCAAAGCAGACTACTAACAACTTCCACATATTGTCATGTTCACTTTTGCACCAAAGTAGACGTGGGGTATGGTTGTGCCTTCAAGATTAACCAATTAATTAAGCAAATTAAAGATTGCTTGCTTTTTAATCAGTGTCAAGACCATCTTGAGGGTAGTTGTTTGTTAAATGTGGTTTTCTGTCTCCGAAGTGAGCAAAAAAACTGAAAACCAAATTTGGCTGAGTAGAGGAACTACTTAAGATTATTTAACATCCAAATTTCTATGCCTCTACTTTTTGATTTCATTCATGTTTGTCTTTTAGATTGCTATATAGCTTTTAACTCATCATGCTGTACGCCACTAATAAAACTAGTTAGCCTTGAAGGTGCTACCGGACAGTATCCATTTCTTCTGCATAGATTCAGCACTTGCAAAAAGCCCAGTAACCTATTTACCTTTTTGGTGACTGCCCCGGTTCTCTGGAACAACCTCCCTCTGATACATGACAGATCCCAACTTGGCTCACATTTAAGAAACTGATTAAGACCTGGCTGTTTTTCCAGGCATTTGGGAGCCCCCTTCTGGTTGTGTTCTTGTTGTTGTTATGGTGTTTCGTCACCATTTAAATTCTGCATTTCATATTCATATTTATATATTATGTATCTTTTAACATTACGTAGTTCTTTTTCAGTTTGTTTGTTTTTTATTGTGGTACAATGCCCAGAGTCACACTGTTTGAGTTGGACAGCTTTATATATCCAGCAAATAAAATAAAATTTTATTTTAAAGTTTTTAAAGTATTTTAAAGTTCAGTGGTTAAGGTGCTGGGCTAGAAACCAGGAGACAGAACTTTAGTCCCACCTTAAGCATGAAAGCCGGCTGGGTGACCTTGGGCCAGTCCCTGTCTCTCAGCCCTAGGAAGGAGCCAATGGCAAAGCAGGAGACTGAGAGTTCTAGTCCTGCCTTAGGCATGAAAGCCAGCTGGGTGACCTTGGGCCAGTCACTCTCTCTCAGCTCAACTCACCTCACAAGGTTGTTGTTGTGGGGAAAATAAGAGGAGGAAGGAGTATTAGGTATGTTCGCCTCCTTGAGTTATTTATAAAAATAATAAAGGCAGGATAGAAAATAAATAAAATAAATAAAATAAAATATGCTTCTTGATTATATGGAAGAGTAGTTATTGGTTCTCTTTGCCATGAACAGAATGACAATTGAAATGAACCACACTTGCCTCTCTAGGCTTTCCATTATTGTATATCCCTGTCAGCCTTGCGAGGTAGTCCAGACAGGAAGCACAAATAGATGGTCTAATTCTACTGTATTGTAAGGTTACATTAACAGAATCTTTCAAGTCTGAAAGTACATTTCTCCCCCATCGCCTTTACAGCCCAAGATACTAGGAAGGGTCTCTCTTGAGACATTTGTTATACCCACATTCCTTTTGTGGGCTAAGCTTCCTCTTGTCTGGCCATTCTCCTGGCTGTGCCTCTTCCCCCCCATCTCCCAGGGTCATTCCCACATTCCATTACAATCCCCCATTACACCTTTTCTATGTGTACACTGCAATGTCTTCAGTTTTATACTTTTCTGAAAAGTAATAGAAAGGAAATTCCAAAATTTCTTCTCATAATCTTTCACTCTTATGTTCTGAAAAGCATATTCCACAAGAAAAAAAAAAGATTTTTGTGACTATAACTTGTTGGTGTTTGTGTTTTCTTGCATATGCAGAGTATCAGAAAGCATTTTGCATTAGAGACCAATAATGACGCCAGGCATTGCAGTAAACCAGTTGTATTAGTCATTCATACAACAACAAGATATTTACAGTTCTCTTCCAGATCCCTGGAAGTATTACAAATCTTTCACCACACACCAGAAAAGAGAGAAGTAGGAAGCAGGCAGGCAGGAGAAGACAGGCTCTTTTATACTTTTCAACCTGAGAGCACCTGATGCCTGACCTTAACGTGTGCAGGTGCTTAATTAACAAGGCTTATTACTTTGTGACTTATGCCTTAAAGAATAATACACCAACATAACTCACTTGTTGCAATCTGTGGGTGAAATACATTTGTAAAGAGCTAGTTTAGTTCCTGAAGTGAAGATGGGATATCAATCTAACTAATAAATAAATTAAATAAAAGTAAGCTCTGTGCTTGCTAAATATACACTGAAACTTCATACAGATTATAACTGATTTCCTTCTTTGACAGTTTTTAAAATATCTAACAGCTTGTTGTCAGGACAATATCTGAAGTGCTAGAATGACAGTCTCTGTCTCTCTGTCCCCCAAGTCCTGTGCTTCCTTGTAGCATGGGGGTGCTCCTAGGAGGGATGAGCAAAGAATGCTGGGAATGTACGCCAATAGTACATACTCCCAGCAGGCTCACCCATGTCATGAAGCAAGCAGGCACCTACATTGGGCAGTAGTGATATAGAAAGATGCTGGAGGCAGATGATCATTTTAAGGACAATGCCAAAAGCATTATTTCATACTGTGTGGGAGAAGGCAATGGGGGAACTCCTGTATTTTACCAAGAAAACCACATGGATAGAAAGCATAACATGATTGACAATATACTGTTGGATGGTGGGCCCCTAAGGTCAGATGGCATTCAACAGAGTACTCAGGAAGAGCTCAAGATCTTTAGGAGTGCTAATGGTGTTAATGACATGTCTAGATAAAAGCCTTTAGGATGTCTAGTTGCTGATGTTGCCATACAGGAAAAGAAAATCCAAAGCTCCAAAGACAGAATTACAGCGGGAACATGGAATGTGAAGCATGGACATGGGAAACTCTACATAGTGAAAGATGAAATGAATGAACTACACATTGACCTCTTAGACATTAGGAAATTGAGATGGACTGGAATTGGATACTTTCAGTCAGAATATTACACTGTTAACTACTCAGGACATGAAAAACAAAGAAGGAACAGTGTTGCTTTCCTAGTTTGGAATGGTATAGCAAGGACAATAATGGGCTATAATGCAATCAATGACTGAATAATATCAATTAGACTTCATGGACAACCCTTTAATATGATGGTTGTCCAAGTTTATGCTCTAACCACTGGTGCAGAAGAAGAGGGGGTAGATGAGTTTTATGACCAAGTTCAATTTGAAATCGACAGAACATTCAAGCAAGATGTTGGGGTTTGATATACCCAGGAATTTACAGCTAGATATAAATTATATTGAGAGGCTTGATATTTAGGTGAAAAGGGAAATATTCTGCAGAGTCACCCAATTAGCAGCCATTGTTGTAGGGATGATGTGGCAGTGTATGACACATACAACAGGTGCTAAGAGTTAAGTTGGGTGTGGTGAATAATGAGAGTGACCTATAAGGTGATTGGTCAGTTTATATATAAATACAGAGATGTCCTGTAATTCATTATTCTCATTTATTCTCATTCTACCTCGTGTATGCTGTATCGTTGGTTTATCATTTGTTACCTGTGGAAGTGATCTGTAGATATGTATGTATATAAGTAAATAGGATATTTGATATAACTTCTGTTTGGAGTCTATTTACTGCATAGTACTTGGATCGCTGGTGCCTAGGAGAGAAGCAGGCCGCTCCATCCGCTCGCCCCGACAGGTTACGGGCCCAGAGGCGACAGAGAAGCCATAGACAATGGAAGCTTTTGGACTGGCTGTGGATCGTGGGATCGTGTGCAGTCTGTGAGCTGGAAGCTTTGGAAGCCTATCCAGGAGTCGTGTGGCTATTTGGAGTGATTTGGAGCTTTAACAGGTTCTGTGCCTGCGTGTGTGTTTTTTTTTCCTCCTACGCTTGTTTTGCAGCTGGAGGACATTCTGATAAGGTCTGTGTCTTTAATCATCGGTGTCTGCCCAGAAGGGGCTGAAGACAGATGAGCGACGTGAAGATGTTGCCAGCAGTCGGGGGAGGTTTTCCTCTGGAAAGACTGAATGACACTAATTATTCGTCATGGTCATATAAAATGGAGATGTATCTTCAACGTGAAGGTCTTTGGAAAATTGTACTTGACCCTCCATGTGAGTCACACGAAGAAAGGATTGTGTTAATGAATGAGAAAGCATTGGTAAGCATAATTTTATGTCTGGAGGATAGCCAATTATGTTATGTTAGAACATGTACGTTAGCCAGTGCGTGTTGGGAAGCTTTAAAGAATGTTTATCTGAGAAGCACGCCATTATGCAAGGTTATGCTGACAAGGGAACTTTATCATGCCAGATTAGGGGTATCTGATAATATTCGGGACCACCTGCATTATATGACAAATTTGTTTCAGGAGTTGGCTCAGAGAGATATGCTGTTTACAGAAGCAAATAAAGTGTATATAATTCTCAGTTCTCTAAATGAAACATGGGATAATTTAGCTACAAGCTTCGGGTCTTTATCTGAGAGGGATTTGACCGTAAATTACTTATCTGGCAGGCTCTTGGAAGAAGAGCAGAGAAGGAAAAGTTCTAGCATAATTAGTAATAACATAAAGCATTCTGTTAAGGAATGTTATTCTGATAAGTCTGACAATATTTTATTTGTAAAGCGTAAATGTTTCTACTGCAAGTCTGATAAGCATTTGTTGAAACATTGTGATAAGAAACAGAAGCCTAAAGCCAAGCCGGGGATTTCCAAGCTGGGAGACGCAGCACAGCTGTCTCTAATTACTTCTGTAGTACAAGATTTAAAGGGACCATGGCTGCTTGACAGCGGCGCTTGTCAGCATGTAGCAAACAACGGACAGATGTTTAAGAGTTTTATGCAGGCTGACCGTGACTATGTTAGCCTGGCTAATAGAAGCATTGCATCTGTGACTGGTAAGGGATTAGTGTATGTACCAGGATTAAATGTTGAATTATCAATGTTATGTGTACCAGAACTGGAGTACAATATTATAAGTGTTTCTCAATTGGATACACTGGGTTATAATGTACAGTTTGGTAATGGTGAATGTATTGTCATGAAAGATAATAATGTTTGTGGTAAAGGTGTTTTACAGAACTGTCTTTATGAAATGGTACAATCCAGGACAAGAAGAAACCATGATGTAGCTACAATTAATAAGCCACCACATGATTCATGTGAGCACCTATGGCATAGAAGGCTGGGGCATCCGAGTTTCAAAGTGATTGAAAAGATGTCTGAAGCAAGTTCTGGAATGAATTTGAAACAGTGCCAAGTGTATTTGGATTGCACAGCTTGTAAGATTGCAAAGTCAAAAGTATTTCCTGTGAGCAAATTCAGTGATAGGAAGTCACATAAATGTTTTGAATTAGTTCATGCTGACTTAATTGGTCCATTACCAGCTACAATAGGGGGTGCTAAATATGTTTTAGTTATTGTGGATGATTACACAAGATTTGGGTTCTGTTACCTATTGAAAGCTAAAAGTCAAACATTTGATAAGTTTAGAAACTGGGTGCAGTTTGTGGAACGTAGGTATAGCACAAAGGTTTGTAGTTTACAAACTGACCGGGGTACTGAGTTTCTGAGTGGTAGTTTTCAGCAATGGCTTGGTAGAAGGGGCATTGTGCATAGGAGAACCAACCCGCATAGTTCAGCTGAGAATGGCGTGGCTGAACGTAGGAATTTGGCATTGCAGACAGTGAAGGATTCACTTATTGCTGACTCAGGGTTATCAAGAGGATACTGGGGAGAGGCAATATTAACAGCTAATTATTTAATAAACAGGTTATGGAGTGTATCTGTAAATCAAACTCCATATTATATGTTATATGGCAAGAAGCCATTATTAGCTCATTTGAAGGTGTTTGGGCGCACTGCCTATGTTCACGTGCATAAGTAAGTATGCAGGAAGGGGCAGGCAAAAGCACAGAAGATGACATTTGTGGGATATGAGCCAGGGACCAAGGGATATAGGTTCACTGATGGCAGGAAAGTTGTTATCTCTAGATCAGCAAGTTTTAGTGAGCACAGCAATTGGCAGAGATTACATGGGAGTAGTGAGGTTTATCTTCCTAGTCAGAGAAATTTTGAGTTCTCAGAGCGGAGAGAGTCAACTGATGTGATTAAGAAGGAAGAGGAATTAACTCCTAGTGTGCCAATGATGCAGGATGCTACAGTATTGCGCAGATCTGAGAGAGTTAACAAGGGCATACCACCTCAACGTTATACACCAGGTGATGTAAAAGTGTGTTATATCAATTATGAACCTCGTAGTTACAAGGACGTTTTGGAGTTGCCACAACATGAGCAGAGTAGATGGAAGGCTGCTATGGATGTGGAAATGAAAGCCATTAATTCTCATAAGGTTTTTAAATCTACCATGTTGAATGAGGGGCATAGGGCAGTAGGTTGTAGGTGGGTTTATAAGAAGAAAACCTTAGTGAATGGTGATATTCAGTATAAGGCTAGATTGGTAGCACAAGGATTTTCCCAGGTAAAGAATCAGACTTATGATGAAGTTTTTGCACCAACGCTAAGAGGGGAGACATTTAGGTTTGCCTTAGCAATGGCAGCAGCTGGGAATTGTGTAGTACAACATTATGATATCACCACAGCATATTTTCAGGCTTCAGCTGAACCCTGGTAAGACGGAGTGGCTGTGGATTGATGGCATCTCGATTTCCAGGAAGTTGTCATCTTTAACTCTGGATGGGGTGGCACTGCCCCGTTCAGTTTCAGTACGAAACTTGGGGGTCCTCCTGGACTCACGACTCCTGCTCGAGGAGCAGGTGGCAGTCGTGGCCAGGAGGGCCTTTGCACAGCTTCGGGTGGTGTGCCAGTTGCGCCCCTTCCTGGATTGGGAGGCCCTCCGAACAGTCACTCATGCCCTTGTCATCTCCCATATAGATTATTGCAACGTGCTCTAAATGGGGCTACCCTTGAAGAGTGTCCGGAAGCTTCAGCTGGTCCAGAATGCAGCTGCACGGGTAGTTCTGGGTGCTATGAGATCAGCACATATAACACCGCTACTCCGTGAGCTGCATTGGGTACCAGTTTGCTTCTGGATTCAATTCAAGGTGTTGGTTATCACCTTTAAAGCCCTACATGGCATGGGACCAGGATATCTGAGGGACCGTCTTCTCCCGACCACATCTACTCGCCCCACCCGATCATGCAGGGAGGGCATGCTTCGGATCCCTTCTGTAAAAGAATTCCATCTAGCGGGATCCAAGAGGCGTGCCTTCTTGGCAATAGCACCCGCCCCGTGGAATAACGTGCCCCCTGAGGTGAGACTGGTACCCTCGCTCCTGGCCTTTAGGAAGTCCTTGAAGACCTGGCTCTGCCACCAGGCCTGGAGTGAAGGAAATGATAGTTCCTCCAGGGGGTGGTTGGCTTAGTGGTTTTCCTCCTTTTAAGAACAGACCATTTCTTGGATTTTTATTTTTTATTTTTATAGTAGTTTTAATGTATTGGTTTTATCTTTTATATTGATTGTAAACCGCCCAGAGTCTACCATGGTAGAGATGGGCGGGGATAAATTCAAATAATAAATAATAAATAAATATTTGCATGCTGATTTGAAAGAAGAAATCTATATGGCTGAAGCCCCAGGTTATGAATCAAATATTGCAGGGAGCGTATACAAGTTGCAGAAAGCATTGTATGGACAAAAGCAGTCGGCACGTTCCTGGAATCTAAAGTTAGATAAGGAATTTATTTCTTATTTATTTATTATTTCTAACTTATTATTACAAAGAATGGGATTACAAAGAATGGGAATTACAAAGAATGGGATTCAAGTGTAGTATAGCTGACCCATGTCTGTATGTAAAGCGTATCGGGGAAGGCACCCCCCGGTGTTTGTTACCGGTGGTGCGTTCCAGCCACCCGTGTTCACACCCAGGCCCTGGTAAGCAGATCCTCGTGGGCTGTTAGGTCGGTGAATAACAAGGCCCCCCTTATAAGTGATTAATCACAGAGGAAGGGGCCGACCTGGTGTGTATTACCGAGACCTGGCTGGGCCCAGAGGGGGGAGTAGCCCTCTCAGAAATGTGCCCAGCCGGGTTTCGAGTGTGGCATCAGCCAAGACACCGGGGCAGGGGAGGAGGGGTGGCAGTTGTCATCCGAGAGTCCCTTGTGGCCTTCAGGGGTGCTGCTCAACAAGTGACCGGATGTGAGACCCTGTTTTTCAAGTTGGGTTCACGAGAAAAGTTGGGAGTGTTGCTGCTGTACCAGCCTCCCTGCTGCGTAGCAACCTCCCTGCCTGAGCAGCTCGAGGCTGTCTCGGGGTTGGCAGTGGAGTTTCCCAGACTTATGGTTCTGGGGGACTTCAATCTGCCATCCCTGGGACGGTCCTTGGAGGCGGCCCGGGAGTTCATGGCTACCATGGCAGCTTTGGGCCTGTCTCAGATTATTCGTGACCCGACTCGTGACAGTGGTCTCACTCCGGATTTAGTTTTCTTGTCCGAGCAGTGGCAATGTGATCTGAGGGGAGAGTTACATCTTTCCCCATTGTCATGGTCAGACCACGCCCTGGTGACCCTGAGACTCTCTTGTGCTGCCCCACTCCGCAGGGAGGCGGGACCTATTCGACTGGTCTGCTCCTGGCGACTGATGGACCCAGTGAGGTTTCAGAAGGAGCTGGGGGTTATTCCTGAGGACTTGCTTCACGGTCCAGTGGAGGTCCTGGCTGCAGCCTGGAATAAGGCAGCGGCCGGAGCCCTGGACAAGATCGCGCCTATGCGACCTCTCCAGCCCTGTTCTGCCCATCACTCTCCGTGGTTTACGGAGGAGTTGAGGCTTTGAAGAGGGTTAAGAGACATCTAGAGCGCCACTGGAGAAAGACGAAGACTGAATCTGACCGAACACAATCTAGAGCCACAGTTAAGGCCTACCTTGTGGCGGTAAGAGTGGCGAAACGTGAATATTTCTCCGCTCTTATTGCATCTGCAGAATGCTGTCCGACGGCCCTGTTTAAGATTACAAGATCGCTTTTGGGTCGGGAGCAAGGGGAGACCCATTTACAGGGCCGATCAGAAGAGTTTTCTGAGCATCTGCAGGACAAAATTGCTCAGATTCATTCCAAGTTGGACTCCAAGCATGAGACAAGATCTGGGGAGATGCCAGAGGCTCGTACTTACCATGTTATCTGGGAGCAGTTTGATCCTGTTGGGCCTGATGAAGTAGACAGGATCCTTGGGATTGTAAATGCCACCACATGCCAACTTGACCCATGTCCCTCCTGGCTGGTAAAATCAGCTAGGGAGGTGACATGTGGCTGGGTCCTGGCGATTATAAATTCGTCCTTGAGTGAGGGGGTGTTTCCGGCTGCCTTTAAGGAGGCGCTGGTGCACCCCCTCCTCAAGAAACCATCCCTCGACCCTACTATCCTGGGCAATTTTTGCCCAGTCTCCCACCTTCCCTTTTTGGGAAAGGTGGTTGAGAAGGTGGTGGCATTGCAACCCCAGAGGATTCTGGAGGAAACGGATTATCTGGACCCTTTTCAGTCAGGTTTCAGGCCGGGATATGGGACGGAGACTGCATTGGTTGCGCTTATGGTTGATCTCTGGCGAGAGCGGGATGGAGGGAGTGTGTCCATCCTGGCTCTCTTAGATCTCTCAGCGGCTTTTGATACCGTCAACCACGGTATACTCTTGGGGCGGCTCAGGGAGTTGGGGGTGGGTGGCGTGGTTTTGCGCTGGTTCACCTCCTTCCTCCAGGGCCATTCCCAGTCGGTGTTGATAGGGGAGGAGAGAGCTGACCCGCGACCCCTGTCTTGTGGGGTGCCGCAGGGATCGGTTCTCTCTCCTCTCCTGTTCAACATCTACATGAAGCCGCTGGGCGAGATCATCCATCACCACGGGATAAGGTATCACCAATATGCTGATGATACCCAGTTATACGTCTCCATCCCAGGTGAAGTAGGTGATGCGGTCAATGCCTTATCTCAGTGTCTGGAGGCTGTGGGGGTCTGGATGGGGAACAACAGACTTTAACTGAACCCTGGTAAGATGGAGTGGTTGTGGATTGATGGCCCCCCTAGATCCGGGAAGTTGTCATCTTTGGTTCTGGGTGGGGTTGCACTACCTCACTCGGATCCAGTGTGGAATCTGGGGGTCCTCCTGGACTCGTGACTCCTGCTCGAAGAGCAGGTGGCAGTCGTGGCCAGGAGGGCCTTTACACAACTTCAAGTTGTGCGCCAGTTACGCCCTTTCCTGGATCGGGAGGCCCTCCGAACAGTCACTCACGCCCTTGTCATCTCCTGCATAGACTACTGTAATGCGCTCTACATGGGGCTACCCTTGAAGAGTATCCGGAAGCTTCAGCTGGTACAGAATGCGGCGGCGCGAGCAGTTACGGGTGCCATAAGATCGGCACATGTAACACCTCTGCTAGGCGAGCTGCATCGGTTGCCAGTTTGCTTCCGGGTCCAATTCAAGGTTTTGGTGATTACCTTTAAAGCCCTATATGGCATAGGACCAGGGTACCTGAGGGACCGTCTCATCCCGATGACGTCGGCCCGCCCCACCCGTGCATGCAGAGAGGGCATGCTTCGGACCCCCTCAACAAGAGAATTCCATCTAGCAGGGTCCAGGAGGCGTGCCTTCTCTGCGACAGCACACGCCTTATGGAACATCTTGCCCCCAGAGGTGAGACTGGCCCCTTCACTCCTGGCCTTTCGGAAGGCCATTAAGACCTGGCTCTGCCGCCTGGCCTGGGACGACAGAGGCGGTAGTGCCTCCTGGGGTTGGCTGGCCCCGTAGCAATATGATCTGTGCTACGGTCCCCAATCCATCTTGGATTTTATTTATTTTATATTGGATATATTTTTATATATCTTCTATTCTGTATAGTTTTTAAATTTTTTTAAATTTTTAAATTTTAATTATTGTAACCCGCCCAGAGTCCCTTGCATGGGAGATGGGTGGGGAATAAATTAAATTAAAAAAAAAAAAAGCAATGTGAAAATGATGAACAGATTTTGCTTTTGATTTTTGTAGACGATTTGTGTTTCATAGCGAAAGATCAAAGCAGGGTAATTGAATTTACTGAAAATCTGAAACAACACTTTGATGTCAAAGATCTGGGAGAGATCTTACCTAGGCATAGGTATTCAGAAGGTTGATGGGGGTTATGTTCTAGAGCAGCTGAAGAAAATTGAAGCACTGCTAAGAGAGAACAATATGGAACATTGCAAGGAAGTTCCAACCCCGATGACAACAGATTTTGTTAATACAGAGACTGGAGATGATGACCAAACTTCATGTGATCAAGAACATGTGATCAGTCAATAATTGGAAGTTTATTGTATTGTATTGTATTGATTTGCAATATTGTCCATCTGAATGTAATGTAGCAGAAGTGATGACAAAGCCTCTAAGCATAGATAGACATAGGATGTGTATATCTCAAATGTGTATGTCTTCTATTCTGTACAAGTGAAATGTGAATGTAATATCTATTGTAAATTGAAGGGGTGTTGGGGTTTGATATACCCAGGAATTTACAGCTAGATATAAATTATATTGAGAGGCTTGATATTTAGGTGAAAAGGGAAATATTCTGCAGAGTCACCCAATTAGCAGCCATTGTTGTAGGGATGATGTGGCAGTGTATGACACATACAACAGGTGCTAAGAGTTAAGTTGGGTGTGGTGAATAGTGAGAGTGACCTATAAGGTGATTGGTCAGTTTATATATAAATACAGAGATGTCCTGTAATTCATTCTTCTCATTTATTCTCATTTTACCTCGTGTATGCTGTATCGTTGGTTTATCATTTGTTACCTGTGGAAGTGATCTGTAAATACGTATGTATATAAGTAAATAGGATATTTGATATAACTTCTGTTTGGAGTCTATTTACTGCATAGTACTTGGATCGCTGGTGCCTAGGAGAGAAGCAGGCCGCTACATCCGCTCACCCTGACACAAGATATGCTGCTTGTGGTTATAGACTGGAATGACAAAGTTGGAAATATTAAGGAAGAAAATATAGTTGGGCTGTACTGCTGGAAGGAGGAGTAGCCCCTCCTCCTGCTTTGGGATAACAGTTTGCTAGTTGTTGCTACAGCCATCATCCAGGAGCATCCTCTAAGCCTAGTGTGTGTGAAAGATAGGGCTCTGCCACCCTGTGCTACATTTCTGGTGATGAAAATGTAAAAAGGAGAAAGAAAGCAAGAAAGAAAATCCACTGAAATATTCCTGTAATGAATAGGCATTACTGTAGCTAGAGGATTCACATCCCTTCTTGGGAGATAAACCTATCTCACAAGAGACAAAAAAATCAGTTTTCTATTTATAGCAAAGAAAAGATAAAAAGTAAAAATGCTTTTTTAAATTTTAAATGCTAAATTACACATTTTCAATGTTGTAGAAAATAAATACAGAGTGGTCCTGATAGTGTAAAACAGTCCAGTTCACAAGAAGGTTACAGATAAAATTAATATCTGTCCGGCTTGAAAAATTGGTAAATTTTACCCATTCTGGTAGCTTGTACAAAGAAATAAGAATGTGGGGCAATGAGCTTTGATTTAGTATCATACAAAAAAACAAAAACAAATTAAACCTAGGGCATATTCCTGGTTGGAAATTTTATATCTATTTGTATAGAAATAGATGACTCTTAAAACCTATATTACCTCTTCTTCAATTATATGGACTCTTTCAGCTTCCTGGAAATTCCCAAATGTTAATCAGAGGTTGCAGAAAGCAATTTTTTGTTGTTTATTTGTTCAGTCGCTTCCAAATCTTCGTGACTTCATGGACCAGCCCACGCCAGAGCTTCCTATCAGCCATCGCCACCCCAGCTTCCCCAAGGTCGAGTCTGTCACCTCCAGAATATCATCCACCCATCTTGCCCTTGGTTGGCCCCTCTTCCTTTTGCCTTCCACTTTCCCTAGCATCAGCATCTTCTCCAGGGTATTGTGTCTTCTCATTATGTGGCCAAAGTACTTCAGTTTTGCCTTTAATATCATTCCCTCAAGTGAGCAGTCTGGCTTTATTTCCTGGAGTATGGAGTGGTTTGATCTTCTTGCAGTCCAAGGCACTCTCAGAATTTTCCTCCAACACCACAGTTCAAAAGCATCTATCTTCCTTCGCTCAGCCTTCCTTATAGTCCAGCTCACACAGCCATAGGTTACTACAGGGAATACAATTGCTTTAACTATGCGGACCTAAAGTTTTTTCAAGGATCAAACTTTTTTTTTAATCTCCAGCAGAGGGAAAATTTGGGAATACAGTATTTGCCTTTGTGTACATGACAGAGAATATCTTTCCCTCATGGGAATGTAGATTGACAGTCTGGCACGAGGGCCTACATTCATAACATCAAGGCCTAGTTTTAACAAAGTGAACTTGAAAGAACTGAGAACAGTAGGATACAATGAAGTGTATTAGTGAACAGAGTAAGGGAATGAAGTGTCAGGACCCTTAACTTCACAGCATGATCAAGGAAGCAAGATTCACATGGATTTTCTTTAATGAGTTTTAATACCAAGAGTTAAGGGTTAGAGTACAGAATCTTGAGAACTGAGATAGGAACCCTCTAGCCCTATTTTATTAATGAGTTCATTAAGGTGGGGTCTCTTTGAAGCTTTTTAATTTCTTTTTTCCAGGCTGTTTGCATGACAGGCTAAAAATCCATTTCTTTGATAAGCCCATAATGACCTCTCCCATTGGCTGATTGCCTTATGTCTACAGATAATCCTCTCTCTCTCTCTCTCAGCATCTGCAAAATCTCACACAGAAAAGAAGAGAAAGGTTGGGTAATAAGTAATTGTCAAAGTATAAGTTTTAAAATTCCAATTCACTGTCACGAACTTTGGGTTAGATTTGAAAGCAATCTGAAGAGAGTTGAGCAGAAGCCAGACTGTATGAGAGCTGAAGAAGGAAGAGAAGAAAATAAGCTAAGAAAATACATGCAATATTATACAGAAGTGTAAGTGTGTGTGTGTGTTTGTACATGCACACACCCACATCCATACACTTGTAGCTTGGGTTCACACAATATGTTTAGCTCAGTCAGCCATTATCCAATCATAGGCATCATACCACTGTCTCTGGCAGCACATAATCAAACTAATAGAGTCAAGGGTAACTAAATCAATAATCTCTTCCTATTTCCTCTTATCTTACCTGATATCCCATAGATCTATATATCAGAAGAGTAGGGTGACCATACGTCCCGTTTTGAACGGGACAGTCCTGTTATTTTAGCATTTTTCAACCGTCCTGTCGTTTTGATAAAAATCTCAATTTTGTCCCTTTTTTAAACCAGGCGGGAAGGAGGACAGGAAAACAGGAAGGAGGACTGGAGACGGACTTGCCATTGGAGGCAGCCCGGAAGAGGCCCTATCAGCGCGGCAACTGGAAGCCCAGTTGCCACATGCGAGCCCAGCAGCAGACACAGCACCACAGTCCAGGTTCCTGCCTACTTACCTGATCCTGAGATTGTCTGCCCAGCAGTGGTGAGGCCAGGGAAAGCAGGCTCGGGAAGGTTGTGGAAAGAGGGTGTGTGTGTGTGTGTGCGCGCGCAGATTACTTGCTCAGAGTAATCATGCGCGCACACACACACACATGCACCCACACCCTCTTTCTCCAGCCTCCCCATGACCAAATGCACCCGCACCTGTTGCAGGGAGGCTGGAAAAAGAGGGTGTGGGGTGCGTGCATGTGTGTGCACGCACGCGGATTACTTGCTCAGCGTAATCGCACGCGCACACACGCACCACACACCCTCTTTCTCCAGCCTCCCTGCAACAGGTGCGGGTGCATTTGGTCATGGGGAGGCTGGAGAAAGAGGGTGTGTGTGTGTGTGTGTGTGTGTGTGTGTGCGCATCTGATCGGGCTTGGCCAAGGGAGGAGAGTTGTCGGGCCGCCGAGCAGGAGAAGCAGGAGCCGGACACCCTGGGGAGCTTCAGCGGGCAGCAAGGGGTGGAGTGGTCGACAACTCTCCTCGGCCAAGCCCGATCAGATGCACAGACACACACACACACGCACGCACCCCACGCCCTCTTTCTCCAGCCTCTCTGCAACAGGTGCGGGTGCATTTGGTCATGGGGAGGCTGGAGAAAGAGGGTGTGGTGTGTGTGTGTGTGTGTGTGCGCATCTGATCGGGCTTGGCCAAGGGAGGAGAGTTGTCGGGCCGCCGAGCAGGAGAAGCCGGCTGCGCTCGGCTGCTTCAGCCACACCACTCGGCCCCTTGCTGCCCACTGAAGCTCCCCAGGGTGGCCGCTCTTGCTTCTCCTGCTCGGCGGCCCGACAACTCTCCTCCCTTGGCCAAGCCTGATCAGATGCACATACACACACTCACACACTCACAGGACTGACTGCCCTCGGCAAGAGCTGGCCGTGCTGGGAGGCTTCAGCCACACCACTCCGCCCCTCGCCACCTGCTGAAGCCCCCCAGCATGGCCAGCTCCTGCCAGGGCAGTCTGTCCTGTGAGTGTGTGAGTGTGTGTATGTGCATCTGATCAGGCTTGGCCAAGGGAGGAGAGTTGTCGGGCCGCCGAGCAGGAGAAGCAGGAGCGGCCACCCTGGGGAGCTTCAGCAGGCAGCAAGGGGCCGAGTGGTGTGGCTGAAGCAGCTGAGCACAGCCGGCTCCTCCTGCTTCTGCTCAGTGGCGTTGGCAGCAGCAGTGACTCTCCTCCCTCCCTCGGCCAAGCCCGAGGGGGATGGGGCAGTGGTGGGCCTCCATCCCCTCCATCCCCGCCCCTTGTTCCCTGGCCGATGACGGTGCTGTGTGCACAGTGTGTTTCTCCGGCCTCCCCCAAACACACCAGCTCTGCTGCACCATTTACTGCTAGAAGAAGAAAAAATCCTTTAAAAATCGGAAAAAAAATTAAAATCCGAGCCAATCACGCTGATGGGGGCGGGGTTTGCAGGCGGGAGCCAATCGTGTGGGGCAGGGGTGGGGTTTGCAGGTGGGAGCCAATTGCATGGACTGGGGGGCGGGGTTTGGAGGCCGGCATAGTGGCATAAGACCCTGTCCCGTTTTGCCATCCCAAAAGTCCTGTTTTTGTCTGAAGGAAATATGGTCAGCCTACAGAAGAGTAATGCTGAGGCTTGATTACATCAACAGCCCTTTCCCACTAACCAGCCAGTCAGCAAAGGTATTGCTTGAGTGTGGCAGACAAGGGTTTGGAGACATGTTCTGTGGTTTCCAGGCCCCAGCAATAGGTCATGCAAAAAAAAAAAAAAAAAAAGCCTTGGTTTTCACCTTCTTCATATCTCCAACTCTTTTTCCTGAAGGGCTGACAGGGTGAAGTTTTGAAACTACCCCAGAGTTGGTTGGATTCTCATAACACAGCTTACCACTGGAAGATAGTTTTCATGAGAGAAGACTAACAATTAGATTTCCAAGGGATTTTTCTTGAGATTTATCCATCCTTTTGGGAAATAGGGTGGTTTAAAGCATTAATCCTTAAATTTAAATAATAAATCCACTGTCACAAATGAAAAAGTAAGTTTTTTAAACCAATTTAAAATTTAGAGGTATGCATTTCAGATTATGTAATTTATGGGCCAGTACTCTATGAAATCACTGTTTAATATGTTCTAGAATAATTTCTGCAAATTATTTTTTTAAAAACTAAAAGAAACTCAGCATACATTTTCAACAAGAGCTGTACCTTTTTATACAGTTACCTGTATATTTCTTTACTATATGCTCTTTTAAAAAATGCAATGTATACATGGTTGCTAGTCCAATTATTCCATTATATGTCCTGTTTTGGTTTTGATCTGGCTGATATTATACCCAATGAATGCTTTCTTATTTGTATCTATATACTACTAAAACTCTTGTGTCTGTTTGATTGTTTGTAACCTTCAGTTGGGCAAAATGGTGCATCATAGGAAAACAATTTTTGAATCAAGGTACTTCAAATGGTCTAACTTACAGAATGCTGGGACCCATTACTCCTGTGGGAATGAAATTTGGGAACGTTGTGGCTGCTTCATCCCCATCGGTCAGCCGTGGTCACATGATCCTCATTTCCAATGCTCCCTGACAGCTTCCCACAAGTCAATGGGAAGCTGGCAGGAAGTCGGAAGTTGCTCCTGCTTCCACTGCTTTTTTGCCCGCACATGGTCATTCTGTTCCTCTGTTTAGGTAAGGGAATATCTCTGAAAGGATGACCCAACAGGTCATGAGTTGTCTAGTTAACCCTAAATATGGAGTTCTGAGCCCCAATTGATTACTTTAGTCCTTGCTCGAACACAATCTGCATTGGTGGAATCACATCATTCCAATCTAATAAAAAAACTACATTATTACATCCCTAACAGAGATTTGGATTACAATATGCACTAATCTGCATGGGACTGCAAACAACATCTTCTTCAAGGCTCTGCAGCAATGAAGATTGTGTCACCTTCACAGTTCAGAGTGAGACATCAAGGTATGTTGTGCCAGATTGCACAAACCTAGTGATTATGTCCCTGCCTCACCTTCTCTGATCCTTGGTTGCTGAAGAAAACAGATAGAAAAAGGAATAGTCTGTTCCCCAGCTGCAAAAAGCTTTGTCTGCCCCTACTTTGTACCCTGAATATCCACAAATTTAATCTAGTACTAGATTCATTCTTTGTGCTGACAGCAAGGCAAAGGGTCATGGTTGGCCATACAGAATTAAGGTGGGACAGATCATCATCATGTGTGACATGTTCACTGAAAGTTTTCTAGATTTTCAGTCCCAGCAAATATTTTCATGCAGGTGTTCAGACAGAAGAAAGAGACATTCTCCATCTTACTTGGGAATCAAACTGAGTGGGAAAAATTATTTATGTGATGGGACTTCAACATATCAGAGTAGATTAAAATGAAATAGTTAATTCTTTCTTATGGGTTTGCTTTGCTTATTGGTTTCCTTTGATTTGTTTTGAGATAACCTTAGGGATTCTTGGTAATAAGACACCCTACATAATGTCATGTAGTAACAAACTATATCTGTATGTATTATTAATACCAAAGGCCAAATTAATAATGAAAACACAAGCTGGGCAAACCCATTTTCTTTTCTATTCTCTGTCTTTTTATCTAAGCAACATAATAGCATTTTTTCTGTGAACAGACTGATAATTGGGCAAAAAGAGAGAAAGAGAGGAAAGAGAAAAGAAAAACAAAGAAATTATCTTTAAAAAAATCACTGTTTATGTGGTCAGTGTTATTAGGCAGGATTATTTGCTAAATGTTCTTGTTCGATAACTTTTCCAAAAAACAAAAAATCCAAACCAAACTAAAGCAAAAGAAAGCCTACTTTAAGAGACATTCCCATTGGATGAAAGTTGCAAAAATGATATTTTCTGTCTTTGTAGGTTAGCATGGTAATATTCATTTGAAACTTCACTTTTAATTTTAGGCTAGATCTTTATTTTTTTTTAAAAAAAAACAACTTGGCTGGGTTTTATCAAGCTATCTTGCAGTTTGAATAATGTTAACCAGCATTTGCTTCTTTGGAAAGCAGCTCTAGCTCCCAAAGATATAGTCAGTGGAAAAGTTAAGCAAGGCTACCCAAACCTTTCCATCTTCAGAAAGGAGCCATGCCAACAGAAGTTAAATCCATTCTGCAAACTCCAGTTACAATGAAAGAACTCTATAGGAGTAATTCTTACCACCAAGATAGAGTTGATAGAGTGATGCCCCTCAAAATCTCACAAACTCTAACTATGTTCAGGTTTTAATGTTAACCTACTTTAGAATAATCTCTCCTGACTTACTGTTCTTTAATTTCTTGGTAGGCATATATGGACATACTGTATATAGACTTGCAGTATAAGAAAACTATATCAATATTAGATAGTCATGAAAGATGAATCTTGGAATTGCTGAGCAATTGTTTCTTACAGAGCTATGCAGTGCTTCAGTTTTGATTCCAGGAACAGGTGCAATGTTTCCAAGCCATGCAATTCACAACACGTTTTGGAATCAAATTAGGAGTGTTGTTATACAGTCTTAATAATTAAATGATCCTACTTAGAAAAACTCATGGGCTAGATTTGAATGTACCCCAAAGAATATGCAAAAATAAGGAAAGCTGTCTTCTTTCTCTTTCTTCCTCATACAGAGATATATGGTTATATGTTGGTTATACCAGTGTTTCTGCCCATCCCACCAGACTGAGCAGAGTGGGCATGCTCTGGGTACCATTGGTGAAGCAGTGTCACTTGGTGGGTCATCAGAAGTGTGCCTCTCTGTCATGGTGCCTGCCTTGTGGAACAGCCTCACTCCTGAGATATGGATAGCCCTGAGATATGGACAGCCCCAATTCTGCTGGCCTTCCTGTAAGCTGTGAGGACATGACTATTTCCCCAGGCACTGGCGCCATGGTGTTAATGGATCTCTGACATGTGTGTAGGTGTGTCTGTTATGTTACTAAGAATTTTTAGGGACCTCAACTTTTTTTCTGTAATTGTTTGTGAATCTTAGTTTGTTTTTATTTTTTGTTGTATTGTATTTTTTTTATTTGTCTATTGCTGCCTAGACTGCCTTTGGTAGATGAGTGGCCATATACTGTAAATATGCTAAATAAATAGATATACAGTACACTTCTGATTTACATTCTGCTTCGGCTTTTCACTTATATTTTAGGACTTTATGAATTGGGCCTAAAGTGCCAAGTTAGGCTTGTTTGCTTAGAACATCATGTTTACATTACTTAACTTTTAAACTCTTTCCTCTACCTGTCTAATATCTAGGAGTAACATTAAAGCATTCTTCATCCATCCTGAGCAATGGCATTAACTCTCGTCTTTTCATTTCTTTGTTTTAAAATTCCTCTCATTATGTCATTTCTTTTAATTAACATCACAACAATATAATAATACAGTAGTGAAATAGAAAACCACAGGCTTCCTTGATTGAAAGTACATTAAGAATTTAAGTGTTGCATCTACGTGTTCTGAGAATAAAAAACGAAATCAATCATCATAAATGTATATGCGTAACGTGTCTCAATAGGATTCAGATTTTGTTTACACATTAAAAAAACCCAGAAGATAATGGGATTATTTTGAACCTTTACTTGTCTGAGGGAAAGCAGAACTTATATTATTTTATAGTCACTCTGCTGAGTTTATCATTGATTAAGCAAAAGTTATGTTTACTTTATACAATAAATGTTACCTCTATTGATTCATTCAGCCCAGTAATTGTGCCTGGAAAATGGCCCACAAGAGCCACTAATTCTAGTTTCCTTATTGATCTACCATATTAAAAAGCACCCTACAACAGAATAAACTACTATACACAGAGGTCAATAAAAATTTATGCACTAAG
Source organism: Charina bottae (assembly GCA_023362775.1). Taxonomy (NCBI): domain Eukaryota; kingdom Metazoa; phylum Chordata; class Lepidosauria; order Squamata; family Charinaidae; genus Charina; species Charina bottae. Next base: position 31,739,184 of record JALMGJ010000008.1, read on the forward strand.
AGGTAACCACTGGCTCAGGAGTGTATTTGAGAAAGGCTCAATACCATAATTGAATAGTTAAATCCTTTACAAGGATCCTTTGTCCAGCAGAGCAGCTACACAATAAAGTTGGCCAGATGAGCAGCAGAGGGTTTAGGATGGGGAGAATTAAACAGGAGAGAATTTAAACATTTTAATGAACTTCCTACTGTGTACAAAAGCCATCACACATTGTAGCTTGTGGTTTCTTAAATTCAGACCCAAGGGAAAAGAAGATTGGATGCTCAAAAAAAGGGAGGAAGAACTTGAAGAAGGTGGCAATGGCAAATCACTGCCACATTATTGCCAACAAAACAACATGGATGTGCCTGTGTAATCATCAGGAGCTCAACTTAATGGAGACTTTTACAATTCTGTCAAAGTTATTGTGGCAGTAATATGTCTATAGTACATAGTATGCCTATGATACATACATACATTTTAGTTTTACAATTCTGTCAAAGTTATTGTGGCAGTAATATGTCTATAGTACATAGTATGCCTATGATACATACATACATTTTAGTTTTACAATTCTGTCAAAGTTATTGTGGCAGTAATATGTCTATAGTACATAGTATGCCTATGATACATACATCGTGGGTACAAAGGCTAATATTTCTGCAAATATTTACCTCCTCAAATTACAGCTGGTTGCTCTGTTTCACAGCTCAGAATCCATATTGATTTAATTTATTACTTCTGCACATTGTTTGTTAGCTTATTCCATTTATAATATAAGACATATTCTTTGACTGGGTTTATAGAACCTGCTGAACCATAATGTGATATGTATGGTTTTGGACAGTATGGTTCATAAATTGTGGATTATGGCTTCATTCAATGCATGAACCAGCCATTTTTGCTTAGTCAGCCTGAATCTTCATTCTTTTAATTCTAATTTGTGGATCCTTGCCCTAATCTCAGTTGCAAAAGAGCCCCAGGCCACCTGATCTGTATGTGTCAGCCTTTCAAGGTTGATCAGACTAGGAAACCACTATTATATGCAGTAGGTCAGTACTACTTTTATTGTAAAGTCATAGTAATAGAATCTTGCAAGTCTGAATGTGCTTCTCCCCTTCCTCCCTTTATCTTTGTGTGAACTAGGGTGGGTCTTGTCTGAGATGTTTACTCACATTACATTCTTGTCCCATCCTCAGGCCCCTTTTATCTCACTGTTACCTTGGTAACAGCTCTTCATCCTGTTCCTCTACATGTGAGGAAGATAGTGATAGTCTTTTAGATATTTGTAGATCACTATCTTATCCTTTCTTAGTCTTCACTTTTGCAAGCTAAACATGCCGAGCTCCTTGAATTTGTCTATCATTTATCTATCAAATTTTGCCACCGCCCATCTCCCCCCAAAAGAGGGACTCTGGGCGGTTTACAATAAAACTAAAAAATTAAAATAAAATAAAACCACAATACATAAAATATCAATATAAATATAAATACAAACTATCAATATAAAATAGAGTACTTAAGATTACTGAAGATTACTGAATCATTTATTCACTGTACATTGCTTCTATCTTTAGAATGATCTTCATTTTTTATTAGCAGTGACATATAAATTATTGGTACTATTAAGATAGTAACAACTATTAAGAATCTGCAATACGAATGCAATGCTTAAATACTAGTGGTAGAAGTAAGATCTGTGTGTGCGCATATAAGTGTGTCCATGTGTTTTTGTTTTCAGATATTTTATTAATCATAATGCAATTAATTTTTGCTCTTAAGAGAGATAACTTTTTTTTCATGGTTTTGAAGATAAGTTTTGCAGTAGTTGAGATAATATTTTAACAATCTGAGATTAAATCAATAACTTTGTTTTCTTAGGGTTAAGAGACCAAAATGTTTCAATTTTTAAATTTTTCAAAAAAAAAATTCTTCATCTATCAGTTGGAAAAATAAGATAGTTTCACAAGAATTTTTTAAGATTTCCTTACTTAAGATTACTGAACGTCATAAGGATGGGAGCTGCATGAGTCTCTGGGGGGATATCATACCGGAGGACAGGTGCTAAAAGAGAGGAGGTGTGCTTCCTGGGTCTCGTAAAATAAGATTATCTAATCCATGGGACCTGGAGTGCACCCACCCTGCTTGATCATACCAGATGGGCAGAAGCAATTGCAGATAAGCAGTCCCTTCGATGCCATGAAGGGCTTGAAAGGTGATAATCACCACCTTGAATTGCATCTGGAAGGCACCTTTAACCTTGTTAAAGCAGCTCGTGAAGCAGAGTGGCCATGTGAGCTTGATGCAGCACCCCCATTACTGCCTGCAGTGCTGCATTCTGGATCAGCTGGAGCTTCCAGATGGTCTTCAAGGGCAGCCCCATGTAGAGCACATAACACTAATCCGATTGTGAGATGTCCAGGGCGTGAGTGAGTGACTGTCTGAAGGACCTCCTTACCCAGGAAAGGGCACAACTGGACTCTTCATTATCATCAAGAAAAAAGGTAAATGCAGAGACATTTAATAATTTGTTTCTTGCTTGTGGAGACAGATATGACAGCATTTTTAATTTTAATAGGGAGCAGGAAATTTCAAAGAAGGACCAGCATTTAAAGGTCTGCTGATAATTTATTTTAGATGCATGAAAACAAAATATTTTAAGTGCTGATACTGAAAAAATTCACAAAATTGAATTTGAAAAAATCATTTTCCAATGTGCAGTTCAAGTTAGGAACCTGGAGCTTACCCAGTTTTTAATTAATAAGATGTAATTTGATCCAGTGTCCCTTTTTTTGACCTTAGGAAGCCAAAATTAATCAGACCCAGGCTGGTGTTAGCTATGTGCTGTCTTGATTACTCCAACCTCTTATTTAGTCTCAGTGAAAAAATCATATTTATTTCTTGAGAGAGGCATGCAAGCTTGGCATGTATACATTACTATTTAGAAACATTGTTAACACATGGATTAGTCTTTAACAAAAGCAGCAGTAATATTTCCATTAGCAGGAAAACTATTGGCCTATAGAGTGTTTGAAATACATCTAGCATTTTCATGAGAAGCTATTCTGAGTGCAAAAGGATTTATCCTTGTTCTCTCTCTTCCATGAAGTAGCTTGGTAATAGGCACAGAAGGAAGAAGCGGAGAAGTAATTTGTTTCACTTGTTCATAGAATCAAAGAATTGGAAAGGGGGCATTTAGGCCACTGAATCCAACTTATTCAAAGCAGGAATCCAAATTGACAACAAATATCTATCTAGCCTGTGCTTTAAGACCTCCAATGAAGAGAAACCAAGCATCTCCCAGTGATTTGTTCACTGTTGAACTGTCCTTGCCAATATGATCTTTTCCTTAACATCATTGACTTCTGTGCATTTCCTTCCTTCCTTCCTTCCTTCCTTCCTTCCTTCCTTCCTTCCTTCCTTCCTTCCTTCCTTCCTTCCTTCCTTCCTTCCTTCCTTCCAACTCGGATTAGCATACTGTCTCCATTCTGTCTCCATTCTCCTTCATCATTGTACTTGTGTTCATGCATTGTTGACAACAGAGTCTTCTATTATAGTTCCAAATTGCTACAATACTTTTGTAAAGTATGTTTGGATAAAGGTGATTTAGATTTAGTGAAATTCAGTGAGGGGAGGATTTATAATTTAAGTTTATTATTTAAATGTGTAACTCCACCCAACTCATAGCAATTCTAGGTGGCATAGAGATTAAAAACAAAACCTAATACATTAGAGCAGTGAAAAAAATAAAATAAAAGATAGCCATAATCAGGGGGACAGACATGCCACAAGCAAACTAAACACACCCCAATTCAGGTGGACATGCAGCACTATCTAAACCAGTGCCTGTGGGAAAAGCCAGGTCTTTTAAGCAATAGCAGGCTTGGGACTGTTTGAATCTCTGGGACGATACTATTCCAGAGGGTAGCTGTCATTATATTTTGTTTTTAATCAATTAGTAAGATTAATAAAACTGCAGGGACTTGTCCAGGCAGTCTCTGAGAATTGGACACAATTGAATGGATTAAAAAAAAAGATTAATAAAAAAGATCAATAATTTAAAGTTGCTCTATTTCTTAGGATGTCAGTAACCACTCTGAATAATATTACTAACATCTTCTGTAAACTATAAAACTTTGAGGTAGATTGGCAAAACAAACACCTGCAATTTATGGACTGCAAACAAATATTTCTATTATTACCTTAACATATATTTTGCTGATCACACCAGGGATTTTGAAATATCTTTGACGCAAAAGGTCATATAAACCTCTCTAGGACCCTAAGAATTCTGTTTATAATTGAGCTGAGTAGCGATGGCTCAGTGGTTAAGATGCCAGGCTTGTTGATCGGAAGGTCGGCGGTTCGAGACCAGAGTGCTGCGTGATGGAGTGAGCTCCCGCACTCGCCGCAGCTCTTGCCAACCTAGCAATTTGAAAGCATGCAAATGCAAGTAGATAAATAGGTACCATTTTGGTGGGATGGTAACAGTGTTCCGCACACATAATGCCAGCCACATGACCGTGGAAGAGTCTTCGGACAGCGCTGGCTCTTTGGCTAAGAAACGGAGATGAGCACTGCCCCCTAGAGTCGGACACGACTGTGCAGGGGCAAACCTGCACAGCACATCACAGCAATCACATTTTTTAAAAAAAGCTGAATAACCAAAGCATTTGATAGGGTTGTAAGCACCTCTTCAAATCATCTAGTGCAGTACCCTGCTAGGGGAAGTTCTGCATTGCAGAAAACCACTGTGCTGTTCTTGAAAGATGGATGTTGAGTTTTGGCTTGAATATTTCCAGGGAAAAAACCCTAGGAGATTCCGTAATGCATCAATTTGAATATCTGAACTGTTTGTACTATCAGGAAACTTCTCTTAAGATGTAGCGCTAATCTGCTTTCTGCAATTTTCCCCATTGGTTCTAATTTTATCATCTGTCGCTATCAGCTGTCTAAGGTAGGTCAGATCAGAAAACAGTCACTGCAAAAACTATTGGAACTCTCTCTATTGTTGCAGGGTATAGTAACAGAATCTTGAAGGACTGCCAGATTTTTGTCCTCTTCTTACACCTACAGAGTCAAAGTGGGATTATTTTGATCTTTCCCAAGACTGAGATGTCATTTACTGCCTCTTTTCTTTGCTCACAATTCTTGCATTCCTTCACCAATGTTATCTTTGCTTTACTCTACACCAGCAATTCAAACACTACTAAAGAATCATTCTTCTTTTGTCTTGTGTTGTTTGTGTTTTTTGTATTGTTTTTTGTTTTTAAATGTTTTTAACCATTGTAAACCAGCCAGAGTTGCTGGGAGTCAGGTGGCATATAAATATAAATTATTATTATTACTACTCTGTAGGCTGTACTGGTTCCCAGTAGTTTTCCAGGTGCAGTTCAAGTTGTTGGTTACCATCTATAGAGCCCCTCCTAGCACAGGGGTGCATTATATGCAGTATCACTTATCTGCATTTCTGCCTGATATGAGATTTGACAGGGAAGGCATGCTCCTGGTCCCATCTCTAAAACAGTGTCATGTGGCAGGATTCAGGAGGCACGCCATACCTCTGTTCTGGTGCCTGCCTTCTGAAACACCCTGAGATTTGGATGCTCCCAACCTATGGCCTTCCTTAAGAACTTGAAGATCTGGCTTTTCCCCTGAACATTGGGCTAGGGTGGTGGATAAGCCTGTATGTAGTGGTTTAAAATTGAATTGATTGAGGATTGGTCTTGGTTACAGTATATCATGTTTTCTTTTGTGTTGGTTTTATTTTAATGGTTTTGTTTCTGGTTTTGAATCCTATGTTAACTGACCAGAGTCAAAATCTGCAAATTGGGTAGCCAAATAAATTGATGAAATAAATTCAGATAAAGTAAATAAATAGAAAGCAAGGACTACTTGTTTACCGCCAAACCCATTTTTACAGAACTCCCTCTAAACATGTAATGAATACAGGTGTGATAGCCAAAACCTGATCCCTACAATTTTCACCTAGGGAAACTATAAACTATAGACTATAAACACAGGGTGCAAATTTAAAGAAGGCTTAGCAATTTAACCCACAAATTAGTGCCCAACAAAAACATGGGAAAAATACATTGGCTGCCATCTTTCTGCCGTAATTTTCCAATGAATCACTATGATCTTCTGTCCCTGGCCACTATAACATAGCTCATCTGTGTATTACACCTGCTCTAAAATACCTAGATTAAAACTGGGGTCTTTTCTAAGCAGGGGAAAGTAAAGCAATTTCCCCAGACCAAACACAAGGAGAATGTATATATTTGTGTTAATTAGAATTGTATCTTTCCTCAGAAGCTCAGCACCTTAACCACTACACCATACTGATTTGGAATGAGCAGATAAATCAATACTTTTTATTCCAAGTGATAAATCTAAATAAGCTGTTATAATTCCATGAGACATCTTAGCTATTTTGGGATTGCCACACATCCCAAGTACTAGGCCAGAGCTTTCCAAACTGCGTGTCGGGACACGTTAGTGTGTCAGCTGCAGTGTCTGGGTGTGTCGCGGCTGCTGCTGCCTCTGCCTGGATTCCACGCAGGTCCTAGTGCCTGCCTTGTGCCTTGCTGCCTCCAAACCTGCTGTGATTCCGCGCAGGTCCCAGTGCCTGCCTTGTGCCCTGCTGTAAGAGTGTGTCGCAAAATGATGCCCTGCTGTAAGGGTGTGTCGTGAAATGAGGCATGTCTAAAAAGTGTGTCACCAACATGAAAAGTTTGGAAAGCTCTGTACTAGGCTATTGACTTCAATGAACAGAAAAAAACATTGTGGGAGTTCAAATGAATATTTTGCTTCCAGCATCAGACCTGCTTAGATTGCTAATAGTCAAGTGTGGTCTGGTAAACAGGGTTACAGCTATATAGGCTGTAAGATTCAGGAAACATAATCCCATTTCTCTGTCAATGAAAACGAGAATGATGCTTGCCCCACAATATATGCCTACCTCACACTATCTCTTTCCCTCATGTTTAATAGAAAATATCAAATATATGCTGCCTACTGGAATGCTATGATATTGCACACCTTGTTGAAAATAAAATGAAAAATCCATATGACTGTGCACAGAAACATACAGAACAGACCAATTTGCTTTTGTGAGTGGCTAAATGTAATGGTCCTCTCCATGTCAACAAAACAATGCATTGCTTTTGCATGACAAATAAATGCTGGACAAGAAATAAGGTCATATTCCATTACATGCAGGTCTTGAAATCTGGTATCTGTGCTTTCTCAAAGAGCTGCTGGATGCTGTAGTTCTGCTCTTTTTTCCCAGATGTGCTGCTATTGCTGCTTTTTGTCAGCAGAAACTCTGGATTGAATGGTTCAATAAAACAGTAGATCAGCAAGTATCCTTTCTCCACAGCTGAACAAACTGTTACAGGCAAACTGGGGCATTGCCAGAAAGAATACAGCTGAAAAGCACAATGGCAAAGCTGTGGTTTTAAATGCTGTTGAGGAGGTCTCATTCAATATTAGATAGACAGGTAAATAGAAACCAAGTGACAATTCATTCTCCAAACTGCCTGTCATCCCTTAGAGAAAAGCAACTTATGCCATTCTTGACAATTGATTTTTTTTCCCCAGCATTATTTTCACCTCCAGAGAAATGATCACAATTTTTATCTTCTGGAAACAGGTCAGTAAACTTTACAGTAGTAGTTCACTGATTCACTCTAGTGTTACTCCTTAATCTTTCTCTCTCTTTTTTTTAATGCCTCATATGTTATCCACTCTGGGAACAATGACAGATAAATACCAATGCAGTTTGCTCTTAGCACCTAGTGCTTCTCTTCATATTAAGCTGTTCCACTTTGGCACAATGCTTTTGGCAGGAAAATATGTCTGTACTTCATCAGGTTGTAAAGCAGAGGCCATACCCAGTCACAGGTTGCTATAAGACTATGGTTGATACCTGAGAACTAAATCAAAAGCTTGATGGTATAATTATCTATTAAGTGAGAAAGTTCTCAAATCGAAAAAAAGTGCCTTTCCCAACTTGGCTTCCCCAAATAAATTGAGAATTGTAACTACCAGAATTCTTAGCTAGCATGGTTGAAGATTTGCAGTTTTCCAAATGGGACTCAAATCTCCAATAGAAAAGAAATACAAAGGTGCATGTGCATCTAACAACGAGTGCACCAGAAAGGTGTGTGCTCCTGAAAACAACACTGAAAAAGAGAGAAAAGCACATTTTACTGAAGAGTGCTTGAAAAATTGTGAATATTAAGAAAATATCTCCAGAGATATTAATCTATTCAGTGAAAATATAAAGCCAAGTGTCCATGCAAACCTAAGAACAAAAGAAAAATGGAGGTGGAAATTGGATAAAACGAATGAAAGGAGAAATTGTGCTTTATGATGTTCTCACAAGTATACTTGTGACAAGAGAGAGTAGGAATGAATGGCTGGCTTGAGTTCTGTTTCACCAACATTCTTGCTGCCATCATGTCTATGGCTTGTACTTTGGATTCCTCTTTATGCATGCTGAATTGTATTTAGAATGAATCTAAATTATACTCGTCAGATTTGGTTAGACCCATCATGCATTAGGTAAAACTTTATTATTTTCCTGTAGGATTGATGCAGTCCCTGTTAGCATTTCTTCCCTTTCCATCCTTAGAGTCTACAAATATACACCTGGAATGTTGCTGCATCTATGTATCTCCAAAAGATTGGTAGTATTAGTCCATCTTCAGTTACGTTCCTGCAGAATCTTTTGCAGGTAATATTTCAAAGTGAATCAAAGAAGACTTCAGCAGTGACATTTCAGCTTATGCCAGCCCTTTCCCCCCATCACTACCTTCCACATCAATTAGTGTCATTCAGGAAAACATCACCACCACATTTCTTTTTAATTTAATTTTAACTTACAGTTTCTGGTTTTATGGTTACTATTATTTATGTAGTTCATGATGTGCTTGCTGTATTACTGTGTTGTATGACACCTTGACTATTTCTGAAAGATTGTCGAAAATACCTTGAATTAGTAAGAAAAGTCAGAAATTCACCCGCCCACCCATCCAGGTGCCATGAATTTTCTTGACGGAATTTTCTCATGAAAGCAAGGATATATTAATTTTCAGAACCAACTAGGCTATTCTTTATATGCTGCAAAACTCCAGAAAACTGCTAGATGGCAGCAATGAGAACTCTTTGTCGTGGTTGCCTAGAGGTTTGCATCCCAAGTAGTCCTTGTAACAATGAAGCTAAGAAACAATGAAATCCCTTATTGTGACATTGTAGTTAACTTCATAACCTGTTTTTAACTCAGTGCATTGATTCTCTGTATTATGTTTGTACCTACCCAAGACACTATCTCCTATATTTGAGTTTTCAAATAACAGAGGAAATAAGTGGAAGTTCAAATTACATTTCAAATTACAAATTGATTAAGAAGAAAGATACATTGAAAATAAAGAGCATCTGCAAATGCCATCCAATTAAAACTGATCCATCCCCCCAAAAAAACATACAGGTGGTCTTTCCTCTCCTCAAAGACTAATTTAGAAAAGCTGTTCAACAGCCTTGGAGACTCCCAATCACATAACAATAATAAAGGTGAGAGCTGGTACTGAAAACATTACTTGACCTGATAGCCTTGACAAAATAATGGTTAACAAGTATAGTGATATGACAATGATGGTGCCACCATTTAAAATATGATGGGCATATCATATATCATATCATATCATATATCATATCATATAGCTACAGCTGAGTTGGAAAAAGATCTCAAGATGATCAGATGGGGATGGGGTAGCAGCACCTCTTCTTGGAACAAGCTGGCATTCATCCTAACAGAAACATAAATGGTTATAAACAAGCTTCTTATTGAAGGTTCCATTGAAAACATGAACAAGATCAGTGATAATTTTCCAGAGAACACCTAGCCCTTTAGTCAGGTAGAAAAGAAAACTTTGGACAAAAGCAGGAATGCAGAACTTTTTCTGGACATGCCCTTGAAAAAGAGTTTGGACAAAAAAGTTATTAAAATGAAAAATAATGAACACGATTACTCTCCAATCACATAGTTTATAATGTTCTATTTTTGTCATGATAAGAATTATAATTTAGTAAGAACTTTTTTTTTTTTTTTAATATTTTATTGGGTTTTGAATATACATAGTTAAAAGTTGGAAACGGAAAGAGAAACAGAAATACAAATCAAAGAAAGAAGAAAAAAAGGTGTAGTAAAGCAAAGAAAAAAAAAAATGAAACATAGAAAGTAGTCAGCTTCCGATTAATCTCTGGTCACAATACTTTACAAAATTTGTCATACATGCTAGGTCTATACATGACATTAAAAAAACATTTCTTGTCTAATATATCAGTTTATATATGATTTAATCTTCAAATCCTCATATAGACTTTGCCCCTCCAGTATTTTCCAAATAGTCCATTATTAGTTTCTACTCTTAAAAAAATAATAGTTTAAATTTTCTTTTAATAAACATATCAATCTCTCATTTTCTGTCAATCCATCAATTCTAATAATAAAAAGTCCTTATAAATCAACCATTTATCTCTATTCCTTACTTCTATTCTATTCTATAAAATGCATCTTACATACTAAATCTGTAAATCACATTAAAAAACATTTCTTATCTAATATATCAATTTATATATAATTTAATCTTCAAATCCTCTTATAAGCTCTGCCCCTCCAACATTTTCCAAATAGTCCATTAATAATTTCTAATCTTTAAAAGAGTAATAATTGAATTTTCTTTTAATAAACGTGTCAATTTATCCTTTTCTGCCAATCCATCAATTTTAACAATAAAAAGTCCTTATAGGTCAGCCATTTATCTCTATCCTTTACTTCTATTCTATTCTATTCTATTCTATGAAATGCTTCTTACGTTCTCCTGGTGCCTCCCTCATGTCTGTCTTATATTTCTCTAAAAATGTTTTAACTTTTAAAGTAAAAATTATCCTTAACTTTTGTTCTTTAAACACTTTCTGTTCTCTAAAAATTTTATCTATTTCCAAATCTAGGTCTTGTTCTTTTATCTCCAAGGGTTTATCTAATATAGAAACAGTCCTTTCTCCTACATCTTCATTCAACTGTTCTGGAACTTGTCTCCGTCTCAAAATGCACTCCTTCTCTCTCATTTCTTTATTAAATGATGTCATCACTTCCAGAAGTTTTCTCATCTCTGACTGAAGAGGCTCCACCGACGCTCCAGGTGTTAATGCCATGATTGTCATAATGTAGATAGTTTCCCTGTAAAAGAGAAAAGGCAAGAAGGAAAAAAAGGGAAAAAAAAAAAAGGAGAGGAGAGGGGGAAGACAAAGACAAAGAACCTCTCTTCTTCTCCCCCTTTAATAATAGGAGAATAAAAAAACTTTTAAAAATAAAAATAGTCCTTTAAATGTAATTATCAGAATAGCAAAAAATCTAGTCCATTAAAATTGTATGTCCAAGCGTAAGAGCAAGTAAATAAAAGATAAAAAAAGAACAGAGAGGTTTTATTGTAGTCAAAATAATAACAAAAAAGATAAACAATCCCAAGGTTTCTCACGGCAGCTTTTATCCACACAGTCCAACCATGAATAAGTCGTCTAATTTATATACAGAAGGAGTCCAAGGCATTCATAAAAATTCTATAAAGTGACTTATATAATTCAAAAAATATTCAAACACTTATGGAGAAAAGCAAAAAGAGTTCTTTCATAATAAAAATCCCAAACAGGTAGAAGAAAGAATATCAAATCAGTAATTCATTTATCCATAAAAACTTTAAATCCAGACAAATTAGTCCCCAAAGGAAAAAAAAATACTTATAATTGCAATAAGGATGAAAGCAAAACAAGAGTAGAAATATTTAGAATCAAAAGATTCATCCTTTTGGATGCCCACTCCAGGCAGAGTCAATTATCTTTCCAAACCCACCGTTCAAACACTCCTCTGACAAGAAAGAAAAATAAAACACCAGCATCTATAAATCACAGTCCAGAAATCAATCCTAGTGCTTAATAAATCCAGTAATATTAAAAAAAAAAAGTGCAACTAAAAGGCTGGATGAGGAGCTACTTAACTTATTTAGTTTCACGGTTTCTGCAGAGCTTTCATGTTAGTTCCAGTCGTCTGTTACCACTCAAATCTCTCTTCCCCTGCAGTGGGTATACAGGGGTCAGGATAGAGCAGCAGGTTCGACGACCCTTGTGATAAATCTTCTGCCCACCCTCTCTTCGAGGGTGGTTTTTCAGCGATTTTCTCGCCGCAGACAGAAAACCGCGGAGCTATCAGCTCTTCGCTCCACTCAGTCCAGCACCCGGAAGCGAAAACAATTTAGTAAGAACTTTTGGAGGATTCTGGGAGCTGCATCCAAAGCATTCAGGGATCTTATTCCAGGTATCCCCCAATACTATAAAATAATGAATTGTTCCCACATCAAAAGAAATAGATGGAAAATGGTTTTACCTAATATGAGAGGTCCACAGAGAAGGGCTGCCCATTTTTCTAATGATCATAGGAAATATGTTAGCCATTCAAATGGTAATTTGGTGTAAACCATGCACTGAGCAGAAATTTGACTACAGGCAGAGACAACTTCTTTTGCACTGCTCGGCCTCATGAATATAATGAAAAGCATGGCCCCTGTGGCTCCTTCTCAATGACCATGCTAGCTATTTAGAAGGAACTAGAGGTGGGGTTGCAGTGTCACTATCTTCAATGAACCTCCAACTGTGAGAGTTGCAATTTAATGCAACCCCCCTAACAGCAAGGTCAGAGACTATGGCAATTGCTCTTCAGAATATGGTGCAAGAAATATTTCACACAGTGGTTCCTCACCTGTTACCAAGCCCACACTTAAAATCTTGGTGTATCAAATATTTTTACTTTGATCTGTGCTTAGGGGAGTAAGCAGTTTTTAGCTAGAATTGCAATATTCAAAATTGTGAATATATATATATAACCTGAATGAAAATGGAACACTGCCTTTGTAATTCTTACATTTGCTTTGTCTGCTTGCAAGCAGAGAAAAATGTCTTTTAATGTCATTTGGCTTCTTTACACACATAAAGTTGTTATGCATTTTTTTCCTCTTGGGTTCCTATTGTATATGTTTGTGTGCATATATGTATCTTTTTACCTGAGTACCATTTGAAATTATGGATGCGTATTCTTTCAAATCTAATACATACAATTGATGTACACAATGTAAATGAAATTTAGAGTATTTCTTTACTGCACAGTCTGCTTGTCTGGAAGCAAAATAGCATGGACAAAGACCTGTTTGTGGATAATAATATAATAAATAAAGCTGCCTTTATTTGCCTGAAATGTTCACAACATTTATTTAGTTAATTAGTTATTTTAGTATATCCTGCTGATTCCACAAGGATTCCATGTAGGTTTACTAAATCCATTAAACCCACCATCACCAATAAGAATATCTACATTAAATACTGTATATAAAGCAGTCAATAATTACTCTCACAAAGATCAGCCCTAACATAATTTATTTGAACAATGAAACACTTTGGATTCTAATCTAACTAGCCACTGGTACTTTAAAAATACATTAGCCTTTCAAGGTAGTCCAGACAAGAAACACAACTATGAGTACTAACTCTATCTTTATTGTAAAGTTATATTAACAGAATCTTGCAAGTCTGAAAGTATTTCTCTCCTCCTTTCCTTTTACTCTCCAGAAAACTAGAGTGAGAGATTCTTTTCTTCTGCTCTACAGTTTGCCACATCCCACACACATACCCCTTTAGTCACTTATTATTTATAATATTAACATAATATATTGGGAGACAAATGAACAGAAGCGTCTTACAAATCAAGCAGGTCACTGAATTAATGAAGTTAATTTGCTAAAGTGAAGAACACGTACGTTTGCTCCATGTCTTTGACCATCCTACTGTCACTTTCCAAAACATTGGCTAACTTCCTTTTGAAGATGCTGTGCACTTAAACAAGCACAATGAAAAAGGATATCAGATGATGGAAAACCTGGCAATGAAATTGTTAGAGCCCAGTTTTGGCATAGCTTGTAGCAAGATGTTCATGCTGTAACATCTGTCATTTTATATTTGAGGACAGGTGTGTGCAGCATAAACAGAAACATGTGTTGATGTCCTGGCCTTGCTGTGCATAGAATATGCCAACATGCCAGTTTTGTTAATAAGTGACTAAAGGGGTATGTGTGTGGGATGTGGCAAACTGTAGAGCAGAAGAAAAGAATAATAACAAAAGAAATTGTTTTTATTCTGGTGAGTGGTTTTGAATTGTGATTCCACTAGATTGTCCTCTATTGTATAGGCATTCATCTTTTCTTTGCCATTTAGAACATTAATTATAGTTTTAGTGATTATATTAAATATTAAATGCTATTGTAGTTTTTGACAACCTGATCAAACAGACCAGTCCTTTGCTACAGCTAATTTCTTGCTTGCAGTTGTAACAGCTTACTAATGTTGTATTTTAAGACTTGCCTAGTTACTTTTTGATTCTTCATTCCCTGTAGGGGAGGCTACATAGTTGCTGGCCTTCCGTTCCCTTGTACAGAAGCCAACGAATTTAGCTATAATCATGTGGGTGGAAGTATGGTAATATCAGACTAGGACAAATGGCATTCAAGTTTATACAGTATATGCTCATGGAACCTTTCTTAGTCTGAAGAAATGTACAATGGAAGAGATAGAAGAGAAAAAAGAAAATTAAAGCAGAAAGCCTTACTATCAAATTCATATTAGACTAAGTTGTAGTCTTCTCAGCATCCAGAATTGGACTGGAGAAGCTTTTAGATATAGGCAAAACAATGACACATCAATAAAATCTGAGATGCTTTTTTAAAATTATCTAGGGAAGGTCTAGTCTATGCTAGCATCATTAGGTTATTGTTGTTATTCAGTCACTTAGTCGTATCCGATTCTTCATGACCTCATGGACCATAGCACGCCAGGCCTTCCTGTCCTCCACTGTCTCCTGGAGTTTGCTCAAGTTCATGTTCATTGCATCGGTGATGCTATCTAACCATCTCATCCTCTGCCGTCCCCTTCTCCTTTTGCCTTCAGGCTTTCCCAGCATCAGGGTCTTTTCCAGTGAGTCCTCTCTTCACATTAGGTGGCCAAAGTATTTGAGCTTCATCTTCAGTATCTGTCCTTCCAATGAGCAGTCAGGGTTGATTTCCTTTAGGATTGACTGATTTGACCTCCTTTCAGTCCAAGGGACTCTCAAGAGTCTTCTCCAGCACCACAGCTCGAAAGCATCAATTATTTGGCGTCATTCTTCAGCATCATTAGGTACAGGGACTCAAATGGAGAATCACTGATGCACAGCATTAGGAATTTGGAAGGTGACCATTGTTTAGTATTATAATGAACACAGAAACATGGAGAAATACTAGCAATGCGTTATTTTTTTTTTATTTTGAGAGATCTGTGTCTAGGGATGAGGCACTCAATTATTGGCTGTTTTCAGTTGTTAGTTACAAAGAACAAGAACTGTCAGTTCTCTGTGAGAAATTTCATAGCATTCTGATGTCCAAATAAATCTGAAAAAACAGCCTTAAATTATCTTGGGTGCATATTAACTTGGATTAAGAAGAGTTGGGAGATGGAAAGGCTGGGTGTCTGAAAAATCTTTCAGTGCCCAAGGAATTATGATCATATCTACATATCTGCAAAGACATTTCCTAAGCCTTACAGAGAATTCTGGGATATATTAAATGATAATTCATGAAGACTACTTATTAAGACTCTTCATTACTATATAAATTTACTATGAATAAATTAAAGGAGAAAGCAAATAAAATAATCATTATATCAAAGTTTACAAAGGATTAAAATACAGTTTAACACTACAAATTGTAAATATTAAATTAACTTTATCAAAAAGGACTAATACAGGGACAGCTGGATTATTAGCTCCTAAGAAGCATATGTGGGAAAGACTATCCATCAGATCACCAGTCCCCCAATCTGTTTACAATTTAAAAGTTAATACTACCTAGTATTTCA
Organism: Charina bottae; assembly: GCA_023362775.1. Taxonomy (NCBI): domain Eukaryota; kingdom Metazoa; phylum Chordata; class Lepidosauria; order Squamata; family Charinaidae; genus Charina; species Charina bottae. Next base: position 31,755,159 of record JALMGJ010000008.1, read on the forward strand.
TTGTTGTTGTTGTTCAGTCGTTTAGTCGTGTCCGACTCTTCGTGACCTCATGGACCATAGCACGCCAGGCCTTCCTGTCCTCCACTGTCTCTTGGAGTTTACTCAAATTCATGTTCATTACATCGGTGATGCTATCTAACCATCTCATCCTCTGCCGTCCCCTTCTCCTTTTGCCTTCAGTGTGGGTTAAAAACCACTTTCGTAATATGATAAGTATATCAATCATGTTTATTTATTTATTTATTTGTTCAATTTATATGGATGCCCATTTCAACACATGACTCTGGGCAGCGAACAGAATTAAAATAAAATAAAAACACAAGCATTACAAAAGCAGCTGAAAAAGATCATAACAATGCAGCTGAGAAACATCAAAATCTTTTATGTTATGTTCTATTATGGTTGTACATTTTAGGATACTGTTGCTACAAGCTATCTTTCAGCCTTATATTCACCATGTCAGTTCACCATGACCGTAATCCACAACAGATTTCCAAGGATTTCACCTCCAGTCCTGGAACAAAATTAACACTCAGCTGCATGTGATAAGCATCCAGAGAAGCTAGAATCAAAGGGAAAGCACTTGTACTGTGATTGATCATCAAAGCACCATGTCTGTCCACCACTCTTAAGTTTGTTCATCCATATCCTCTATACTTACCCACTTTGGATGAACCACTTCAATATCATGCATCACAACATTTTGAAAAGGGCTGATATCAGACTATTACCACATTCCATTTTACACAGTGATTTGGATTTGCATAACATGAGAACCAAACAAATTACTTTCACATCTCTAAGGGGACCAAGCAATTCAACTATTTTTATTAATCAACCAGCTAAACAAAATAAACCAGTACAGTTAAATGTATCAGTACAAGGCTACTATAGTACTCCTACACTGATGACAACATTTAAAAACTTGTCAGTTTTCAAAACAGTACATGATAAATTAGACCCACAGAGCCAGATAAGTAAAAGCTAATAATCAGAGTAGCCTATACTGTATATTATAAGTACTGTATATAACAATAATCTCTTGCTGCCCTATAAAAGTTACATTACAACACTGTATGTTTCATCAAATCATTTTACATGAGCAAACTTTTTGGGCTAAAGGGCAAGATAAATTGGATTCTGCATCTGTTCTCCTTTCGAAATTGTCAATAGAAAGGCAGCCAATTTATCTTCCTGTATAATCAGCCATTTTGCTATAAACCCACATCCCCTTCTTGTATCTGCTAGAAAGCCTGGGAAACAAGGAAAGGAGGGTGGAAAATCTAAGAGGAATTTTTTAAAAATTTTCTAGTCCTTTTTTCTATAGAGTGTAAACTGGAATGTACAAATCACATTTTTATTTCTATTTATTTCTCCATCCTGCTTCTTTTTCTGCTGTCACCTCAGTCATCTTTACTTTGTCAAAGTCCCGCATGGGAGATCAAACCATATTTTCTCCAGTAGGCATGCTACAGTATAGCATTGTTTGATAACTTTTGATGGGTATCTGGATTCTCCTGTACATTTTCCCCCTTTTTATCGACCTGGCATAATCCATGGACTTTTAGGTATGAAATAAAAGCAATACATCTGGAATACTAGTAAAAGAGCAGACTTGCAATATATCAAGGAACACCAAGCCTAGGAGATTCTGAGAAATGATGAGCAAGAGGGGGAGAGGAAAGGGGGGGAGGAGAGAAAGGGGGGGGAAGAGAGAGGGAGAGAGAGAGATCCATGCAGACTTCAAATGAAGGATACAATAGGAGATGAGGCATAAAGAGAACCTATATATCAGACAGGTCTGAAGTTCTTTTTTAGTATTATCTTCACAGAAAGCAAAAATATGCACTTTCAGTCTATGGAAGGTTTCATTTTTAAAAACTCTAACAATAAAAGACTGTCAGCCCTACAAGATAGGCCAAGTCGGGAAACAGTCACCACAAGAAATACTAGAATTCTACTTTATTGATATAGGCTATAACCACAGAATCTTGAAAGCCTGACATTGGCATTAGAGGGAGGGAAGGAGAAAAAAAGAGTCAAGGTGGGGCAACCTTGAGTTTCTTTCTCACATTTTCCTCTTTTCCCTGGCTAAGCTCATAATTTACTAATATTTTCTTCAAGGCCATCTGCATACTCCTCCACATCCCTACAAGCCCAAACAATGTGGTGTAATGGTTAAGGTGTAGATGAGGACTGCTAAGTTGCAGGTTCAAGTCAGTCATGGAAGCTGACAGGATGATTGTTGGCCAGATACTATTTATCAGCCCAATACACTTCACAGGATTGTTGGTTTTGTAACAATAAAATAAGAATCTCCACCTTGAGTTTCTAGAGGAAAGGCAGGTTATAAATCTAATGAATGAGTGAATGAATGCAATTTTATATAAATGGCATGCTATACTCTGTAACAAAAAACAGAACACACCTCCTTAATTAGCTGATAAGCTAATAACCAAACTTCTGTATGCAAATGATGCAGGATGTTTTTCAACAAACATAGTTGGCCTAAGAAGTGTGATTTGAGTCATTGCTGCTTATGTTGAGGAGAAAAGTTTAACACTAACTTATTTTCAGAAAGCTCCAAAGTTACAGCCTTTGCCAAGAGAGTTAGGACTGGGAGGCAAAACATAGGTGGCAAAAAGAATTAAAATTAAGCTGTCAGATCCTTTAAATGCCTTGAAAGTGTGTTCCATTCTCTTGAAATGCATGAGCTAGTTCTGCAACTGAAAATATACTATAGTATGCAGTTTTAAGGCTATCCTGAAATTCCTCTAACAGGTGGCCATTACCATCTGGCTGCACTCACTCTTTTCAAAGCTAAGGTAATTTCACAAACCTTTTATAGTTCTCCAATTTCTATTATTAAGGAGTTTGCAAATTGTCTAAATTTATAAGGGCAATTTTTAGATGCTATGTCATATTTCAAATGCCTCCCAACATATCAGATCAGTGATGTTATCTGTTGAGGCTATGTTGTTCAAACTAATTTTGTTCAATGAATCTTTGACAAGTCTAGCCCTCCAAGTTTAATTTAAGTCATCCTGGAAAAAAACCTGTGGAAATGGATATGTCCAATGGTAGGTTTTCTTCTCAATTCTTGATGTCCCTGGAGGTAGACAGTGTTTGAGTAGCTGTTGAAGAAATAATATTGGATATTAATCTTCAGAAAGATAGGAGTGTGGACAAGAAACATTTATTGCTAGTTATTTATTTAACCTCATGTGCAAACTGAAGAAGAGTTTTTACCTAAAGTACTGGAGGAGAATTTGGTAACATTCCCATTGATCAATGTATATGCCCATACATGAGCTAGATGTAGAATCAGTGATTCATGTACTACTTCAATGTCAAATGGCATCCTAATCAATTTATATGACTTCTTTAACAGAGAATTTGGAAGGAAAGAGAAATGATTTATTACCAACTATTACCTAACTCCTAGATCAGCTGTGGAAGTTTCCAACAGTTTTGTCTACTGTCTATGCATATGTAGCATAGACCATTCAACATGCATTAGAAGTATTAACATGGATTATATTCCTTGTTAAATATCCAGCTGTAGTTTATCCTGCATAATTTGTTTATTTTCCCTTATTTTGATTTTAATATTTCTGTCTGAATGTAAATTTTAATACATTGTTGTTGTTACTACTACTACTACTACTACTACTACAATAGACATACAAATATCACTCAGATCTGGAATTCTCTTTTAGTGTTAGCTTACTGGAAGAGTAGGACTGACAATGGAAGAGTGATGGGGAAAAGGAAGAGAAAGACAGAGAATGATGAGAGGCTGGGAAGAAGTACCATCTGTTCTAGTAGCTGCTTTACTAGCAAGGTGTATGTATGCTTCTTTTGGTGGCCAAATATATACAGTTTAAACATCTCATACTCTTTAGGAAAACTGATGACTGAGGATAGCTTAACACACAGGGGCACCTTTTCAACCATCACCAAGAACAGACACACACGGTCCTGGGCAGTTGCCTGGCATAATAATAGCATTTTTAAAAATTCAAGCACCTAACTCCCCGATACGTCTCCATTTTCTTCTTGACTTGTATCATACAATTTGTAATTGAGAAAGCATTTATGTTGTTGAATAATGCAAACAGATGGAGGGAGAAATTAAGAGGAATTGGCAAGGTAGAGAAGATGAATGTTCAGCTGAGACTTGAAATGAGCTGGAGAGTCAATGAGGCAGAGCTAGGGAAAAGATGTTCCAGATGGTCAGACCTGCACAGGAGAAGGTTTGCCACAATAATGATAAGACTGGTGAGATGCAGGAGAGAAATATGGCAGAAGGAAGAGCAAGACAAAGCACAGTGCAGGGTGTTTCAAGTGGAATGTTCTTTCGGTCAAAAAAAGCCCAGCTTTACTGGTCTTTTCCAAAATCCTCTTGGCTAGTTCAGCAGCTAATTTTACTTTTCCATTGCTCTGGGGATAAGCAGGTGTGATGCTCAAACTCCCATTGCTTCCCTAAACTCCTGTGATAAGAATACTTTATCAGCTATTCCATAGTTGGCAAAATGTCTCTTATGCTTCTTTATGACTGTTCTAGATTTGGTATCTAGCAGTAGGTCTGTCTTGAAAAAAATAAGAATAACTAATGGTTATTATTTCTGCTATGTAAACAAATCTATTCCCATTTCCCCTAAGATCGGCTTGATACAAGGTCTTCTTTGCTTCTTACCCCTCAGTGAGCTGAAAATGTCACATTCTGCTCTGTATGATTTTAGCTGGCTGTTCACACCAGACCAGTATATGCATTATTGTGTACCCTGCAGACTGTTCTCAATTCTCACACAGAAGAGTGCATTCTTTCCATTATATCTAGCTACAGAGCCTTAGGATAGCAACCTTGCTGTCCCTGAGCAGAATCTCCTCTTGGATGCTAACGTCTTCTCCAATTGAGAAATAGGATGCAGCCAGCAGTGGTAGTATCACATATAACACATCCATGAACACCAACCAGCAGTCAGAAGACATGATGAAAACTCCTTAATCTCACAACACATGGACAGACTTAACCATACTTTCAACTGGGAAACTGTGAGCATCTTAAACCAAGCCAAATCCAAAAATGCTAGAGAATTCCTAGAAGCTTGGCACTCAGACAAAGCAGCCATCAACAGACACATAGAGGTAAACAACATTTACATACCATTCATAAGAGACAATAGAAAAGCCAGAAGACCAGAACACCCCTGGGCCAGCAATCAACAACAAGATATGCATAGATTAACAGCAAGATTAGCAGCAGAGGAGCAATCAAACAACACAATAGACCTTAATCAAGGAACTATTAACTCAGTCAATCACCCAAAAAGCACACAACAGCCCAATCAAGGTACTACCAAGGAGAGTACAACACCCCCACCAACACAGGCAGGACAAGCCATGGTATATAAACAGAGAGCAAGTCCCACTCCCTTTTCGCACTGAAGATGTTGCCTAGCCTGGCAATGAAACGTCTGCAAGAAAACAACAAGGCTCAGAGAGCACCATGGACTCCACAGTTCACATATTCTCTTAGGTCAAGGACAATATTCCTGACCAGCAGCAAGGCCTTGTCTTAAGCAGTGGACTCCTGAATGCTTATAAACAGGACTGGTCTGCCAGTAGATAAAAGAGGTTATTTATTGATTCTATCATCCTGGAGAAAACCTATATATTTGGTAGCTGAGAATCAATACTGATTTGATGGCACATTAATTATCAGTCGTATCTGTCTCTACAAAGCCATCTTCACTGGGCCTGATGTTCATTCACATGCATAGGCAATGAACTTGACCAAAAGGCACTGCAAAAGTGCAGATGTTGTTTGACTCCTTCTGCAACTCAATATGCTAAAATCCATTATTTACATCCAATACTGAGAAAACCCTTGTTTAAGGTGGGTCACATTTTATGTCATCAGTGGCAAACAGTGAACATGACAGGAACTCTACTTTAATACTGTGTTCAGGGGCTTAGTATCTATACAGATGTGTACATTTTACACATGGTTTTACTCCTTATAACAAAGCTGCTAATCCTGGTTGATTATGCCTTTAACTTGTAACTGGCTAATTTCAGCTTTTGCAAAATCATCACTGCTATAGCATCTATCTCAAGTTTCAAGGTTTTTTTAAAATTAAATGTCCTTCTCCCTGAAACATATCCCCAAACTCTTGCAATATTGTCTCTTTGGTCCAGGTGGTCACTTGATTATCTTCATGGCTTTACACAGCATGAATGATATTTGCACTGCAACAGTTTCATGGCCTTCACTGACTGCTCTGTTCCCCATCACAGATATAAGGGCTTCTTCCACTGCAGTAATAAATTCCAACTAATAGAATTTATAGCTGTTTGAGTTGCAATTTTTAATTCTGCACTTACCCATTTTTTTAAGAACAGTTTTGTTATAATAAAATGTACTTGGCAGCATAGAGAAAAACAGTAATTGTCCCTGAAGGGAGAAAAGACTGTGACATTTTGGAAGCACATTGCAGGTGACCCCAGAATCCAGTCGATCATTGATCTACATAGTTGCAAGCAACAGAGCGGGGTATATATCCAACTTCCCAATATACATAATGGTCAAACTTGGGACATTGTTACAATAGTCAGAGTGTTCACCCAAACCATCTTCTTTCATGCCCTGATGAATTTTCACACTACTGAAATGATTTTGAAAGTGGTTAGGCTTAGCAGTGAATAAAGAGGATGGCCTTGAAAGACAGATGGAAGATCTGCTACCAAGACAATGATCAGATAAATGAAACTTGAGCCCAGGCCAAGAAAGTGGTTTATGAAAACACCTCAGTCAGCCCTCCACCCTATTCAATTGAAGATAAAAGGGGGAGCAAAGGAAGCACATACAGACTGCATTCTGTTGTTATAGATGTTCTAATAAAAGTAGCTTTAGGTCTGCACGTGGTCTGTTTCTTACTCGGGTCTACCTTATAAGACTGACAGGCTTGCCATATCCTTTGCCCTACTATTCATATGCAGGAGTTTTATCATTTCATTTTTTTATGTTGCTTTCCACAATAATATAAGCAATGTATTCTAGGTGGCTCAGTGGTTAATACGCCAGGCTTGTTGATCGGAAAGTCGCAAGTTTGGAGGTTTGACATCCTAACCCCACATGATGGAGTGAGCTCCCGCACTCACCCCAGCTCTTGCCAACCTAGCAATTCGAAAGCATGCAAATGCAAGTAGATAAATAGGGACCACTTTGGTGGGATGGTAACAGCATTCTGCGTGCGTCATGCCAGCCACATGACCGCGGAAGTGTCTTCAGACAACGCTGGCTCTTCGGCTAACAAACGGAGAGGAGCGCTGGCCCCTAGAGTTGGACACAACTGTGTGGGGGAACCTTTACCTTTCTTTTATTCTAAGTGCCCTGACCCCAAAAGGCTTATGGTGGGACTCTCTCTGTTCCTTTACAACTCATCCTTGCAGTTCTGGCCTGTCAGCTAACAACGTCTTGATAAAACTCTGTTGCTCTATCCCCTTCCAGGCAGTGATGCAATGTTAAATCAGCTTCACGTAACAGTCCCTGATGAGGGAGTCATTAATCTCTCCAAAATTACAGGAAGCTGTCAGTGTCCTTAGCACAGACACATATGCATGCTGTCCATTCTCAGCTCCCTGTTGTCTCATTAAAAAAAATGAGAGCATTGTATGTTTCATTTTGTTAGGGATAATATGCAGTATGTATCACTGCTTGAGAGTACATTCAACACCCCAGCCAAGAGATTTGCATACTTCTTGCCTCTTTGCTCCAATCAATAGTAGAGCAGGTTTGCCTTTTGTTTACCCTCCTCCTAAGGCAATATCCAGATCCAGCTGAGCCTTTCCATATCTGAACCTAGAAAGGTCACTGAAAAGTCTAATGCTGGTGGGGTCAAGACTTCTTCCATAATGCAAAATGAGAGTGAGAGCGTGCACTATATCTGGGGCTTGTTAATCAGCTACTGACACTCTGTTTCAAGTGGAATATTCTTTCCATTTTAAAAAGCTCAGTTTAAGGTGGAAAAATTATGCATTTTATTTTATTTTATTATGCTATTGAGCCCACCTCAATTTGGAAGGCTGTTACTGAATTAGCTAACTTAACTTCCACTTGACTCTGCAATTTGTATACACTTTCAGTTTGTTTCTGCATTTGCAAAGAAGTACTTCTCCTACTGCTAACATTTCTTCTGTGCTGTGTACCTCTTGAAGACCTCCCATCTGATTTCATATATATATTGTACAGTGGGAACCTAAAATAAACAAGAAGCCTGTTAATCCATGCAGGTTTACTCAACAAGAAATCACTTGGCCTTTTATGCTGCATCATATTCATCTTGGTTTCTTCTTTATATTTAATTATTTAATTAATTAATTTTTATCCCGCCTTTATTATTTTTATAAATAACTCTAGGCGGTGAACATACCTAATGCTCCTTCCGCCTCCTATTTTCCCCTCAACAACAACCCTGTGAGGTGAGTTGGGGTGAGAGAGAGTGCCTGGCCCAAGGTCACCCAGCTGGCTTTCATGCCTAAGGCGGGACTAGAACTCTCAGTCTCCTGGTTTCTAGCCTGTTGCCTTAACCACTAGACCAAACTTTTACTTTGCCTGGGTGTTAAATGTAGCATGGGATAGATGATGAATGAGGATCAGTAAGAGACAAGAAAACAAGCTTCAGAAAAAGTAGAAATATACTGGGCATAACATTATTGGTTATAGCCCTTATAAGGTGTGGTGCAACATTGGGCCTAGATCCCAGTTCCATGCATTGCCTTTAGAATCCTACTCTAATCAGTTGGGAATCAACAGTGGTGAGTTTCTCAGCACACTTCTATATAAATTGGTCAGATGCTTACAAATTGCATGAATTAATATAAACAGAATAATGAGTGAGTGGTTCTAAGGCCTGGAGCTGGCAAAGTGGGAAACACAGAGTCTGGGACTAGAGATGTTTGATAAACATTGTCCAGGTGCAGCAAGATCAGCATGAGAAACACAGTGTAAGCAGTCCTTTGCAAAAGGGGTGGGGGATATATATAAATACACACACACCTTCGTACAAACTGCTCTTCATCTTACTATGGAGAATCTGTTCTTTGTCTTACTGTAGCTGTTTCTATCTGCAATGAAGTTACTTCAATGCAGAAGGTTATTCAAATGTCCTTGAATTTTCCGCTAAGCTCATGAGTGTGTGTGTATTCTAGAGAAAGGATTTTTTGCAAGGGGTCTTGGATAAGCTTCTAGGCCAGAGCTTTCCAAACTGTGTGTCGCCACACAAAAGTGTGTCGTCACACACAGTCTGGTGTGTCGCCACACAACCCGGAAGCGCTGATCATCATCAGCGCTTCCGGGTTTTCCCGGGTTTTCCCGGGGCGACACACCAATTACAGCGCGAAAAATTTGGAAGCGGCAGCAGCGCTTCTGGGTTTTTGCGCGCTGCCGCACTTCCGGGTTCTCCCGCGGCGACACACCAACGCCGGTTGGTGTGTCGCCGCGGGAAAAACTTTGGAAAGCCCTGTTCTAGGCAATGGGGAAACCCCATGCCAGAAAAAATAAAGTGGACTTTGCCTGCCCTTAATCAGGATAACTTTAATACTGTACAGCCCACTTCCCCTGATCTCATTTTCCAATACAGGGTGGAGACTGAAGCCCATCTGTTAAAGCCAGGACCTGATGCTTTCACCCTATCTGCCAAATCAGATCTCCTGATGAGTCGGGCTTGAGTCATTACTTGTTTCTTGCTATAACGAATATTACTTTATGGCAGCTTGTTAATATCTAAAATATTCTGCTTCATGGGCTCACTCCAGAGAAGTATGCAATTTAGAATGAAAGATTTCATCTCCTGGCTAGTGGTTCCTTGAATTCTGAAATAACTAAGTTAAAGACTACTTAACATTTCCAGTTTATATGTAGCGTTAGGCCCAATTGTTTCTTTCACAACTCAAAAAACTAACTTTTCCAAGAAACATTTAATTCCCCTATTTCTAATCTCAAAATCAAACTTCAAAAGTTCACCAGCCCCCATTCAATTAGCATGGAATGATGGGAAGAGAAGAGGGAAATTACTGCAATGCCTGCTTTTTTTCTCATCCTTGTTGTTATTCCTTATAACTCCCCATGCTTTGAAAGATGAATTTCTGTAGGGGGAAAGTTGTCGATGATTTAGAACCCTGATTTTTTTAAATTGTTGCATCGCTAGAATAGGGTAGTTGTTGAAGTACTGTAGCTATTGGGCTCACTCTACAGCTAGGGTATGCATTATTATAATGTATGGCGCTTCCTGGTTCACAGTGATTTCTCAGTGATCAACTTTCACCTGGCCCATCAACAAGTGTCTTCAGTACCATCCAATGCAATTTTTCTGGCACTAGAAACTGGAAATAAGTCAAAGTAAATATAGGGATTCCCATGTTTCTATTAATTTCAGATGTCATTTCTTCCTCTTTATCATGCTCCTTATAGTTGCTTCTTTAGATATATACCTTCCTTCTGAAATAAGACTGAGCCAAAATAAGAGTTAGGCAGCTGTACCTCATCCTTGCTAATTACAGGTAGTCCTCATTTAGTTGATCACAATTGGGACCGGCAACTCAGTCGCTAAGCGAAGCAGTCACTAAGTGAAGCCACAACTGTACTTATGATCTTACGTCAGCCTTCCTTTGCTTTACAAACCTGCGAGTATTGGTTGCAAAGTTACTTTTTCATCACTGTTGTAACTGCGAACGGTTGCTGTATGAGGCAGTTGCTAAGTGAGGACTACCTATATTAGCATTTTGGCATTTTCCTTGAGCAGTTGGTACACTGGGGCTGTTCTTTTCCTTGTCTGCTGCTTTTCCATCTAAATTCAGATTATCGGAATTTGGGTACATCTTTCCTCCTCACCCTTCCTTGTTTTGTTTACTTAAGCTGCTTTATAAAATGCTACCTATGATGATTGTATTATGGTACCAAATTATTATTAACAATCGTATTGATATTTTATTATTATTACCAATTAAATAACATTACCAATTTTATATTTTATTATTACCAATTTTATTGATATTATGGTTACAATTCTCTCAGCTGCTATATGTATGTATGTATGTATGTATGTATGTATTGTTTTGAATCTGATTTCAATTGATTTTTATGACTGTTCGCCACCCAGAGTCACTTGTTTGAGATGGGCGGCCATAAAAATAGAATGAATAAACCAATAAAAAGAATATGAAAAAATGAACAAAACAAATATAAGAACTTTTAATTATAACAAGTAACATACATTTTTCCTATACATTAATTATAAGAAATCCCTTAACGTGTATTTTAACTTTTGACTGTGTATGTATTTGAAATGAACTATTTTAGATCTCTGAGTTGATGTAGCCTATCTGTACCATTATTAGAAGTTCATGTCTGAATCTCAAATTCAGAAGTGCAGCATTTGGCCCATGCTGGATCTAGGATATTCATTAATAGAATGCATGGACATTCTCTAATTTAACAGATGTGGATAAAGTTCTCAGAGAGATTATACAAAAGATAAGAGTGCTGTCCTCTGCTAATGGTACAGGTAAAATGAAAATATATGAGAGGAATATACTTCAAATGTAGTCTTGACATAGTAATTATATTCAAGTCAGTGTGCACTTGCACAGATAATACGTATTTTGAAATGCAATATAAAATTCCATTGATATTTAATTAGTTTCTGGTAAGGATAAAAATATGTGCTCCATTGATTACAGAAAGGCTTTTGATTGTGTTGACCATGTCAAGCTGTGGAATGTTCTTAGGAAAATGGGAATTCCAGAACATCTTATTGTCTCATGAGAAACGTATACACAGGGCAGGAAGCCACAGTCCAGATGGAACATGGCAGAACAGACTGGCTCTAGGTCAGCAAAGGAGTAAGACAAGGCTGTATACTTTCTCCTTATTTATTCAACCTATCAACTGAATATATATTAATGGAATCTGGATTGGAAGAAGATGAGAGTGGAGGAAGAAACATCAATAACCTGCACTATAGTCATAACATTACTCTGTTAGCTGAAAGTGCAAATGATCTGCAAACTCTAGTAATGAAGTCAAGGAGTATAGTGAAAAAATGGGACTAAGATTAAATATAAAGAAGACCAAAACAATAACAACAGGTACAGTAACCACTCTTAGAATTGACAATGAAGATATTGAAAATGTGGATAGATTCTGTCTTTTAGGATCAACAGTAAAGGAACTAGAAGTCTAGTAACATACCACAGACTAGGACTTTGTAGGGTACCAATGAAAACCATGGAAAATATATTAAGATGGCATCATGTGTCTGTATGATATAGATCAGATCATATAGTCATTAGTTTTCACCTTGACACTATAAGGAAGTAAAAGTTGGACTTTGAAGAAGCAGGATGGAAATAATATTGAGATTTTTGAACTTTGTTGTTTGAGAAGACTCTTGAGAAAACCATGGCTATCCAAAAAAAACAAATAGATCTTATAAAAATCAATTGTGATGAACTGGTACACAGTTATTAATCCAAGAACTCTCAATTACACACCATCAGGAGAGGTAGAAGAGTACTTTATTAATACAGATGCTCAATCCCATTCAAAGATCAGTCTGAAGGAAACCACGCAAAAATGCTAAGATAAAATCCCCCGGTCTCTCTAACCCCTCCCTTAAGGCTGCATTTTTCTCTTCAACTTCTAAAAGCAAATCCCCCCTTTCGCTGTCTCGCTAGCAGTAAAATTCCATTCTACCTTCTAACGGTTCTCTACTCCCTTTCCCACATTCCTTACTAACAAACGCTGATAAGCCAGTAACACTGACCTTGAAGGTGCTCATGCCTCTCAGCAATCATGCTTCTCCCATGCTCAGATACTATTACAGGACTGCTAATAAAATTACTACAAGACCCATCACCCATATACTTATCCCTTATGCTGGAAGGATGCTAACTCCTGACATCAATTCAGAGTTATCACTCAAGGCAAAAGGTTCAAATTATCATAATTTGGATACCTTATGCAAGGACCCAGCTCCCTTGATCTCAGCATTTCTGGGACAGACTTAAATGAACTCTTATACTACCACTGGGGGGTGGGGAGAGCAGCACTTGAGGCCCTAGGGCTTAATGCCTCCTGAACCATTTTCAGTCCTTAATTCTGGGAAAGGGAGGAGAGGAGAGGAGAGGAGAGGAGAGGAGAGGAGAGGAGAGGAGAGGAGAGGAGAGGAGAGGAGAGAAAAGAAAAGAAAAGAAAAGAAAAGAAAAGAAAAGAAAAGAAAAGAAAAGAAAAGAAAAGAAAAGAAAAGAAAAGAAAAGAAAAGAGGACAATCAGAAGAAAGATGGATGGACTTGTTGACAGTGGTGATGGGTGCACCATCCAACACATGAAGGGCCAGATTGGGGACAGATCCTCCTGGACAAAATCTATCTATGTTGACACTACTGTGATGGCACATAATCAATCAAGGATGATAATAGAATATCAGTATAAAATGCACGTCATCTGGTGACTAATATGCTCTCACCTACTGTACCTAATAATTTAAATTCTGCCTAAGAATGAGATAGGATGCCTATGCAAATGAGTATTACCTGCCTTGGCCCTTGCTTTCATTCCTGGAGATGAAGCTCTCCACCTTGTGAAATGTTAAGATCATCCTGATCCAATTTAAGCTTCTACTTTGCTATAAGGAAAGTGGGTTTGCCTCACAGATTTACTCCAATGGGGTGTTAAAGTCTAATTATCTTAAAATCAAATCTCTTTAAACTAGTTCTGGGTTTGTGTGTTTCTTGATCTCAGCAGTTCTGGAACAGACTTCAATGAACTCTTATAATACCACTGGGGGGTGGGGAGAGCAGCACTTGAGGCCCTAGGGCTTAATGCCTCCTGAACCATTTCCCCCAAATTGCAACTTTTAATGTGACATAAAGAGGTAATTGTTTAATTACATGGGGAGTAATGATATTTGCCACATTCATTTTTAAAACTTAAATCAAATGGATTTTTTGTCCAGGAGGCTGTGAGTTCTAGTCCCGCCTTAGGCATGAAAGCTGGCTGGGTGACCTTGGGCCAGTCCCTGTCTCTCAGCCTTGGGAAGGAGCCAATAGCAAACCAGGAGTCTGTGAGTTCTAGTCCCACCTTAGGCATGAAAGCCAGTTGGGTGACCTTGGGCCAGTCACTCTCTCTCAGCCCAAATCACCTCACAGGGTTGCTGTTGTGGGGAAAATAAGAGGGAGGAGTATTAGATATGTTTGCCGCCTTGAGTTATTTATAAAAATAATAAAGGCAGGATAGAAAATAAATAAATAAAATAAAGTCTACCTCAGCGTAATCTCTGGCAGCCTCCTCTCTCGAAAATATTTAGGACCTCTGTGCTAAATAATATTGTGTGATGTTCATAACTAAATGCAGATTCCATTGCTTCAACATCATCACGGGGCGCGGTGGCTCAGCGGGTTAAACCGCTGAGCCGTTAGTCTGCCGACCATAACGTTGGCAGTTCGAATCCGCGTGGCGGGGTGAGCGCCCGTCACTAGCCCCAGCTCCAGCCCACCCAGCTGATCGAAAGCCCTACAAGTAGATAAATGGGGACCACTCACGTGGGCCAATTTGCTGGCGTCCTTTTCGGAGGGTCGCCCTTGGACCGAGAAGAAGCTGGTTCCCGTGGATGGCGATGGAGGACGGCAGAGGACGGCGGAGCCCGAAAAACATCAACTTCCTGGACGTCAGCAGCCGGCTCTGAAGCAAAGGTTCCTGGGACATGTAGTCCGACCTGCGATTGAAGAGCCGGTTCCCTCACCCCTTCCCTAACCGCGCGGGTAATTAGAATCTGATTGTATAAATAATATATGTATGATGATTGATTGTAAGCCGCCTAGAGCCCTCCGCTTAGGGAGGGGATAGGCAGGGTATAAATAAGATAAAATAAAATAAATAAATGAATTCCAATTTCATCCCTTTATTTTACGTTTCCCATTTCTCTAGGGATGCAGAACCAGAGGCTCCAAAGTTCAATTATGGCCCTGCAAAGTTTAGGCTCTACTACAGTTTAGTCTAAATCACAACAGAATTGTAGTTCTTAGCATGGCAGAAAAGAAACAATTATTAAATACCTGGAGAGTTGTCGTATTAGCCATATCTCATGCATTTAATTTAATTTTAATTAGATTGAAATTAAATCAAATTTAATTTAATTTAGATTTCGCCTTGGCTAGCCCTTTTGGAGAGTGGCCCACAGAAGTCTATTCCAAGGCCAAGTGTGGTCCTAAGGCTGCTTTTCTGACAACCCAAATGCTTATTTTGAGGTGTTTAAATCTGCCCAATAAGGGTGTTGCCTTAATATAGATAATGACTACCTTTGTTTTGCATCTTGGTTTTCAAAATATATTTATAGTATTTGTAAGTAGAATTATAATCAAGCTCAATCCTTTGATTTAGGAGCATTTTTAAAATTGATGGGCAAATATTCCCATAGAAAATCATCACAGCCTTTTAAAGTTTATTACAGTTTTCTCCTTTATGGCCCTCAACATATTCAAGTTCAGAATAAAACAGGATCCATATCCCCCCAAATCCTTTTGCTTATTAAAGTTTTTAAAAAGCAATAAGATTTTATATTTCTTGTTCCTGGTGATAAGAAGGATAAGGATTATTACTCCTGAGGCTACTGCATACTCTACCCAATTTTATAGCCACACTTTTTGTGATAAGGTCTGTCATGAAACTGAAACTTCAATATTAATTTCCTTGATTATAAGTCTTGTCACTGAGCAAATGGCTATCCAATGCCTCTCCACCTACTTCTGATTTCCTGAACTTCAAAATGGAACATTAAGTGCCATTTAGCAGGGACAGCCGCAGTATGCCATTTATCAGCCTATTAGATACACCTTGTCTTGCTAATGGGGGCAAATGTATAATAACAAAAGCCTGGCATCAAGGTTTTCCTTTCCTTGCTGGAGAGGGATAATTCAGTAATTATACAGCATGCCTCATTTAGTAGCCTGGCCAAAGAACAAGAAATGGGCTCCTTAGATGATTTCAGAGGATCTGAATTAAATACCTGCTGTTATCAGGGTTTTTAAAATTTTACTAAACTACATACATACTTTATGTTTCATCATGCACACCAAATAACAACTTGCTGTTGGAAAACTCTTACTGGAGGGGATTCACTGAAGAGTTTCAGTGATTCATTTGGGGGTGTCCGTAGGTCATGGCTCAAAAGAAATCAAGATAGTAGCCATGATGGTGGGATTGATGCTCCCCATTTTTTATACATCACATGTTTTTTATACAGTACATGTACAGATACACTAAGATCAAAATACCCAGAATCATGGACCTCATCAACCTCTGCCTCACCACCTACTTTCAGTTTGATGGACAAATATACCAACAAATCAAAGGAACACCTATGGGATCACCACTCTCAGGACTCATAGCAGAGATTGTAATGCAACATCTAGAAAGGATAGCACTTCCATGCATACAACCCAAAGTATGGATCTGGTATGTAGATGACACCTTTGTCATAATAAAAAAGGAACAATTGGAGAAAACACATGAAGCCATCAACATCATCGTCAAAGGAATAAAGTTCACAAGGGAAGAAGAAAACAACAACACACTACCCTTCTTGGACATGTTCATCCGTAGAGGAAATGAGGGCGTTCTAGAAACACAAGTCTACCGGAAATCTACCCACACCAACCAAGTGCTCCACTACCAAAGCAATAACCCAACCTCCCAGAAGAAGAGCTGTGTAAGAACACTATTCTGACGAGCACAAACACACTGCAGCAACCCACAACACCAGAAAAAGGAAACAGACCACTTATATAGCATCTTCCAGCAAAATGGATACCCACGCAACTTTATCAAAAAGTGCCTGACTACCCAACCCGCTACAACACAACCAACAGAAGCTATGAAAAGGATTACACTGCCATACATTAGAAACATCTCAGAAACTACTAATAGACTGTTACAACCACATGGCATCACTGTAGCACATAAACCAACCAAACCCCTTCAGAACATCTTAAGTAAAACAAAAGACCCATTAGCCCAAGAAGAAAAAAACAGGAGTTATCTACAACATACAGTGTAAGGACTGTAGCAGCCACTACGTAGGACAGACGGGCAGAAGACTAACAGAGCGCATCCACAAACACCAACTAGCAGTCAGAAGACACGATGAAAACTCCTTAATCTCACAACACATGGACAGACTCAACCATACTTTCAACTAGGAAACTGTGAGCATCTTAAACCAAGCCAAATCCAAAAACGCTAGAGAATTCCTGGAAGCTTGGCACTCAGACAAAGCAGCCAGCAAGAGACACATAGAGATAAATAACATTTACATACCATTCATAAGAGACAATAGAAAAGCCAGAAGACCAGAACACCTCCTTGCCAGCAATCATCACCCAGATATGCAAAAAAGACCAGATTAGCACCAGAGAGCAAAAGCAATGACAGCAAGCTGCTAGGTGGGCAGCCGCGCAGGACCCCCTTCCTACAGCACATGATATAGATTCCATTCAACTCCTCCTTTAGAAGACCACCCCTTACTCAGTTACCCATACTCCACCTTACCCTCATTCCATATTAGGAATTTCCTTCCTTCACTCCATATTAGGAACTTCCTTCCATCCTTGCTAGGGCCCCTTGACCGTTATTAAACAATATCTTTCCTCTGGAGAAGCTATCCTTGGAAAGTACACTTTATCTTTCTATGGGCACAGCTATCTATCAACGCCTGTTAGAAAGGAAGGGTAAGAAAGTCAACAAAACTCTTCAAGGAAATACAACATGGTTTCAGAGCCATAATACAAGTGCAAAGTTTCTAATATATGAATATGAAATATATTTGTATTTATATATACAGAAATGTAAGAATATGTTTACAATCCAACACATCTATCATCTAAACATCTACAGCAAAAGCAGAGTTTGATCTATTCGCCATAGTTCTATACAGATATAGAAAATATAAAATAACTAATATGCAGATTGATTATTAAAATGTGGCATTTCTTGAGACCTATGTTGACTACATATCCGGAAAATTTGAACTAGTAGATTGGACCTACGAAGTGACAAATTTCAATTATTGGTGGCATTAACTGTTTTATCCTAGTTTCTTCCACTCAAGCTGCTTATGGACACAATACAATTATATCTATTAAACATCTCTGGGAAATACTGTTGCCCTTTTATTTTTTAAAGAAAAAATGTTTTATGGATCCCACATCTCTTGTGATCACAAAGACACAAATACAGCACATTATTAGGGAACACAGTAAGAGAGTGCAGAAAAGGTTAAAATATGTTAGACATTCTTCTATTGATCAGGATGCTATGGAGAATGCAAGGAGATAGATAAAAGCCAGGGAGCCTGAAAATGAGACTGGAATTGCTTTTCTAAAGACAAAGGCCTATTGAAATAGGTACTATGTTTATATTCTCATGCTGAACTGTACTAACCCTCAAGGCAAGATGATGCTTTTCTTTAAACCAGACATACTGCAGAGTAAATGTCAGAGTGATTTGACTCCTCTACCCTCTTCTACCCCCTCCCCAATACAAACACAAATGTTGCCTTTGGGTAAATGTATGATCTGGTAATATTAGGTTATGTGAAATCCCTTCTATAAATCTTAGGAAAGTTTTATGATACATACCTACTATACCTATCACCTATCTATATCTTCCAGTAAAATGGTAAGAAGTTGCTGAAATTCACACTGTTTCCTCCTTTCTTCTCCTCTCTCACATGATTCTTGTTCCTTTAAAAAAGGACCAACAGAGCAAGCATATCTTTTACTGGCCTATCCCTGCAGAGATGGGAAAAGGTCATTCCTTTGAGACAGCTACACTGCATAGCACAATGATAAAAGAGGGCAGGCTCATATCACACACCTGGTGGAACAGGACATACCTTTTCTTCTGATTTTGTAGGGAGGGGTGGCCCTTCCTTCCTTCCTATCTGTGATCAGCCTATGTGAGAATTGCATATTGTGTATTTTCCATCTCAAAATGAAGGAAATCCTGGTACAATTTTGGCAATCAAAGTCAGAGGGAGCTCTTTGACCACAGAATGTGGATATCAGTTCAGGATTGCATATGGCCATGAGCTCTTCCAACACTGTTGAAAATAGTTGCCTGTCCCTAATAATGATAAATCAGGATGAACACTCACAGGGGCATTTGGAGGGGGGGTGTCAAAAAGGTCAATATGTGTTGGGCTTCATAGATGCCATCTTGGCATTTCTGAGCACTCAGTTCTGCTCTTCTGTATTATAAGTATTTAATGCCCAATGATAAACAAATACATTACTCCCCCATCTTATAGCTGGCACAAATCATGACTTGAAATGCTTCAACAAACATGTAGGTGGAGAAGTGGGATGGATAATTTTTGTGAATTTTTCAAGGAAGAGAATTTCTTCTTGGAGAACTACTCAAGGTCAAGACTTTCTGTTAGTGATGATGATTGAAGCACTGCTGGAAAAGCTTAATGGGACAAGTTTTGTCCGGATATCTTTTTTAGATATAATGGAAACATGGAAAGCCTGAGCAGTTGTAAATTACTGGAAAGGAAATTGTATAGTGAATGATAGGGCATTCATACATACTCCCTGCCCATCTTGTTACTCAATCAGGGCAAGAACACCACACTCTACACATGAAAAACTGTCCAGAATTTTGTTCAAAATAATTTCTAAATTTGAATAAAATTGAATGAGAACAAGAGAATTTCTCTAAGCCAGCACTAGCCCCACAGTTCTGTTTTTTCCAGGTGAGAGGCTCCACATCTCTGAAACACTCTAAAAATAATGAATAGTTGAAATAATAGCACTTAAGTCAAGCATGAGAATAAAAATAATGCTTGTCTTTTGAAATGACTAGTTCAAAGTGATTGTGTTTTTAAAATATTCAAAAAGTAACACAAGTGAGTAATATCTTTTTTCTCTTTATGAAGTGTAGCTGGCACAGATTCACACAGTAAAGCTTTTCCATCTACCAAGAGTGATGAAAGCAAAATGGCAACTTTGCAAATAAAATTATGTTTAATTCATGATCTCTTAATCATTTGTTTCACCTTTCTGCAATAATAGCTCATCATTGTTAAAAACTTTGGATTCATTGCAGAGGCTCTCCTTTGCAGATAGGACCGTGAATGAAATCACTGGAACATTTGTCTCCAAATAGGGTTAGGATGCCTGGTCATACATCTTCTCCATGTATTTAATCCTATGCATTGAGGGCAATTTGTTCTGCGTTTCACATGAAAGTGTGAAGAGACTCAAGATTTTAGGAGATGGGTTCTGGATTTGCAGAACTAAATTGAACACACTCCATCCCTGAGATCATCTGAATTTGCAACTGAAGTAAGAACCCCCTGAGAATATCTTTTGGACAACTATTTTTTTCTTTGTTCCTAAATTCTAGATGTAACCTGATATTGGTAATATTCTGCATTAACAAATGCATTTGGTCTACAGCAGTGTTTCTCAACCTTAGCAAGTTTACGAGGTGTGGACTTCAATTTCCCAGCCCATGCTGGCTGGGGAATTCTGGGAGTTGAAGTCCATACCTCTTAAAGTTGCTAAGATTGATAAACATTGGTCTACAGTCTCCATCTTGAGACTGATTTTGAATTATAGACCACAGATTTCTGACCTACATTTTGGACTTTCTTGCTCTTTCTTAGTACCTAGTTTTTGTAACATATTCCCTAATGAAGACTACTGGAGAACTAAAAAAAACTTGGATACTTTCTTGTGCTATTTTAGTTGCTTATAATAAGAATATTACTAAACAGTAGATGGGGGGCGCACGTTGGTCATGGAGCCAAACAATTATGGTCACTAATTTTGGGATTGGGATATATTTTTCTCTGGCCATAGCCAAATATGAAATGCATAAATTATATTCAAACATAAAAAAATACAGTAACTGCCACTTAAAGGTGCAAATGGGCAGCATGCTTGGTGGGGTGCCTATTCAATCACTGTTATCTGTTTGATATTCCTTCATCCATTCTAGAACCAAGCTCAAATGCTCATCATTTTCAAGTTCCAAGTTCTGTAAGCAACATTTTCATTTAAGGAGCAGGGTCTGATTCCAATATAGAATATTTGGTCTCACTCGAACACAAAACAACAATAGATAATCTTTCCTTTTGCATGGCACTGGATGAAATGAATTCATAGGCAGGAAAGAATCATTTCCAGCTTCATCGTTTGAACAGTGGGCCTGTTGCATTGCAACACAATTGGTTAGATAGCAAATGATGAAATGGTTCTGCTTGAAGCTCTGGAGAGTTGCAGTCAGTCAAAAGAGAGATGGGTAGACAGATGTCACCAAAGCTGTTCATCTCTATTTCTATCAGGTTTCAGTCATGAGGCTGAGCAAAGAGAAGAGTAAGAAAATAGAGAACCAAAGCGGGTATCATAAAAATCAACCAGATTAAGTTTTCAAGGAACTGAAAAAACAACATTAGAACACAGAGATATGGACCAGGATAGAAGATTACTGAAGCCATTAATTAGGAGTAATTGAGAATGAAATTTATAGGGAAAACTCCTCCCTCATTCTAGTTAATTTCTTTTCTAGTAATTTCAGGGGGAAAATAATTCAGTTTTCCTCTCATCTTCAATGTATGTGTGTCTGTGTTGTGCTAAAGTAGTACAGGAATAGAAAATGCTGAACTTGCTACAGCGTTGTCCTACTTTCATCACAAATACCAGGCAGTGAAAGGAAAAGACACTTCCATATTCCAAACTTGCCACAAAGTGGCATTGAGGCTGCCAGAAGTTTTATCTAGCAAATAATTCACTGACCACCAGCCTCCATGAATGTGTCCATTTCTTTCTTCAAGGCAGTAAAGCAAGTAGCTGTATCCTCCTTCTGCCCAATAAATTTCCAGCCTCATTTACACAGACTAAAAACATATCTGCACCATTACAAAGATACCTTAAAGTGACATTTAGGGTAGAATTTTTTGGAAGCTAAACTAGATTGGGTAAATGCGTGTAAGACCCCCAGGGAATTCTAGAGCGATAGATTGGACTGGAAATAAACAACATTCCAGAAGGAGGCAATGACAAGAAAACTGTATAGCTGCTGCTCATTAGTCACCAGAAGTTGAGTTTAACAGTATTACTTTAGTTGAACAATACTGTTTCCAGTTAGATTCATTCATTCATTGAATTTTAAGTAATCCCATGCCATTTTTTCCTTTAATAATGTACAGAAAATTGTATTTATTTTGTTGAGCAATTGTAGCAATTTCCATAAGCATATTCATTTTGTGTACAATTTTTTGTAATTTAAGGATCCCTAATCTGATAAGGTCAGTGGCCACATTTATATAGCCATCAGTAACTATAAGAATTTGGGGACAACAAGTAGAATTAAAGTTTGATGCAAGCTGGTAGAAGCTTGAAATAAGTTGTTGGATGCTCGAAACAGATTAGAAAGATCAAAACAACAACAGATTGCTTACTGCAGACTGAGTGGTGACATGTGTTAAGAATTAGGGAATCCAAAAGCTAATTAAGGAGGAGGGGGACTAAAGCTTAGGGAACTAGAGGCACACAGAAAAGTAAGAATCCCCAAGGTGGGGTTTTGTTCAAGGAAAGTAAAATAGGAAGGTGAGAGAATAAAAAAAGGGGTGAGCAGTGTGTGCATGTAGAGAGAAGTAAAGGAGGGAAGAGAGATGCAGAGCAGCACTTTAGCTAAGAAGTTACACAGGCCATGATAAAGAAGAAGAGGTTAAAGAGGAAACTTAGATCAAGTGGCTTAAAGTGAAAAGGGTAAGGAAAAAGGCTGGGATGTCATTCTCCATCTGCAACAGGAGAAAAAGACAACTTGGGAGTAAGCCAGGAGGTAGGAAGGGTAAATTGGAGAGATTTCCCCTGCCCAGCGGGATTCCACTGTCCACGGTCCAGGGAACACGAGCAACAGAGGGGCGCAAAGAAACAAGGAATTTCAGTTTACAACAATGGGCAATGGTGAAGAAGAATGACTGGCAGGACAGCCAATGAATAAAGCGTGCCATGGGACCAGGAGCACAAGAGCCAAGAGGAAGACTGGTCAGGGACAAAGACAAAGTTCAAATAGCTGAAGCAGCTTGTGGTAGAGGAGCAGGTGATCGGAGCCAGACAGAGAAGAGTTTGGGTTTAGCCATGGGGGGTGATCGGCCTCTTCTACATGAACTGTTCTTAATAAATATAGGGCCTTTAAGACTGCAACAGAGGGATTAGCTTCAAAGGCATCTCAAGAAGCTGAATACTAGTGCTACAACACAGACCAGTGCTTTAAAGATAAGCCATTCCATTTCTAATAGTTTTTTTCTCTTTTCCATGCCAGTACTAAAAGGTGGTTTCTCGGTTAGACAGTTGTTTTGTAAAGCAATATGAATAATATTAAAAAGAAAACTGTTTACTGTTCACAAGCAATTTCCCTGGGGCTGGGGAGGAATTGTTCCTCTGAAGTCCTCTGGGGACACAGAAATCATACTGGTGGCAGATTTTGCTGAGAGAGAGAATGGCATAATGGCTGGGGAGAGTCTACTGACATTCTGAGACAACCAGCTCTTGAATTCGGGATTAGCCTCTGCTATAAGAGTGGCTACATTTAGAATTTTGAAACAATCTTAAGGATTATTTTATAAAACGAGTGCTAAGGTAGGCACCAACAGTCGCAAAACATCTGTTTACCAAAATGTGACATTGCTCCCTATCATTCCCTCTAGCCCCTTAGATG
Organism: Charina bottae; assembly: GCA_023362775.1. Classification (NCBI taxonomy): domain Eukaryota; kingdom Metazoa; phylum Chordata; class Lepidosauria; order Squamata; family Charinaidae; genus Charina; species Charina bottae. The sequence continues at coordinate 31,778,950 of JALMGJ010000008.1, forward strand.
GTCTCTATCTCTTCATTCTACTTCTGGCTGTTTTGAAGGGCAGCAGGCACACTTCCATCAGAGCACTAATCTGCAGCCTCTTATTTTTTTTTATTTTAAAAGAATTCCTCCAGCTTATATGCAGGAGCCAGAAGCATTCTTGGAAGTAAAGTTTATGCTTGCGGTTGGAATTACTGAGAAGAAGATACTACCAGAAATTCCTACTTAGCTCAATTTGGTTGAAGTTCATTAATGTCTACCTAATATTGGTTTCTTATTTGATTAACTGTGACCTCCTATCCTCAGTTCAGTGACTGATTCATAGCCTCGTTGCTAGGGAAGGTGATCTACTGAGCAGACAATCCTTAAAACACTTAAGAAAGCAGACTGGGACTAAGTTACTGGAATATTATTGAAGTGAAATGAACTTTAAAAGATTAATGTGCACTTTCCCTGCCTTTAATAGTTTCCTAATTGCAGCCACATTGTGTGTGCCAGCTCCTCTTGAATCCCTGAGAACAAAACATAGAAAATGCAAACACATTTTTTTATCATTTAGAAGCAATGACCAAAAATATAAAAAGCTAATATTAATGTAAAAGTACCAACATTGATTTGCTTCAAGGGGAGATCATTTGCTGTTCTAGGTACAACAAAGAGAATATTGTAAGATCTGGTGACTTAAGGCAATGATTGCTAAAGGAATTAAAGGATCCTAGATTTAAGAAGCTAATTGGGGAGCATTTCAAATAAAGACCTGATGCTATAGACAGAAGGCTAGAATTGTCTTAGAAAAGGAAAGTGGCAAGAAGAAGATGTGGAAAATTCTTACATGGGATATAGAGAACTATAGAGTTTATGAATTTAGAGCTGTCCACCAGATCTTAGCCTGTTTTCCCACTATTCCTTTATTTTTAAAATAGGTCTTTGATATCTTCCCACAGCTTACTTTAGACCAGATCTTCCACAGCTAGGATCAAAAGCACTACCAGACATATTTTATTTTGAGCTGTCTCTAAGGAAAGGATAATTGATCTGAATAAACCATAGAATTTTTACATTTCCAGAAGTCAATAGATAGAACAATCCCATAGCTGATGTTTACAAATGTTATCAGGGCATCTCTGAATAGGCAGGCTGAATCCATTGAATTATGAACTTGCCAGGCTTTTTTGGTTCAAAAAGAAAACACTTTCAACAGAATCAAAGAAGAAACAATTTTCAGAATCCTTGGAGCAGAGCAGACATAGGAGTGATGCAGTGGGAAAACAGCATATACATAAATTGTATATGCATTGAATATGCAGCTGTATTGAAACAAAGCTGCTAAATTAGGTTTGTACCTGAATCACCCCTACCACAATACCATTTAAAAGACAATATGTCTACATTAGTCCTGAATTTAGTTTGAGGTGAGAGTCCTATTATCAGTATCCCAATATATCCTCAAGTATTTTGAGTTAACCTGTTTTTTTTTCCTTTTTGACATGTTTCCAATACTAGAATTACTCACACTACCATATATTCTTCTTGTGTGAATCACTGGACCATAATAATTTCAAATATAGATATAATTGTCCACTGAGGCCATTGCTTCACAGTGTCCTGCTTCTGGTTTCAAATTCATGCTCACACACAGTTTACTCAAGGTCAAAGAGATAACAAATAATGCAAACCATAACAGAGTCTCTGACAGAAGTTTTCCTGAATGGTTTGCTTTCAACAGGAGCATGCAAAAGAATAGTCCAGATTCAGTCCAAGGTTCTGAAAGCCAGGTCAGGGTTGTCAGTCAGTCCAGAATTTCATGAGCAGAATTGACATGAATATCACACAAAAGATCAGACAGCTGCTTCCAACAAGGGATCATGGATCAGGGCTGCCTCTTGAAACAGGCTGCAGCCAGCTGCCTTTAATCACGGGATTTATAATTCCTTGCTTGGCAAGAAGCCTCATAGAACATTATTGCTTTGCTCTTCACTCTACTCACCAGGTGCAGGGGCTAGGAGGCCTGACATCATCATCATCATCATCATCATCATCATCATCATCATCATCTGTAATTTTATATTCTTATTTTAAACTTGATTTTATTCTAAACCGCCCAGAGTTCCCCATTGGGGGAGATGGACGGTCATATAATGGAAATAATAATAATAATAATAATAATAATAATAATAATAATAATATAATCTGACTGCTCCATCTGTTCAGGAGGTGCCTGTGCCTGATCAGCCCCAGGTGATTCCTGGCTTTGTGTCTCCTGAGGCTGACATTCTACAGGTCCTGCTGAAGCAGCTTCTTCAGAATCAGATTTAGACTCAGCGTCTGACTCCTAGGCCATGACACACAATGTCTAATGATTGTTCTGGCCCAACAGGCTGGCATCAGACTTTTGTTCCATATGACTTTCCTCATCTTGTGGGAATTTTAACCAAACTATTGCTCCAAACATTTGATTGACTGATTGAATTTATATCCCTCCTATCCACCAGAATGGGCATATATTAGAAGCAATGTCATGGCTATCAGACACAAGAATTTATATATAGTATGTATGTGTATATGTACATGTACTATAGTGTATAGTAAGGTAAAGATTCCCCCACACAGTCGTGTGGAAGGAGATGCAGAGAAGTAGCAGTGGTGGTAGCTTCTCCCTCCCTCTCTCTCTCCTTCCTTTTGTAACACTCCTTTGTATTTCTCCTTTGCTATGGCTCTTATTGGGCCCTGTATAACCAAGTTTGTTAAAGTTATGGGGCAAGGATGAGACTTGGGTTGTGGGTCCCAAAACTGCCATGACTCCTGCATTCACAATGTGTACCCCCCAATTACTTGCCATGAACTCAAAGTCTCCCTTGAGGAACAAGTAAAAGATAAATATTAAAAAATGATAGGTATAGATAGATATAAATCAACAAGTTATGACATACGGAAGTTTAACATTGTTTTCAGATGCTATCTAAAAAGGTAAAGGTTCCCCCGCACAGCCGTGTCTGACTCTAGGGGCCGGTGGTCATCTCCGTTTGTTAGCCAAAGAGCCAGCATTGTCCGAAGACGCTTCCATGGTCATGTGGCCGGCATGAAGCATGCAGATTAGATGTTATCTACCAACCTGTAATTGCATTGCTAGTGATTTACAGCTAACATCAGAATCGTAATAAGAATTATTAGCATGAAGGTCCAATTAAGGGAAAGTCATATTCTTGCAAAAAAATATTTTTTAGAAATGCTCTTTCTTACAGCCTGATCCTTTACCAGACAACACTTTGTGGGACTTTGCTGGAAAATGGCTTGGGAATTGGCCCTTCTCAAAGAAAACCACCACAGGGGCTCGTTTTGCTAAAGCATTGCCTACCTTACATTGAAAGCTTCCCCCTTCAGATCAGCAGGGACACCTTAAGATGTCAGGTAACCCTACATATCCTATTTGAAGAAAATGGGAGATAAGAAAGTGGTGGGAGGAGGTAATGAAGCATAGCTTCAGAACTGCATTTTCCCAACCTATTTAAGTAGATTGTCTTTCTCTAATTGTTTTTTCTCCCTGGAGATGGAGGTAGGGGGTGGGAGAGAGAGATAAAACACTTAGAATTTTTGATACCATAAAACCAGGCTCTCCTACTCCATTTCCAGTGTTTTAAAAATAAATATGTGCAATCTTAGAGTGGCACCCAGCAGAGATGCTAAATTTAAAGATGTGTTAGCATGTCTTCACTTTGTTTAGCTTCTATTAGCATTAAAGTTGAAATGGGGAGGATAGCATTTGGCAAACATAATCTTCATCTGCAAAAATCTTCTTTCTTCATTCCTTGGATTTTTAAGTTTGCTGCTCAAAAGGGGGCAATAATATTCCTATAAACATCCCAAGTTCCATCTTTATCTCTTACCATTTGTACTAGCATTGTTTCCCTGGTGTAAATATTATGGGAGAAGAAGGCCATTTACAGCATTAGAAATAATATCTTACAAGGAAGGTTGCCTTCTTGTGCCGCTAGGAAGATCTTATTTGGGGAATCCCCACCCAATTGGCATATTTCTATTTAACTGCATTTCAGTTGTCTGTCTGTCTGTCTGTCTGTCTGTCTGTCTGTCTGTCTCTCAATCAATCAATCAATCAATCAATCAATCAAAACAGCATATTTCTCACATTCCAAAGCAGTACCTTAAAGACTATACCTTTTAAAAACCTTCATTTCCTTGTTTCTTTAAATAATAAGAGAATCATATTTAATAGATATTTCTTGAAGTCCAAAATCAAGCCTGTAGGAGTCCCGTAAACCACTTCCAACTATCTGGCCTGCATTTGAAAAGTTCAATTGAAGGATAACCTACCACTGCTACTTTTTCACTACTTCACAGCTCTTACTGTTAAAAAATTCCTCTGAATATTCAGCCTGAATCTCTCTTTCCAAAATAACAACAACAATAACAACAACAGTAACAATATAATGATATTTCAGCCTGTTGGTTCTTGACCTGTTCTTGGTTTCAACAGGGAATATGTCTGCCTTCTCTTGCATGTGAGAGTTTTCAGATATTTTTAGACAGCTCTCATAATATGCCTCATTCATCAATTTTGCATCTCCTTAGCTCGTTTTTATCCATTTAACACTGGAAATTCTGAGAATTGTAGTTCTAACACATCTGGAGTGCATAGGGTAAGGAAGGCTGTGCTAAGTTATCACTTCCTATATTAGAGCTATGAATAAAAAGTTTCGCAGTAAAGCCCATGAGTTTTATTGTTGTTGCTGTTGTTAAGAGTCTGCAGAAACCAGGGCTTAAAACTTGAAAGTAATGGTCAGCCCTAGCAGATTTGGCAAGCAGCTCCAATAGCTCAGAATAGTGGAATAGTTCAGTGGAAAAGCTCAGAATAAGGCAACTTTATACTCAAAGGATCCAATGGGCCTAAGCAAAAAGTGGTATATTCTGCATGTTAATTTTGTCCAGCTCTTATTACATGAAATAGTAGTTTGAATTAACTATCTTTAATAAAATACCATGGCAATGAATGGATAAAATTAATAAATAGGAGGATTTTAATGCCTTACTTCACCAGGGAAGGAGCTTTAAATTCTGATCCAAGATGCTGTGGCTCTGTTCACATCTGGCAAATTTTGAGCATTGAGGGATTTGTGGTGGCATATTGATGCACAGGTTTTGTACTTCCAATGGATACATTCATCTTCATTATTTCAAAGAAAGCCACAAAGGCACTGGCTTCCTTTTTCCATCACCTTAGATGGATATGCAGGGTTACCATGTAGTTTCTCTAAATGATATTTCCATGAAGCTATCAAGAGCTAGCTTTTTGGCATAAAGAGTGGCCTTGTGACACATAATCAATGCAAAGTAGCAGGAAACAGTGACCTTGGTAGCAAGTAGAAAGGAAACTTGCAAAAAAACTCACTTATCATTTTGAAATAGACTACATGAAATAGGGCTATGTCTTTTTTGCACTTGGTTCATCTGCACTGGAAGGAGCAGCTATGTACACAGAAGGCATTGGGTATCCATTTCTATATGACAACTCCCCACACTGAGAAAGAATTTATATGCAACATGCAACATGCAACTGTACATCTGTGTGTGTGTATTTCTTAGCCGAAGAGCCAGAGCTGTACAAAGATGCTTCCATGGTCGCTGTTACCATCCCACCGAAGTGGTACCTATTTATCTACTTGCATTTGCATGCTTTCGAATTGCTAGGTTGGCAAGAGCTGGGGCGAATTCAGGAGCTCATTCTGTCACATGGGGTTAGGGATTCAAACCTCCAAACTTGCGAACTTGTGACCTTCCGATCGACAAGCCTGGCATCTTAACCACTGAGTCATCGTGCCATGTATGTATGTATGTATGTATGTATGTATGTATGTATGTATGTATATGTATATGTATATAAAATTCCCTTCTCACCCCTATGGGTGGTATGTGTCTTCCTCAACCTCGGGTCCTCTACCAGAGGCCTGGGAGTTTGAGGGTTTTGCACAGTATCTTAGCTGTTCCTAGCATTGCACTCTTCTGGACAGAGAACTCAGATTCCTGGGATCTCTTGGAGCTTAGGAGTCACAGCCCTGAGGACTTCTACCACCACTGGGACCACTTTGGCCTTTACTTTCCACATCCTCTCTAGTTCCTCTTTCAGGCCCTGGTACTTCACCAGCTTCTGATACTCCTTCTTCCTGATGTTGCTGTCACTTGGCACCGCTACATCTATCACCACTGCTGTCTTCTGGCCCTTGTCTACTACAACGATGTCTGATTGATTGGCCAGTACCTGCCTGTCCATCTGGATCTGGAAGGCCCACAGGATCTTAGCCCTGTTATTCTCCATGACCTTCTGTGGAATCTCCCATCTGGACTTGAAAGGGTCTAACCCATACACTGTGCAGATGTTCCTGTACACAATGCCAGTTACTTGGTTGTGCCATTCAGTGTACGCTGTTCCCACCTGCATCTTACACCTTTCCACTATGTTTTGGACTGTCTCTGAGGCCTCTCTGCACAGTCTGCACCTTGAGTCTTGTCTAGTGGGGTAGACCCCTACTTCTATGGATCTGGTGTTTAGTGCCTATTCTTTGCTGCTATGATCAGTGCCTCAGTTCTGTCTTTTAGTCCAGCCCTTTCCAGCCACTGGTAGGATTTCACAATGTCAGCCACCTAAGCTATCTGTTGATGGTACATCCCATGCAGGGTCTTGTCTTACCATGACAGTTCCTCTGCTTCATCTTCTTCCCATGTCTGCTGCTGCCTCAGGCGTTCTCTCAGCAGCTCCTCTTTAGGTGCCATCTTACCGATGTACTCCTGATGCTCTGGAGGACAGTGGCTTTGACACTCACCAGACTTCTTTCTCTTTCTCCCATATGTTCTTCCAGTACTCTTCAGTTTCTGCTGTTGGCGGCTCTGCTGTTACTGTGTTGTTGCACTGCAGTTGGAACTACACTTGAATGGTTTGTTGGAGAACAGGGCATTTATCTTTTTGGCCTCTGCTTCTTTAGTGTATCTCCCTAGCCTGGTAGACAGTACTGTGAGCCTTTGTTTAGCAGGCCCTTGTATTTTTTCAGTAGTCAAGTCTTACCCATAATCTCCACATCCAGCCCAGCTGACCAACTTCTCTCTTATTTGCCTTGATGTTAGCCTCCAACCTCATTGTCTGGGTGTGGGGAGGGTATGTACTGCTGCTCTTGATCATAATCATCTCCAGGATTACAGCAGCTGTAGCATATACCAGTTCATTGGTTTGAGTTATGGTGGTAGTAGGGAGAGGGCTCTATTGGCAACTTCTAGCATACAGTCTCTCCAGCAAAGGAGATCGTTACCTTGTCGTGGTGCTGCAGCTTGAGCACCTCAATGAAACCATGAGCTAAACTGTGAAGGGACACCCAAGACGGGAAGGTCGTGGCAGAGAGGTCAGACTAAATACGATCCCTGGGGAAGGTAATGGCAACCCACCCCAGTATTCTTGCCGTGAAAAAAAAATGGATCAGTACAACCAGAGATATGTCGGTATACCATCGGAAGATGGGACTCCCAGGTCGGAAGATGGTCAAAATGCTACTGGGGAGGAACAGAGGATATGTTCAACTAGCCCCAGATGTGATGACGCAGCTAGCTCAAAGCCGAAAGGACGGCTAGCGGCCGACGGTGCTGGTGGTGAACGACGAATCCGATGTTCTAAAGATCAGCACACCATAGGAACCTGGAATGTAAGATCGATGAGCCAGGGCAAATTGGATGTGGTTATTGGTGAGATGTCAAGATTAAATATAGACATTTTAGGTGTCAGTGAACTGAAATGGACTGGAATGGGCCACTTCACATCAGATGACCACCAGATCTACTACTGTGGACAAGAGGACCACAGAGGAAATGGAGTAGCCTTCATAATTAATAATAAAGTGGCTAAAGCAGTGCTTGGATACAATCCAAAAAACAATAGAATGATCTCAAATCGAATTCAGGGTAAGCCATTTAACATCACAGTGATCCAAATATACGCCCCAACCACAGATGCTGAAGAAGCAGAAGTAGATCAGTTCTGTGAGGATCTGCAGCACCTACTGGATAATACACCAAAAAGAGATGTTATTTTCATTACAGGAGACTGGAATGCTAAGGTGGGTAGTCAGACGACACCTGGAATTACAGCCAAGCATGGTCTGGGAGAACAAAATGAAGCAGGACTTGGGCTGATAGAATTTTGCCAAGACAACTCACTGTGCATAACAAACACTCTCTTCCAACAACCTAAAAGACAACTTTATACATGGACTTCACCAGATGATCGACACCGAAATCAGATTGACTACATCCTTTGCAGCCAAAGGTGGCGGACATCTATACAGTCAGTAAAAACAAGACCTGGAGCTGACTGTAGTTCAGATCACGAACTTCTTATTGCAAAATTTAGAATCAGACTAAAGAGAATAGGGAAGACCCACAGATCAGTTAGATATGAGCTCACTAATATTCCTAAGGAATATGCAGTGGAGGTGAAGAATAGATTTAAGGGACTAGATTTAGTAGATAGGGTCCCGGAAGAACTATGGACAGAAGTTTGCAACATTGTTCAGGAGGCGGCAACAAAAAACGTCCCAAAGAAAAAGAAAACCAAGAAGGCAAGATGGCTGTCTGCTGAGACACTAGAAGTAGCCCAAGAAAGAAGGAAAGCAAAAGGCAACAGTGATAAGGGGAGATATACCCAATTAAATGCAAAATTCCAGAGGTTTGCCAGAAGAGATAAGGAATTATTTTTAAACAAGCAATGGAAGACAATGGAATAGGAAGGACAAGAGACCTCTTCCAGAAAATTAGAAACATCGGAGGTAAATTCCAGGCAAAAATGGGTATGATCAAAAACAAAGATGGTAAGGACCTAACAGAAGCAGAAGAGATCAAGAAAAGGTGGCAAGAATATACGGAAGATCTGTATAGGAAGGATAATAATATTGGAGATAGCTTTGATGGTGTGGTCAGTGAGTTAGAGCCAGACATCCTGAAGAGTGAGGTTGAATGGGCCTTAAGAAGCATTGCTAATAACAAGGCAGCAGGAGACGACGGTATCCCAGCTGAACTGTTTAAAATCTTGCAAGATGATGCTGTCAAGGTGATGCAAGCCATATGCCAGCAAATTTGGAAAACACAAGAATGGCCAACAGATTGGAAAAAATCAACTTAAATCTCCATACCAAAAAAGGGAAGCACTAAAGAATGTTCAAACTATCGAACAGTGGCACTTATTTCACATGCCAGTAAGGTAATGCTCAAGATCTTGCAAGGTAGACTCCAGCAATTCATGGAGCAAGAATTGCCAGATGTACAAGCTGGGTTTAGAAAATGTAGAGGAACTAGAGACCAAATTGCCAATATCTGCTGGATAATGGAGAAAACCAGGGAGTTTCAGAAAAACATCTATTTTTGTTTTATTGACTATTCTAAAGCCTTTGACTGTGTGGATCATAACAAATTGTGGCAAGTTCTTGGTGGTATGGGGATACCAAGTCATCTTGTCTGCCTCCTGAGGAATCTGTATAACGACCAAGTAGCAACGGTAAGAACAGAGCACGGAACAACGGACTGGTTTAAGATTGGGAAAGGAGTACGGCAGGGCTGTATACTCTCACCCTACCTATTCAACCTGTACGCAGAACACATCATGCGACGTGCTGGGCTTGAGGAATTAAAATCGCTGGAAGAAACATTAACAATCTTAGATATGCAGATGATACCACTTTGATGGCTGAAAGCGAGGAGGAGTTGAGGAGCCTTATGACGAAGGTGAAAGAAGAAAGTGCAAAAGCTGGGTTGCAGTTAAACCTCAAAAAAACCAAGATTATGGCAACCAGCTTGATTGATAACTGGCAAATAGAGGGAGAAAAAGTGGAGGCAGTGACAGACTTTGTATTTCTAGGCGCAAAGATTACTGCAGATGCTGACTGCAGCCAGGAAATCAGAAGACGTCTACTTCTTGGGAGGAGAGCAATGGCAAATCTTGATAAAATAGTTAAGAGCAGAGACATCACACTGACAACAAAGGTCCACATAGTTAAAGCAATGGTATTCCCTGTAGTAACCTATGGCTGTGAGAGCTGGACCATAAGGAAGGCTGAGCGAAGGAAGGACCTCTACTGATATGGTAGGTACCAGCTGGGATTTGAATCCTGGTCTCCCGTGTCAAAGTGCTCTAACCACTACACTATCCAGCCACTTTTTTGCACTTGGTTCATCTGCACTGGAAAGAGCAGCTATGTCCACAGAAGGCATTAGGTATCCATTTCTACATGATAAGTCCCCACACTGAGAAAGAAGATAGATGATAGATAGATAGATAGATAGATAGATAGATAGATAGATAGATAGATAGATATTATATATATTAAAAAGGAGAAAAGAGGACACAAATTTGTCTATTTGCCATTGTTGATTCATAAGGAAAGATGCAAATTGAGAAATAATTGCCCTAATTTAAATGGAAATATTACATATCATATATTATAATGAGAAGACTGTCACAATTGATCCATGATGTGTCTGCTCATTCTCCTATCCAGATGGTAACTATTCAAGCACAACATGAAGGCTCTCCCTTTTTATGAAATGTGTCTCATAATTAAGGATGGTGAGGGTTGCATAGAACCAGGGAGGGTGATGGAGCTGTGCTAAGTATCTCATTGTTCATCACAGAATGTGGGAGTGTTGGGATTGCCTTGAATAGCAGTATCAGAGTGGTAGTAGGAATAGCTGCTCCTTACTATTATTTATCTTTAAAATAGGTTTACACCTATGCACAAAAATGCATGTATAGATATTTCATGCTTGATTCAAGTTCATATCAAGACAACTTCTGACATAGAAAGGGACCTCAGATGGGAGAAAGCACTTTGGAGCTTTTCACTTTAAAATCACCTGGGCCTGTTGAATATGTGATTAAGAAAGAGAGGTTTAAATGGGATCTATTATCACTGTTTAAAACAGGATCTGTTTGTATGATAGGAACCACCCATCTATTTCCTCCTCCATTCAGTTAATTCACCTTTGTGCACACCCTATGCACAGAACTGGATGGCTAAGCTTTTATATATGCCCATTCCCCCCCCCCAGTCAGTGTAAGGGTAGCTTGCATTGGGGTACCAAGTGGGAGGGGGTTGTCTGTCCCATGCTCAGGCAATAGATGGGGTGTTGCTCATGAGGAGGGTTGAGATTAGTGTGGAGTTGGGTTGCTGCTGGTGGTCTGTCAGAAAAAATGTGCCTTCAAGTCAGTTTTGACTCACAGAGATAGCCCGCTGCAATTTTCTTGGCAGCATTTTTCAGAAGTTGTTTGCCACTGGCTCCTTCCTAGGGCTGAGAGAGCGTGCCTGGCCCAAGATCACCCAGTTGGCGGGAACTGAAGATTCTAGCCTAGTGCCTTAACCACTCTGTCAACCTGGATCTCAGTGACAGAGAATAGAGGTGTTAAAAAATGATCCCCTTTGGGTGTCAGATATGCTAGCTACATCACTGGTAGCTTGGAAATGGAAACTATCTGCCCAACATGCTTTTATTCTTTTTCTTTTTTTAAAATCAGAAAAACAACAGCAAAAATGCAGTGACATGGTATTAGTCAGTGACATCATGGACAACTATAGAAAGAGGCATTTGTATCTCAGAAGATAATTGGCATGGTAAGGACCCTGGAAGATCAAAGTCCTCTGTCACGTAGAGCAGTGTTTCTCAACCTTGGTGACTTTAAGATGTGTGGACTTCAACTCCCAGAATTCCTCAGACAGCATGCTGTCTGGGGAATTCTGGGAGCTGAAGTCCAACATCTTAAAGTCACCAAGGTTGAGAAACACTGATGTAGAGAACCTCCAAAGATAAAGAAAGCTGTAGACCTGAAGAGGGAGAGATTCTTGAATGTGAGTAGGCTTTTGTTGGTTTATATAATGCCTAAAGGATGTCTCATTATTCATTGTATTCTAGGATCCCAGCTAGGTTCAGGGAATGAATCCAAATTGCTGTGTGACTGTGTGATAATCAGGATCTTTCACATCTTGGTAAGCAAATGGTCTTCACTAATGAGAAGAATATTTCAACTAAGAGAGCGGACAGATTCTCCCCTCCCTGTTCAGTCCACTTACTGCCTAATTAAGGCCAGTAATTAATGTATGACCTTTGAGCCATTGTAAAATGGAAACTTCTCAGTTGTTAATCATGTTAAATAGTAAAATCAGCAAAATTTGCCTACTGGCAAAATCAAAGCTTCTGCTCAGTTCTCTATGTGTAGGAGCAAAATGCCACCAGAAGGAAATTTCAAAAGGCACAGGAAAGATGGAGGAAAAAAGAACTAAGGTAATCACGATATAAGATACATAAAGATACTTCTTTAACATGCCTATTTGAATATTATATTGATGGATGCGTTATTAATATAAAAACAGTGTGAGTCAAAAAAGCTGAGACAAAAATGATAAAGCAGATTTTTCCAGCCATATATTAAAATGATATTTAGACATGAAGAGATGTAACAGAATATGGATAGGAATGCACACTATTGTCTTCTAAGTCTATGAAGGTTCTCAGTCATCCAGGTAGAATTGTCTGTAGCTTGAATCATGTCAACTGGATTTCTATTTTCTCAGTGGAAACGTTTCGCTCCTTATCCAAGGAGCTTCTTCAGTCTGAGCAAAGTTAGTAAGGGAATCCTAAATATGTTAGTAAGTGTGTGTCTTATATATGTTAAATATTAAATAAATTAAAATTTTATTTTTTTATAAATATTTAAAATATATTTAAAATAAATTAAAAATTAAATAAATGTTATATATGTTAAATATGTTAGTAAGTGTGTGTGTCACACAGCTACCTAGAAACATATTTAGGATTCCCTTACTAACTTTGCTCAGACTGAAGAAGCTCCTTGGATAAGGAGCGAAACATTTCCACTGAGAAAATAGAAATCCAGTTGACATGATTCAAGCTACAGTCTATTGTCTTCTAAATGTGCTGTTAAGCATCAGCTGAAAATGGGAAAGCAGTAGTTAAATGCATTGTCTGCTATGTAATCCATAGCTTTTTTTGAAACCCAAATTATATTCTAATGCATATTTAGCAAGCAATATACACATTTCTTGCTGTTTTCCCCCTAACTTTTCCTTTTCTTTATTAGAAACCTGCACTACACTTTTATCTTAGTCAAAAACTAAACTCCTACATCTAAATAAATATTGCATCTAAAAAAACTCATATCATACTAAAGCAATTCTTGGAGTGGGGATTGGGAGATTCCCTATCAATGTTAGATTTATTGGAAGTTACATAAATGTCCAGTTTAAAATAAAATATGCCATTCCACACATCTCCCATACACTCCCATGACAATTTTTTTATTAAATTTCTTTCTAGCTCTCCTCAGATTGCTGCACACATTTCACTTGAACATAATGTACTGGATGCATTTCCACAGAAAAGTAGTGTTTTAACAAAATAGAATGTTTTATGTTTAAATCTCACTTTAGAATCAGTCCTTAAGAAATGTTGTAAGTCTTACTAGGTCTTTTTCAGGGTTCCTTTGAAATTCTGGAAACCCCTTCCAATCTTGGGGGTGGGGTGGGGGTGGGGGGCAGTTGCTATCTTATAAGCCCCTGCTTCCAACTAATTCAGTATTTTTCTTTGGCAAGAATTTAAGAACTTAAGAAGAGCTCTGTTTGATCCATCTGATATACGAATTAGTCCATCTAGTACACTATTCTGTGTTACCCAGTGAGCCATCCAGATGCATTCAGGAAACTGAGAAATATGGATTGGAGGGCAATAGCCCCAAAGCCTTCTTCCAGTCACATTCTCCCAAACAGCTGGTATTAAAGGAATGCCATCTTTGATTATGGTGGCATAATCTGCCATCTTGACTAGTAGCCACAGCTATATGTAGCCTCCATATGTGTGTCCCATTCTCTTTTAAAACCATCCATTAATGGGTGGCCTTCACCATATCTCATGGCAGCCAATTCTACAATTTTTTCTTCTTCTTCTTGGCAATCACTCGTAGCCGAGTAAGATTGTCTTCTAGGGGTAAAATCTTAACAGTGGATCCATAAGTGGCTGTAAAGGCCAATTCTGGATCCGCACAACCTCCCACAATGAGGGCATAGGTTTCCAGGTGGAAGACGGTCACAATGAGGGTTTGCTTGACGTGCCTTCCTCTTAGCTCTTTTCTCCCTTTCGCCCTGTACTCGTGCTTCTTCAAAGTCCATAGCACCTTTAATAAAGGCTGACATCCAATTGAAACGCTCATGAGTTAGGGCTTCCCAGTTCTCAATACTGATATTAATTTTTTTTTAAATTAGCTTTGAGAGTATCTTTGAATCTCTTTTGCTGTCCACCAATATTCCGTTTTCCATTCTTAAGTTGGGAGCAAAGTAGCTGCTTTGGAAGACGATGGTCAGGCATTCGAACAACATGACCGGTCTAGCGAAGTTGATGTTGGATGATCATTGTTTCAATGCTGGTGGTTTTCGCTTCTTCTAATACGCTAACATTAGTCCGCCTATCTTCCCAAGTAATTTGCAGAATTTTTCAGAGGCAGCGTTGATGGAATCTTTCAAGAAGTTGGAGGTGGCGTTTGTAGAGGGTCCATGTTTCACAGGCGTACAGAAGGGTTGGTAGTACAATGGCTTTGTAAACAAGCATTTTGGTCTCCCTGCGAATGTCCCGATCCTCAAACACTCTATGCTTCATTCGGGAGAAAGCTACACTCGCAGAGCTCAGGCGATGCTGAATTTCAGCGTCGATGTTGGCTTTTGTAGATAGATAGCTGCCGAGATAAGAAAAGTGATTGACATTTTCTAGTGACACACCTTTAAGCTGGATTGATGGCGCTGCAGAGGGATTGGTTCGCACTTGCTGGTAAAGCACTTTGGTTTTTTTAATGTTAATCGAGAGGCCGAGTTTTTCATATGCTTCTGCAAAGATGTTTAGGATAGTTTGAAGATCTTCCTCTGAGTGTGCACAGACTAATTAACCATTATTATGTATTGCTCCTGAATCTTCCTGGATTTAATTGTAATGAATGCTCCCAAGTTCTAATATTGTGAAAGAAGGAGAAAAAAAAACTCTGTATCCATATTTTCCATTCTATTATTGGTATTGGTTTTATATGTCTGTACCATGTATGTCCTTCCCCACTTACTCTCTAAGTGAGGAAGCTCCAAATGAGGAAAATAAACTGTGTCTTTTAAAACAACTTTTATATTTAACTGACCAGCTTTTCCCACTCTACATAAAACAGAATTACATTTTATTTCTTCTGTCATTGTTGCCTAAGGGAGTCCTGACATTCTCTGAATCACCTCTTTCCACTTCCATTATATGTTCTATTATAGCGTTATCCCATAATAACTCTAATTCACTGTGACAAAATTTAGAAACATAAAGCAGCTTTTGAGCCCTATCTGTAAAAGTATCAACAAAGGGCAGAAATTCAGAACAGGTAACTCTGCTCCATCTTCCTTATTTCATTTCACCCTTTGGTCTTCTAATCATCTACTGCTTCATTTTCTCTCCTTTACTCAAGGAACAGTTATCTTTGGATCTGGATAGGCACAGACATTTTTCTGCCCAAGGTGAAAGATGAAGTAACTTCACATTCTACAAAGAAGTTGACCACAAAAGTGCTTGATAATTCTATGCAGATCTTTTCCTGCAGCATCTGTCCAGCCTTGACTAAGCAGAGTCAGTCATGGTGAGTGTTTGGATGGGTGATCTATAGGAAACCCCAGGGTGAGAGGCTAGACTGGGAAGTTGAAGAACAATCCCTGAAAAAAGATAATGATAATCCACTTCTGCATTGTTTCCAAGAAAACTAAATGGATTTCATGAAGTCTCCACATTCAATCTAAATTTCAAGGCAACCTACAGTATCTTTTTTTACCAATATTTGCAAGTTCATCCATAAATCAAATGGAAAGAGGTTAATATTTTAAAAGTTTAAATATGGGAAAGTGATATGGCAGATTCTCCATCCAGCCAAGGAGTTTACAAAACATGGCTTGGATCTGTATTGTGGTACTGAATTACAAGTTATATTATTATTATTTATTATTATTTTTTAAATTTCTATGACCGCCCATCTCACCCTCAAGGAGGGACTCTTGGCGGTTCACAACCAAACAACATCATTAAAATACAAGAAATACAACAATAAAAATAAAAATACAATATATGGCAGGCAATTAACAGAGGGACTTTTCCATGCTATGAATACAGGGTACCCAGTGATTGGCATAGGAAGGGAGGATTTCATTCAAATTATTTAAAAAACAAAAAAGAATTTGGGTGATGCAGGGCTGACTGTACAACAGTGATAGTTTTGATTTCAAAGATCATCTTCTTCTGCTTCCTCAACCCTTTGCCAAGTAAGAGGAAGGGTTCTACCTGAGGTGCTGACTGACAGGCTTCTGTTACATAGAATGGTGGCCTTCTAAGTATTAGCACAGTACACGTTATGGAGTGATAAGACCCTCTCAGTATCATCAAGGTTGTATCTATTGGAAGATTCAACACTGTATCAGATTTCTACTGCTATGAATCATTAAGTGCAATATGTACAGTGGAGTCCTTGGTGCTCTCTGAGCCTTGTTGTTTTCTTGCAGAAGTTTCATTGCCAGGCTAGGCCACATCTTCAGTGCGAAAAGGGAGTGGGACTTGCTCTCTGTTTATATACCCTGGCTTGTCCTGCCTGTGTTGGTGGGGGTGTCCTTAGGAGTTCCTTGATTGGTCTGTTGTTTGTGGCTTGGTTGATTGACTGAGTTAATAGTTCCTTGATTAGGGTATACTGTGCTGTTTGATTGTTCCTCTAGTGGTAATCCTGGTGTTAATCTTTGCATATCTGGGTGTTGATTGCTGGCAAGGAGGTGTTCTGGTCTTTTGGCTTTTCTATTGTCTCTTATGAATGGTATGTAAATGTTGTTTTCCTCTATGTGTCTCTTGCTGGCTGCTTTGTCTGAGTGCCAAGCTTCCAGGAATTCTCTAGCATTTTTGTATTTGGCTTGGTTTAAGATGCTCACAGTTTCCCAGTTGAAAGTATGGTTGTGTCTGTCCATATGTTGTGAGATTAAGGAATTTTCATCATGTCTTCTGACTGCTAGATGGTGTTTGTGGATGTGCTCTGCTAGTCTTCTGCCCATCTGTCCTACATAGTGGCTGCTACAGTCCTTCTTCTTCTTCTTCTTGGCGATCACTCGTAGCCGAGTAAGATTGTCTTCCAAGGGTAAAATCTTAACAGTGGATCTGTAAGTGGCTGTAAAGGCCAATTCTGGATCCGCACAACCTCCCACAATGAGGCCATAGGTTTCCGGGTGGAAGATGGTCATGATGAGGGTTTGCATGACATGCCTTCCTCTTAGCTCGTTTCTCCCTTTCGCCCTGTACTCGTGCTTCTTCAAAGTCCATAGCACCTTTAATAAAGGCTGACCTCCAATTGAAAAGCTCATGAGTTAGGGCTTCCCAGTTCTCAATGCTGATATTACATCTTTTTAAATTAGCTTTGAGAGTATCTTTGAATCTCTTTTGCTGTCCACCAATATTCCGTTTTCCATTCTTAAGTTGGGAGTAAAGTAGCTGCTTTGGAAGACTATGGTCAGGAATTCGAACAACATGGCTGGTCCAGCGAAGTTGATGTTGGATGATCATTGTTTCAATGCTGGTGGTTTTCGCTTCTTCTAATACGCTAACATTAGTCTGCCTATCTTCCCAAGTAATTTGCAGAATTTTTCGGAGGCAGCGTTGATGGAATCTTTCAAGAAGTTGGAGGTGGCGTTTGTAGAGGGTCCATGTTTCACAGGCGTACAGAAGGGTTGGTAGTACAATGGCTTTGTAAACAAGCATTTTGGTCTCCCTGCGAATGTCCCGATCCTCAAACACTCTATGCTTCATTCGGGAGAAAGCTACACTCGCAGAGCTCAGGCGATGCTGAATTTCAGCGTCGATGTTGGCTTTTGTAGATAGATAGCTGCCGAGATAAGAAAAGTGATTGACATTTTCTAGTGACACACCTTTAAGCTGGATTGATGGCGCTGCAGAGGGATTGGTTCGCACTTGCTGGTAAAGCACTTTGGTTTTTTTAATGTTAATCGAGAGGCCGAGTTTTTCATATGCTTCTGCAAAGATGTTTAGGATCGTTTGAAGATCTTCCTCTGAGTGTGCACAGACTACGTTATCATCAGCATATTGAAGTTCTATAACAGAAGTTGTAATTACCTTATTTTTTGCTTTCAGCCTACTAAGTTTAAAAAGCTTTCCATCTGTTCAATATATAATTTCTACACCAGTAGGAAGTTTCTCTTCAACAAGTTTCTCCTTACACTGCATGTTGTAGATAACTCCTGTTTTTTCTTCTTGGGCTACTGGGTCTTTTGGGTTACCTAAGATGTTCTGAAGGTTTTTGGTTGGTTTATGTGCTACAGTGATGCCATGTGGTTGTAACAGCCTATTGGTAGTTTCTGAGATGTTTCTGATGTAATGGCAGTGTTCTCCTTTTCATAGCTTCTGTTTGTTGTGTTGTAGTGGGTTGGGTACTCAGGCACTTTTTGATAAAGTTGCATGGGTACCCATTTTGCTGGAAGATGCTGTATAGATTATCTGTTTCCTCTTTCTGGTGTTCTGGGTTGCTGTAGTGCGTTAGTGCTAATCTGAATAATGTTCTTACACAGCTTCTCTTGTGGGAGGTAGGGCTATTGCTTTGGTAATGGAGCACTTGGTTAGTGTGGGTAGATTTCCGGTAGACTTGTGTTTCTTGAATGCCCTCATTTCCTCTACTGATGAGGATGACCAAGAAGGGTAGTGTGTTGTTGTTTTCTTCTTCCCTTGTGAATTTTATTCCATGAAGATGTTGATGGTTTCATGTGACAGACTCAACCATACTTTCAACTGGGAAACTGTGAATATCTTAAACCAGCCAAATCCAAAAAAGCTAGAAAATTCCTGGAAGCTTGGCACTCTGACAAAGCAGCCTTCAACAGACACATAGAGGTAAACAACATTTACATACCATTCATAAGAGACAATAGAAAAGCCAAAAGACCAGAACACCTCCTTGCTAGCAATCAACATCCAGATATGCAAAGATTAACACCAAGATTAGCACTAGACGAACAATCAAACAGCACAATATACCCTAATCAAAGATATTTGATTATATACATTTGATACAATATCATGAATATATTGCTTAGCCTGGCAATGAAACATCTGCAAGAAAACAACAAGGCTCAGAGGGCACCAAGGACTCCACAGTTCAACCCTGAGCTACAAATATTCTCTTTGATTAATATGTACTGTGACAGCTGACGGATGGATTCTGCATTTTTCATCCCATTTCCTTTCCTGAAAACTGTTTATCTTTTTGTTTCTGTGTAATATGCTATGTAATATCAGTTAGACTGGTATTCTCTGGGCCATCATTTCTTGTATTTCTGCATCTCTTACTTGCTCACTCTAGCTCTAAGGTAACACATTATAACTGTTAACTGATAACAGTTAACTGCTTATAATCTGTCTCTCATGTAACCTGTATCTGCATAGCCAACTTGTCTTCCCCCCTTTAGCCCACCCACCTCTCCCCAATTTTAATCCTACATCAGTCTAGCCACTCTATGCATCTGATGAAGTGATTGGCATTCATGGATTATAATAAAAATTTTGTCCAAGCCATGTTGTATTCAGTCCCTGGGAAGCTACATCCAAGTCATGTCTTCTAAGGTGAAGCTTGACATGACTGGTTTTCTGCATTCACACACTGATGGCACACAGAGGGATGAATTAATTATCTCAGAGAGCCTCTAACTCAGTCAATTATAGCTAAACAAAGCCTGTGAGAGAAGTAGCAAACTAATTTGATTGGGAGACTGAACTCATCCAGAGGCTAAAAATAGAGAAACCTCTGTGTTTTTAGCAAGGAACAGAGGACAAAGACTGGGGTTTTTTTCCCCAGGCCTGAGGGAAACTGAATGAGTGATAGGAAACTGAATGGAAGATGGGTCTGAAGATTAGATAAGTAATGTCTGGATATCCTGGATGTAGAGTTACTTCAGAAGAGGGCAGGATACTGAAGAGCAAGACTTAAAGGGAAAAGGTTGAAGATTGGAAACAGTTCAATAATATAACAGGCAATGAAAGGCACACAGAGAAAAGGTTTGGGAGAGAAAACCTGGGCAGTGAGAGTTGGGTTTTTTGGTTGTACCTCTGTTTTTAGGAAATCAATGTCTCTATTGTATAAAAGACTGGACCTTATTACTTTCTGTACTACTGAAGAAAATGTATTCATTTCTTTATACCAGTTCTTATTTGATTTCACAGAAGAGAATTGGCTTTCAAAATCTCTTTCAAAGGAGATGCAAATTTTGGTGAAATTTTCCTGATTGGAGTCTGTGTTCTTGCACTGATTATAGTTATAAAGTGCCCAGGAGGGTTGGGTGAGTTTCCTGCCTTTCATTAGACAACCATTTCTCAGCATTCTGCAACCTCGTTGGCTTCCCATTAATTAAATCCCAAAGGAAAGCATCATAAGGGAATTCCTCTCACTGGACTTTTCTGGGAAGTACAGCCAAAGATGCTTCAACCAATGGAAAAATACATAGCTGAAAAAATACTAGTAGCACTGCTCCCCTAGCAATAAAGCTAGCTCAAAAACACTATCAAGAAAAATCTGAAATAAATTCTCAAGAAACCTGAGCACATAAAAAGCACATTTCAGCACAGCATTAATTCACAGCCTTCTTACCTAGTGTGGAATGTGAAAAAACATGGAGAAAGCTTAGCAGAACACTTGCAAGTTTCATCTTCTGACCTATTTTATTATTCTTTATATCTATTTTTAAAATGTTTTTAATACCTACTGTAGACTTTCCCTTGATGCAGTGCCTTCAGTACTATATTCCTTATGTAGTTATATTCCAGCGAAGCAGCACTCCTGGCACCTGTACAAAAGCTAACTAATATGTTATGTTTGTTTATGGGTAAAAAAAAGGTGATAAAACAAAGAAATGAATATACTTATTTTTAAGTAAAAAATTACAAAAAGAATGTGAGCTGAACATTAATATATTTTAAACTGGGGAAGGTAACTGAAACAAAGAACAGCTTGGATTGTTTCTAAATATATACGGGTTGTGCTATTTCAATGCTATACAAACTTACAATTTATTGCTCATATTTTATTTACGAGTGTGTATGAAACTGGAAATGTGTTTCGTTTTGAATCTAAAACAAACACAGTATGAGTCAGAGGTTCAGCCAAACCATTTTGGACAGTGTGTGATTCAGGCAAACTGAAGGTCAGAACATTTTGATTGTTCTAGGTTTTGGCTGAAACAAAGTTTGGAGGGGTCTCATGGGCAAGTAAGGCAAGATTAATGCTCCTGGTCCCTCTCTCTTCAACTTTTCCACCTGGTGTCCCCCTTGGCAGCACCTGGCAGCTAAGGGGAGGTCCTTGTCTTAGCTTGTTGTTTATTCGTTCAGTCACTTCCAACTCTTCTTGACTTCATGGACCAGTCCACGCCAGAGCTTCCTGTTGGCTGTTGCCATCCCCTGCATCCCCACGGTTGAGTCTGTCACCTCCAGAATATCATCCATCCATCTTGCCCTTGGTCGGCCCCTCTTCCTTTTGCCTTCCACTTTCCCTAGCATCAGCATCTTCTCCAGGGTATCCTGTCTTCTCATTATATGGCCAAAGTACTTCAGTTTTGCCTTTAATACCATTCCCTCAAGTGAGTAGTCTGGCTTTATTTCCTGGAGTATGGACTGGTTTGATCTTCCTGCAGTGCAAGGCACTCTCAGAATTTTCCTCCAACACCACAGTTCAAAAGCATCTATCTTCCTTCACTCAGCCTTCCTTATGGTCCAGCTCTTGCAGCCATAGGTTACTATGGGGAATACCATTGCTTTAATTATGCGGATCTTTGTTGTCAGTATGATGTCTCTGCTCTTAACTATTTTATCAAGATTTGTCATTGCTCTCCTCCCAAGAAGTAGACGTCTTCTGATTTCCTGGCTGCAGTCAGCGTCTGCAGTAATCTTTGCACCTAGAAATACGAAGTCTGTCACTGCCTCTCTTAGCTACTGTCACTGAATTCCAGCATGGCATATCCAACCAGCGTGCCTATCTCTCTCCCATCAATCTTCTCAGTCCCTTTCATGCCATATCTTCCCTTGCCTGCTGCCACATGCCATCCCAAATGCCCTTTCCTGTTTTTTGCTGTCCCCTCCTGAAACACTTCTGCCAAAACATGTGTTTCAGTTCTGCGCCCAGACCAACCACTTGTGTTTTTTTTTCAGTATGGATATGGACCACTCAAAAATGGCTGTTCAATTCACAGAACAGTTCATACATGGAATGTTTTCCACATGGCTAATTTTATTCCACCTTTAAACAAACTCTATAGCCGTTATTGTCCTCTCTTGCTTTTCAGAACTTCAAAGAATTTAAAGGAACTGAGATTGTTTCAGTGGATATGCCACAGATGGACAAAGTCAATTGAATCTTATTTTCTGGTAGCTATCATGTATTGGTTTAATGCAGATATGATAACATTTTTGTGGCTGGGGTTGGATGCCCTTTCTTTGTTTATTTTCTCATCTCACTTTGGCAGAAATTGCACTATCAGTGTTAGTGATTTGCTGCTGAATTTATGTGGCATGATCCAGGAAGGGGCACACTAAAATATGTCTGAGAGATATTTTTAGTGTGCCCCTTCCTGCACCCCTTTCATCTGCATGCTTCCAGATGTAGTCTTGTAGAATGGGTTTGAGGTTCCATGAAGAGGCAACAAGGAGGTAAATGTGACAAAGTCAGAAATTAGCTCTGTCCAGGGCAAAAACAAAAGCCTACACTTTTCTTCATCCTGCTTGTTGACCTCCCCCATCCCCATTCACATCAGTCTCTTTATCTAGTCTTTAAAATGTTATGTTTAATTTTAACATACTGAATATCAGCCACAACTAAAGAAGTGGGCTTTGGTGGCTGAGATGCATATAAAAAAGAATTTTGGGGTCACTCAGGGAGTGTCCCTTATTTAAAACAGCATTTGAATAAAAATATTTATGAAAGCATTATTTAGGAACCTATAGTTGAAGATGTTCTTAGGTGACTAGTGTTTTCTTTGGATCACTGTTATTTAAGAACCATTCTAGACTTACTTTTGTTTGTGATTACATTTTGGTTGCTAATTAGCAACTGTAGAAGCTTTAGGTTAGGCTCCCCAAGAATACTATTTTCCTTTAGAGGAAAACTGCCATTAGCACCTCTGTCGACATTTTTTTCTGAGACAAAAAACAAACATAGAGGCTTAATTAATTGGAGGTAAAGGGTTAAATCCTGCCTATACTGTATGCTGTATAGGACATAATCAAATAATGGGATTTGTCTCATACTGAGATAAGCATCCAAATATCTTCTACTTTTTTTCCCTTCACAAATAGATTCAATTGACTTAAATTAATATTTAACGTAATTAGTACTCAAAGATGAATCTTCTTAATGACAACTTAATGATTTGCTGCATTAAATTCTCTAGCTAACACTTTCCTAAAAATGAAACAATGAAGATAGAAATTCTACAATTTGAAAATGTGGGCTTAATATACACTAAGTATTAGCTAACAACTCTCTCTAATGAGCAGAACTAAAATATCCAGCAAGCACAGGTGTATTTATTATGCTTAATATTTTTTTTTGCAAGATTTTCCTTTGTTACTCATTTAAATATGTGGGGAGGGGGGCATTCCAAGGTACAGTTTCTAGATCTGTGCTCCAATATATGGCAAATTTTAAACTCTAATGCCTAAAAATGTCTATTTTCTTGTTATTATTATATGACAGGAGTTTGCAACCTGATATCCATTGGCACCATGCTACCTGCAATATCCTTGGTTTCTTGGGATCCCCAAATTAAATAATATTTTCCCCCAAATGGGCATGATCTCACAAGATTTGGGCAAGCATGCTACAATGCTATAAGATTTGGGGGCAAGAACACTGCAGTGTTAAAATATTTGAATGAAAAGACTGAAATTTTGTGAAATGTGACAAATTCTTGTAATTTTAGCCATATCATATCTGGGATACAAAAAATTGGACTACTAAAAGAAATACAGAAAACTTTTTGTTGTCATTTAGTGGTCATCCAGATATTTTCAGTCCATATGGTAGATGGATGGATACACACACAAACGCACACACCATGCCATCATGAAAAATCACCAGAGGAACAATCAAACAGCACAATATACCCTAATTAAGGAACTATTGACTCAGTCAAGTAGCAAACAACAGCCCAATCAAGGAACTACTAAGGAGAGAACAACACCCCCACCAACACAAGCAGGACAAGCCAAGATATTTAAAGAGAGAGCAAGTCCCACTCCCTTTTCGCACTGAAGATGTTGCCTAGCCTGGCAATGAAACATCTGCAAGAAAACAACAAGGCTCAGAGAGCACCAAGGACTCCACATCATGAAAACTTGCAGGAGGCTAAAAGATACCCTGCAGCATTATAACAATGGTTAACAATACCCATTTAAGAACATTCACTATAGTGGACTTCACTGTTTGCTGAAGAAGTATAATTTTCAATGGGAAAAAATGAGCCCTTCTCCTGTTTTTTGGGGTGGTTCCCTCACCCTCACCCTGCCTGGAGTGCTTAGATCTTATTTGATGCTGGCAGTCTTCTTCTTTACCTTGTGGGATTTCTAAAATCAGCTCTGGAGATAATGCATATTAGGTATACTTTGCAGTCTGCTTCTTTTTGAGTTTCAGTTTGCATTTTCTAAACTTAAATGTTACCAGTAGGTAGTCTTCTATAGGCACACCAACTACATCTTCTTGAGCTGGTAGTGAAGGTGTGGTTGTGGTGGTGGTTGCTTTTATTCTTCAAAGCATTCCAGAATAGATCTGTATAAAGAATGGTCTGTATGCTTGTTCCTATGGAGAGGCATCACCTGCAGTATCCCTAACAAAAGGAAGTGGATGTCTGGCTACCACAGTAAATAGTACCCTTATTTTAAGGGACAACACATGAAAAACAAAAATGAATGAACAGTCTATAGGCCCAAGAAATCTATTGTATGCTGTCCACTTTTCTTCTCCTACGATAGGCCTGGAGACAATTATTATAATCAAGTGCTGTTGTTATTGTTCCTAGCAGAGCTTTTTCCTTGTTTTCCCCCCTGCCTCTTTCTATTCCTTCAAAAGGCAGCAGCAGAAAATCTGTTGGCATCCGGACTACCGTTTCATTTTCTCTACTGCGCTCTGTATGGAGCATCCACCTAGGGCATTATATATGGGGGCGGGTGGCAGAGGAAAGAGGGCTAAATATTTATTGCCACAAAAATGATAGAAAAAAGTAAGACAAAACATCTGCCAAAGGCTTTTTTTTTCTCCATTAGGGCATTGGATCAAGAAAAATCCCCACAACTGTCTCAGGAAAAAATAAGTCTTCCGATAAATTTTACCTTCGAGAAGGTGATGTAATTAGCTTGGTTGTTATTAAGTATATGCATACACTAGAAACATTCTCTTTCCAGAACTATCTGAGCAAAAATCATAGAAATCCTCACTCCACATACTCAGGATGTGGAGAGGGGGAAAGAGCAAACATTTTTGGCTTAACCACACTTACTGTATATTCCTTTGGGGCCATTAATCCTTTTTTTCCCAAAATTTCAAACTAACAGTATAATGAGTAAGTACTGGGGTGTCCACAGAG
Source organism: Charina bottae (assembly GCA_023362775.1). Taxonomy (NCBI): domain Eukaryota; kingdom Metazoa; phylum Chordata; class Lepidosauria; order Squamata; family Charinaidae; genus Charina; species Charina bottae. Next base: position 31,804,656 of record JALMGJ010000008.1, read on the forward strand.
AACATCAAAAAAGTCCACACGACAGCCCCAATCATGCAATGGGCATAAAAAAGGATGGGGCTTCAATCATGTGGTCACAGCCAGCATCTTAATATTTTTGAAACACCCCCCTCATCTCCTCACCTCACCACTCATATGCTCCTGTTAAATATTTTGTTTCCCAAAACATTAGGTGGAAGAGGGAGGCATTGACTACGTCAGATCAGCTAAATCATGATCATGCACAGTCATGAATGAGTAAAAATCCAAAACATTCATAGCACACATACACCAAAACACACTGTCTGGGATTGTCTCATAATATTAAAATAACCAGGAGTTTGAGAACAGAATAAACTACAAATTAGAAGAAAGACTAGAAGTAGCAAGTTAACATAAAGGGGGGAATTTGATTGATCCTTTTCAGCTGATTTAAGATGATATTATTTATTTATAGTTTTTTTTTAATCCCACCTTTATTATTTTTATAAATAACTCAAGACGGGGAACATACCTAATACCCTTCCTCCTCCTGTTTTCCCCACAACAACAACCCTGTGAGGTGAGTTGGACTGAGAGAGAGTGACTCACTCAAAGTCACCCAGCTGGCTTTCATGCCTAAGGTGGGACTAGAACTCATGGTCTCCTGGTTTCTAGCCCAGCACCTTAACCACTAGACCAAAGTGGCTATTAGGTTTATTCAAGAGTTGTTAAAAATAAGCAGGCATGAAAATAAGTGGCATGAAGGAATAAATGCTTCCTAGAGATGCTACTTTCCATTAAGATGTTTATATTAGTTTTAATCTTCAGTCCCTAGAAAATGCTTTTAATAATCCACTTAAGGTAATTCCCTGTGTAAGTAGTTATATAATAATTTATGTGGCCAGCTTTGTCTTGTTGGTGACTTTTGTGCCCCTCTTCAAATATAGTGCTACCTTAATACACTCTGCCCTTGTTTTTCCTTGAAAAAAGCTATTTTGAAAGAATTTCCCTAGGGTCTTCTGCCTAACTCACATTATTGCTCACAAACTGCCACTCAGCCTAGGTCAAAACAATGCCACAATTACTGTGATTATTTCCTAGGGAAACAGGAATTTTCTTCTGTCAGCCACAAGTCTATTTATTTCTTTATTTCTTTAATCTATTTCTGTGGTGTTTTCCTGTGTTGAAACATGCCGATGAAACACAATTAAAATAAAGGGGAAATCATTAAAAATGCAAGCAAATGAAATTACAATATATTTAAGTATTTTAATATGAAGCATATATAAAAGAAGGGAAGGAAGGAGAAATCACATAAAATATTTAACAGTTCTTAAAATTAGGAGAGAATTTGTTCTATAGGATAAAAAAAGATATGTATATTTTTTAATTTGTATTTCTGTAAACTATTGTTAACCATAGTAATAAAAAGGTAAAATCTAACTATTACATAATATTTATTATACAGGTATCTCCATACAAGTGTTTTACACCTGAGGAATGAGAGCTCCAATGTAGACTGTAGTTTTGAGTGCTTCTTAGGGTAACATAAATTTCATTTCATTTCATCTTCATAAGATTTTCCATTTCTCCTCTCAATCAATAATAAAGCAGCATTGCACTTTGGGATTTTTTTCTCCCTATCAACCATGTGGTTCTGCTCTTCTGCATCTTGGGAGCTCTGCTGTGTATTTAAGAACTACACATCAGGACCTGCTGATCACTATCCTGTGGTGACCATGTCACTGCAGTTTCTCAATGAAAATTTTTGAGAAATGATTCTGTCCAGACTGGCCACTGGTTCTCCTGAGCAGGAAGTAAGTCCTGTTTCATGAAATTTTGCTTGAGCAAGAAGATTTACTCATGGCTAACATGTCCTGGGTTTTGGGTTGTGCTTTTTTGTCTTAGTATGTTCTATGCTACTACCTTGTGTTTTTTGCCCTTATCTGGATCCCAAATTCCTAGCTCGTGGTTTGAGGGAATCCCCAGGATCATCATTATGGCCTGTAACTGTTGAATTTGGACAGGCTATGAGAACTGAACTTTAAAATCTCAACATTTCCAATTCTAGTTGTTGGATCAGTACTTGTTTACCAGGCTTCTATTTGTTGATCTTGCCTAACCAGTTCCATTTCCTTTTTTTCAATATCACAAAGGATAACTATTCTTAATTTATGCCTGGCAATAGGCAGACATTGGTCCTCAACAATGAGACAATTGAATTGAGAATGTATCTTGGGCTCAGTCTAGAACTTCCCTAGGTCTACACATTTCACATAAAATATTAGATTAATCATGGGAAATAAGTATTTTTTAAGAACACTGGTTGGGATTAATCTTCTCAGTGAGGCCACGCTGAGTTGAGTTGTATGTTACGGTAGTTACATAGCATGTAATGCTTTTGTACAATAGAGGAACTGTATTTTGTTCCACTATTATCAGGACCATCTGATAGATGACAGAAATTAAACCCTCCTCTCCAACTCCTTTGGTTCAGAATTCAATCCACTCCCTGCTACAGAAACTAAAAGAAAAAGAAACTCTATTGACTCCAATAGATTTTTAAAAAGTAACTTCCATGTACAGCATAGTGTGAGGAATTCTCCAGACTGATCATGACAGTTTCAGTATGAATTGGGAACCCACATACTTCCTTTGCTTTAGACAAAGACAATACAAGGATCAGTTACATGCTAAATAATCCACATGATGCATAGTTTCACCTTTGTTAATCTTCTAAGGATGGATTGCTTCCTGGTATTGTTAGACAAGGACTAGATAGTCCAGATTTCAAGACTACTCTCAGCCACAGCAGCATACTGGATATGTCTATGAAGGTTCTCAGTCATCCAGGTGGAATTGTCTGTAGCTTGAATGTCCAGTTGACATGATTCAAGCTACAGACAGCATACTGGATAATTTTAATTCAGTCACAATTTCTCTGTCCAATCTTTTTTTGGAGGTTCTTGTGCAAAAACAGGAGGAAGGAATGCTAACTGTCCAGGAGGAAAGGTGGGATAGAAATCTTCTGAGTGAACAAATGATTGAGTGAATGAATGAAATCTGTCAGTGATATAGTGCTACAAAGAAAATTACTAAATTGGGGTGTATCTTTAAAATAAATTTCTTGAAGCTCGTGTTATCTTAGGAAGTCCAGAATAATGTAGCAATGTTATACTTGTGTCAATTTTATCATTTTATTTACTCTAAGTTTTTGTATTCTAGCTAGTGCATAGGCTCTTAAGTTTGCAGATAATTCCATTTATTTTTGTGGGACTTTTTAAAATAACAGCATGTGTTCTATAGAAGTAATAAATTCAACAGGCTATATAACATTATTTGTTATTTATTTATTTATTATTCAATTTTTTTTATCACTGCCCATCTCCCCCCTAAGGAGGGACTCTGGACGGTTTACAATAAGAATAAAATTTAAAATTCAATGCAAACTATAAATAATACATTAAATATAACTGCAACTAGAAGATAAAAATATAAAATGCAATACAATCCAGATGGCAGCAAGGTTCTGCTTCAGTCCGTGAATATATAAGGGCCCATTCTAGGGCACCAGCCATCCCCAAGAATGACTATTCCCCTCCCCGCCCCAGGCACGATGGCAAAATCAGGTCTCCAGTTTTTCAGTTGTTATGTTGCTTCATAGCTGAAGTTTTAACTTCCAGTGATATATTTGGAAAAAAAATGGATTGTAAATCTCCAGTTCTCTTAAATGTCCAGAAAAATGATTCACAAAAGATTTGTTTGTATCTTTGGTCCAGAGTGATGGAGTTTTGAAGGTTAATAAAAGAACTCCAATCAGCTAACAGCAATCTTGCAAAGCAGAAGCGTAAACCAGAAGGGACTTGCACTTTAAGCTTAATTACGTTCAGAAATAAATTTAGTCTTCACACATTAGTTAGATGAAGAAAAATAGAGATAGCTTACATTTATTCAGTAGATCTGGATACAAGTAGATTCATAGTAGATCTGCGTGCAAGCGAGATGTAAGGACGAGAGCTGCATTCTGCAGCACCTCCTGCTTGCACGTGTGCCCAAAGCATAATGGAGGTTGTTAATCCCCCAAACTCAAGAAGAAGGAGGAAATGGAAATCAGGTGACCCATGTGACATCCCACAAGCACAATAGAGATGTGTTTACTAGAAAGGACCACCCTTATGCTTATGAGACAATGTTGAGTTGACCCCTGATAATTCCAACACAGAGCAAGTTGCACATTATGGTGGAGGGGCAAATAATGCCCCTATAGTTCTTTGGAGGCTACACAGTAAAACAGTGCATTTCAGTTTACTAACATCAAAGAAGGCATCAGGCACAACATTTCTATCAAACATAGCACAAATAGTTAAATTAACTTCAGTGTATGAAAGCTGCTACTAAGATTCTGAATGAATCTGGTCTTGCCACGCAGAAAATTTCTGCTGCATGCTTTTCTATCGGCTATTTTGAATTTGCTTATTCTGAATTTAGTTTAAAGAAGAAGAGAATTAGCATGAATTTCCCATTAGTGGAGTGGGAGCTTCATGTATTTAATTAGCATCTAGGTGGCCAAGAAGTGCATCCTTCATACCCAAGTAGATTTTTTGGATGTTAGTAAACTGAAATGCACTGGCATTGGCCACTTTGAATCTGATGATCACATAGTATACTATGCTGTAAATGAAAGACAAAGAGAAAATGGTGTTGCATTTATAATCAAGAAATACAGTGCAGTCAATGAACACTTAATTTTTATTTGGCTTTCAGGAATGTCCATCAATATGACATATGATTCAGATATCTGCATTAACAACAGATGCATCAGAAGATTATGAAGATGACCTGTTCTCTGAACAAGTTCAAGCTGAAATCAACAGAATATGCAAACAAGATATACTAATAGTTATTGGCAACTGGAATACAAAGTTGGTAACAAAGGAGAAAGCCACATGGTTGCATAATATGGGCTTCTCAATAGAAATGAAGCTGGAGAACATTTGATTGAATTCTGCAATAGTCTGTTCATCTCAAAGATCTTCTACCAACAACATAGTAGCAACTGTACAAATAGAGTTCACCCAGTGGACTGTGCAAAAATCAAACTGACCACTTTTGTGGAAGCCAATGATGGAAAAGCTGAATAACATAAACAAAGACAACACCTGGAGAAAACTGTACTACAGATTAACTACTAGTAGTACAGAAAATGAAGCTAAATTGAAAAAAAGCAAGCCAGTCATGAATGTAGCAAAATATAACTTTTCAAATATACCACCAGGAATTTAAAGGCTGCCTACAAATCAATTTACTACACTGGATACTAGTAACAGATAGCAGAAGACTTACAAGAAGACATCAAGGAAGTTGTGCTTGAAGAAAAGTCTACCACAAATCAAAAATCAAAAACAGCCAACATGGATGACTGAAGAAACTCTCAAGATTGCTTAGAAATGTAGAGAAGCAAAAAGCAGAGGAGCAAGAGAGGCAGTTGTAGAACTGAAGCAAAATTTCCTACATACTGCAACACAAGACAAAGAGAACTACTATAACAATGCATGTCAGGAAATAGAATTATAAAATATTAGAGGAAGAACAAGTTTGGCTTTCTAAAAGCTATGAGAGTTAAAGAGAAAATTCCAGCCTCAAATTGGAATGCTAAAAGATACTCAAGGACTCATGTTGGATGATACTGAGAAGATCAAGAAAACATGGAAATAATACACCATTATATCAAATATCAAGTGGATCAACAGTCGTTTCAATCTGTACTTATGAGCAGGACTCATTGGTGTTTCTGAGCACTGGGCATTGATGGCGTTCCCACTGAAATACTACAGCAATTAGATGTGGCTGTTATAATACTTACAAGGGTTTGCAGGAAACTTGAAACACAACATTTTGTCTAACTGATTGGAAAGGATTAGTGTTCATACCAATACTGAAGATAGGTGATCCAACTGACTGTAGAAACTATCACCCTGATCTCACAGGCAAGCAAGATACTACTCAAGATCAATCCTGGAGTGTTTGAACTGGGGTGTTGGAGGAAAGTTCTGAGAGTGCCTTGGACTGCAAGAAGATCAAACCAGTCCATACTCCAGGAAATAAAGCCAGACTGCTCACTTGAGGGAATGATATTAAAGGCAAAACTGAAGTACTTTGGCCACATAATGAGAAGACAGGATACCCTGGAGAAGAAGCTGATGCTAGGGAAAGTGGAAGGCAAAAGGAAGAGGGGCTGACCAAGGGCAAGATGGATGGATGATATTCTGGAGGTGATGGACTCGACTGTGGGGGAGCTGGGGATGGTGACGGCCGACAGGAAGCTCTGGCGTGGGCTGGTCCATGAAGTCACGAAGAGTCGGAAGCGACTGAATGAATAAACAACAAAATCCTGGAGTGAGAATTGCCTGAAATGCAAGCAAGGTTCAGGAAAGGGTGGGGAACAAGAGACATCACTGCAGGTATGAGATGGATTTTTGAAAAGATAAAATAATGCCAAAAGGATATTTATATGCATTTATTGACTATATCAAGACCTGTGACTGCATAAATCATGAAAAACTCTGGGCAATATTAAGGAGGACTAATATACATGATAATTCTCATGCACAAACTTTACATTGATCAAGAAGAAATGGTCCAAACAGAACAAGGAGAAACAGAATGGTAAAAATAATTTGTATGGCAAGGATGCCTACTTTTCCTATGCCTCTTCAATTTATATATGGAAAAAATAATTAGAGAAGCTGGACTATGTGAAGAAAATGTAGGCATGAAAATTGGCAGAAGACTCATCATCAACAACCTTTGCTGTGCTAATGATACCACATTACTGGCTCAAAGTGAAGATGATCTGAAGCATCCACTTATCAGGATCAAGGAACATAGTCTCAAAATGGGTCTGTATCTTAATGCAATGAAGAAAAAGATTCTAACAACCTGTAACATCAATAATTTCCCCCTTGAGAGAGAAAAAATAGAAATAGTTCACAACTTCAGCTAGTTTGGATCAATAATCAATAATTAAACTACAAGCAGCCAAGAAATCAAATGATGAATTGTCCTTGGAAAAAACAGCTATGAAGGACCTAGACAAGATCTTTAAATGCAGAGATTTTTTTGTGTGTACAAAGATCCATCTTGTTCAGACCATAGCATTTTCAATAACATCATATGGATGTGAAAGTTGGACATTGAAAAAATAAGACTGGAAGAAAATAGATGTTTTTAAATTATGGTCCTGTGAAGCATGCTGCAAGTACCGTGGACTTCCTGATGAACAATTAATCGGCATTGGAGGAAACCTAAGTTTCCCTTAGAACAGAGCTTTCCAAACTGTGTGTCGGGACACGTTAGTGTGTCGGCTGCAGTGTCTGGGTGTGTCACGGCTGCTGCTGCCTCCGAGCCCTGCCAGGATTCCATGCAGGTTCTAGTGCCTGCCTTGTGCCTTGCTGCCTCCAAACTTGCTGTGATCCTGCGCAGGTCCTAGTGCCTGCCTTGTGCCCTGCTGTAAGAGTGTGTCGCGAAATGATGCATGTCTAAAAAGTGTGTCACCAACATGAAAAGTTTGGAAAGCTCTGCCTTAGAAGCTCAAATTATAAGACTACAACTTTCCTATTTTTGACACATCACATGAAGGGGAAGATCATTAGAGAAAGATATCATGCTTGGCAAGGTTGAAGGAAAATGCAAAAGAGGAAGACTGGCAATGTGATGGATTGATATAATAACAACAGCCATGGATGCCACTGTAGCAATGATTAGCTTCCTGACAAACACAGTTCAGGACAACTATCCACAGGGTTGCCATAAGTCAACATTAATTTGATGGCAACTAACAACAATGTAGATTGTTTGGCAACTAACAACAATGCAGAATTAGAATTTGGAAGGTCCTTTGCTGGTTAATCAACTGTTGAATTTTGGTATGATTAGCTATATTACATATATTTGAGACCTAAAGTGAACCATTGACTACATACAGTATAAAGCACATGTAAGTGCAGTTTTCAATAGTAGCTCCAGCTGCTGATGTCAATAGCAAGATTCCTTAGTGGTCTGCATCCTGGGACCATCTTCTCCTTATTGCCATCATCATTACCTTATAGTCTTCCTCTCTCTTTGGGCTCAATCTGTATAAATATGCAGAGGAATAATTTAAGGTATTTTGCTGTGATGGGAAGAGCTGGCAAGGTGAGAAGCAAATGATCTGAGACCCAACTGGTCTCTTACAGTAACAATGACCAATGGACATTTCTCACCCTGAGAAATGTGAGGCTTTCAGTCTGTTTTGCCATAATGGCAGGAGTTTCTTTCCCTAAGAGTTTTAACTTAGAGATAGCTATTCCTGGGCATTAATCCTAGAGTTTAATAGTTACTGTAGTTGAGATCTTTCCTGGTATCCAAAAATAATAATAATTTAAAAAGCCTTTAGAGCTGTATCCTTTGATCTCTGGCTGCAAGCCTTCTCATCTGGTCATAGTGAAGCCTGACAGCTGCTCTGCCTGGTTACAGGTGAGCAAAAGCAAGGACCTCAAAGGGTTGGTGGCAATTGCCCAATAATGCCTACATCCAATGGATGGCTTTAATGAGGCCTGCTGTGACAGATTGCTTTTTAAATACTGCATGTTTTTTTTCTAAGCAATTTTCTAAACACAATATTTTTAATGCATGCACACAAAGCAATCTAATAATTAATAAATCAAAACTAATTATCTCAGTAGATTTATACAGATTCTAATAATCCATATGGAGTCCAGGATACTTTTTTCAGATGCTAGTACAGAATTTATTTTCCTATTTGAAAGCAATTTACAGTAGCTCCTAATTGTTGTCATATTTTGAAAAGGGACTTGCGCTGTAATATATATTTGTTCTAAGTCTGCAAATCAAATATACTGCTTATTCTAACCAAGACCATCAGTTACAGTCATTCTATGGAGGACACAGTCCCAGTTTGCTTACCTTTTATGGACTTCCAGATTTTCTTACATTCTTCACACCAGGAAGGGAGCTTATAGAAAGGTTTTTATGTTACTGAAAACTCTATTCCTTCAATGATTTGATTCACTGTTACTTATATTTCAACCAAAGGGAGGGGGAAATGGAAGCACTGTGGGGTACACTTTGTTGGACTTGCATATATTCTTTGTCATTGAGCAATTTCTTATAATACTACTAACTGCTGGCTTATTCTCACATTAAAGCCACTATATCAGAAGCCAGGTGAAAAATATCAGAAATGTGGACACATAACTGCAAGATTCTTTAATTTTCCATTGAACAACCTCCACATTGTTGAAGAAGTGTACCTATTGCAAGCAGATTCAGACAAAACTCTAAAATGTCTTCTGGATCTTGTTTCACAGCTCAATCTGTTTCTACAACCAAAATGCTTGTTGTCTCTGAACACAGTTTAAGAATCACAAGTCTACATATCACTGTGAATAAGTAGAAAATCTGAAATGTATACTCAAACATGTAGTTCCTACAAGGTCCCTTTATTTTTAACTCTCTATCAAAGTACAGTATGAAAAACAGAAATATAATGGATATTTTCAGACACGTTCTTATCTAAAGAGCTTTTGTCTGTGTGAACCTGCAGGGTGCCAAGTAAATTAATATCAGATGATGTGCAGGCTTCTTTAATTATTTTTCATTCTTGTACTAAGCCTTATTACAGCTGATTACTGGAACTTGCCTAGAAGCATCAAATGACCTTTTTCTCCAAGAACCTAGCAGCCTGAATAATATTTTTAAAGATTTGTTTTTAAAATTCTTACCATCATTAGAACTGGCAATAGAGAAATAGAAGTGGAAAATCTGTAATGTAATGTAAGCACAGAACAGGGGAAAAGTTCCAGGTTAAATCCTGATATCCCTAGGTAGATTGGAAAAGTTCTCCTGAAGCCCAAGATGGCAACTGCAAACAAGGTCAATGCTACTTTGGTCCAGGGGCCAATAGCTTCCTGTGTTCTTGGTATTTGTAGAAAAAGATAACAATACTGCTAACCATTTAAATCCCTCAAATATCCTTTGTTTTGACCATTTTTATTTTAATGTAGTTGGGGAGAAGGAAAGTAATTAAGGAGTCAAATTACAATGACAACAAGTAGGGTTAGAAGAATGATGGATGTCATAGTGGCCCAGAATGACATAAAGCTAGGAGTATTTGCAAGTTGTGAGAAAGAAGGTGAACTGCCACTGGGTTACCAGTTTGAATATATCTTGGAGATCTTCTAGTTGAGCCTCCTGCCCAGTTCAGGAATCCTCATAACATCCCAGACAAATGCCTGTCCAATGTATTCTTGAAAACCTCCAGAGATGGAGCACCCACAACTTCAGGAAGCAGGATGTTCCACTGTTTATAGCTCTCACAATCGAGAAATTCCTCTCTTTAAGTTTCCACCTATAGGTTCTTGTCTTACCTTTGGATGCTATGAAGAATTAATTCATACCCTCTGCTCTGTGACATCCATTCATGCATTGGAAGACTGCTATCTTGTCTCCCCTTAGCCTTCTCTTCTTTAGGCTAAACGTATCAAGTTCCTTCAACTGTACTTCATAGGAGTTACCATCTTTTTGGCTTTTTTTGCACTCTTTCCAGTTCCTCAGTGTCCTTTGTGATAACACTCATAATCAGATTTACTTGGGCTAAACCTTCTCATTTATGTATATGACCTTAATCCAAAAATGCTTTTCCATAAAGGAAAGTAATTCTATGACAAAACCAGCAGCATGGTCATTTTTCTGCTTTAACAAGATAAAAAACATGTGGGATCTATACTATCTTCCCAATAAAACTTTTGCAACAGAAGCTTCCACAAAAATAAATAAATAAATGAATAAATACCATCAGAAAAGCATTTAAACATAATTGAATTGTGCCTGCTACAGTTACCCCTGCAAATGCACTTTGAGTCTTTCTATGACCTGATGGATCTAATTGGTAAAAGTTTTTAAAGTATAATGCATCAATAACTACAGGATGTATACTTGAGCATTCAGTGCCCTAATGGGTGCTTATTAATAATAACTTTCACTCTTCCTCTCTCTCTTTGCACTACCAGAGGATTCAGAAAGAGGCTGCAGCTGCTTACTTACATGAGATGTATATGTATAAGAGAATAATTCAACCTTCTGCAGTTGAATCACAAATTGAGCTAATTAGAGTCGGCTGAATTAGAACATTCATCCTCAACTAGTGTCTCTGGAAATTTCAGTGTTTTTCATTAGATCTAAGTGAAACCATTTGGATGGTTTACTGCTGTGCTCTGTCTTCCATTAGGACGCTGAATGCACTTAAAGAAACCAGAAGATACCAGTTTCAGATTTAGTGGGATTCTCTAAAGGCAAGTAGAACAGAATGGCTTAAAGCCAAAGCTAACATTCCATTCACAGAAGGAGATATTGCATGAATGGACCATGATTCTATCAAGGCTTCTGTGAGTAATACAAGTTCTAAAGGTAAACTTCCATCCATAGGACATTGCCATTCACTGACTGAAGGCCTCTTCCAAATCTGGGGAAGAAAGCATGGCCCTTTGATTTCTATTTTCTTCTGCAGTTCCTCTGAGCATCCTTGAATTTGTTCCAGAAATTCTTTCTACCTTGCATAGAACATTTGTAGAAATCCCAAAGGGTTGGAAAGAAAGTGAGAGCTGAGACTTGGGAGCTCATGAAACTCTACTTATAGGTGATTGTATTCTACCTAACTTAATTTCTGGGTTTTGTGACTATATTGCTAATTTTACTTATTGTCAAAATTGTCTACTTCTCATGCTTTAGAGGAAGCTGCTAACCTCCATTATCTTCTTTACAAGTCAAGAAGAACATTGCTGCTTGTGTGTTCATGAAATACCTGCCATGATAAGCATGGCCAGTCAGAAAACAGCTGATATAATGATATGTGAGAATGACTTTTGGAGAGAAGAGGAGTTGCTGCAGACTAGACAACCATCATGCAAAAGACATCTCAGCCAAGACATCTCAAGATTCAGTTACAGTAACCTTACAATAAAGGTAGTGTTAGTACTCAAGGTTTGTGCTTCTTCTATGGACTACCTTGAAGGGCTTGTTGGTGTATTATTCTTCAAGGAGTAAGTCAAAAGCCCTGTTAGTTAAGCACATGCAAACTTTAAAAGGTCAGGCAGCACGTGATCCAGGTTGAAGAGTATAAAAGAACCTGCCTGCCTGCCTTGCTTACTGCTTCTGTTTTCTATGCCTGCTTGCTTCTGCTACTTATTTTTTCTGTTGAGTGATGAAAGAATTGTAACACTTCCAGGGATCTGGAAGAGAACTGTAAATAGTATCTGTTTGAATGAGTAACTAATACAACTGCAACTGATTTACTACAATGACTGGTGTCATTTATTGTTCTCTAAAGGAAAATGCTTTCTGATACTCTGCATGTGCAAGAAAACACACACACCAACAGGTTATGGGCCCAGAAAGCACAAGGAAAGACCAGCTGAGCAGCTTGTTTGCATCTGAAGACAAGTAAACAAAGCAAGTTAAGTGTTTTTCTCTTTGAAGCTGCCGGGAGGTTTCTAGCAGCTATCTGGTTGCAGAAAAGAAAATTCCTTTGCTGAGGAATTTACGAGGTGCTTTGTAAAGAAAGGAGCCATGGCTGCTTATTAGTCCTCAGGAATGCCGCTCGAACAATGGTCAGAAACTAACTACATAAACTGGAGTTTAAATTTGGAAATGTACCTTTGGAGAGAAGATTTATGGACTCCAATTGGTGAACCAACTCCAGCAAATCCCACCAATGCATGGCAAAAACTGGATGAATGTGCAACAGCGTCCATTATTTTGGGAGTTGAAGACAGTCAGTTAGTGAATGTGCATGGCTTGCAGTCTGCAGAACAACTGTGGGATGCACAGAGAAATTTGCATATAAAAGCAAAAGCAGGAAGTAAAGTCTTCCTAACTAGAAAACTTTAAAAAGCCTATTTGTCAGAAGAGGGCAGTCTGCCTGAACATTTACACTCCATACAGCAGCTGTTTGTAGAACTGCAAGAGAGAGGTATGGAGTTTACACCTGTAACAAAAGCATACATTATTTTATCTTTACTGAATGAAATGTGGGCTACATTAATTTGCACCCTGGAAGCAATGCCCAAGGCTGAACTTACTCCTTAGTATGTTTCTGGATGGCTACTTGGTGAGTGGGAGAAACGACAGGAATGGTACTCATCTCCACCCATTTCTTCTGATAAGCTACAGCATGGAAAGGTGAGAGAAGGGAGGAGCAATCAGGCTGAGGCAACAGCTCTAGCCACCTGCCAATGTTTTAATTGTGGCTCAGGTGGACATTTACAGAAAAACAGTAATTTATTGCCCAAAGAGCGAAAGACAGGAAAAAAAAAGAACAAAGAGGCAACGCGAAAGAAGGCTCTGCAAACAACCCATATTGCACAGGTTCATGAAAAATATGATTCTGATTTCTGGGTGTTAGATTCTGGTGCTAATTGTCACTTATCAAATTGTATAAGTTCCTTTGTTTCACTGTCTAAAACTAATAGACAAAGTGTTTCTATGGCTGATGGGTCTACAATAGAAATCATGAGTCAAGGTGACATGTATCTATCTTATTTGGGAGAAACTGTTAAAGGTGTGCTGATTGTTCCTAAATTACAGAAAAACCTTTTATCTATAGCCCAATTAGTAGCAGCTGTATATGTCATAACATTTAAGAAAGATAGTTGTGAGATACGTAAGGATGATAAGTTGTGAGCAAGTTGTGTACAAAGAGATTTATTGTACATAGTACAGAATGCTAAAAGCCAAGCTGCAAAAGCTGTAATTGGCAACATCCCAATTCATGATCAGTGCATACACTTGATGCACAGGAGATTTGGTAATGCAAATTTCAGATACATAGCACACATGCCACAGCAATGTGCTGACCTTAAGTTGAAACCTTGTGATAAATATCTGGGCTGTGTAGTTTGCAAGGGATGTAAATCACAGAAGGCTCATGTGAGTAAGCACAGAGACAGTTACAACAATCAGTGATCGTAAGTCAACTTCTGGAGCTATAATACAGTATGCTGGCTCAACAATCTAAGAAACAGACACTTGCTTCTCTTTCTACAGCAGAAGCAGAATTTTATAGCACAAATATGTAACAAGATTGTATGGTTTACACAACTGTTAAAAGATATAGGCATGGAATTGCACCAGCCTGTAACTGTTTTTGAAGATAATCAGGCTTGTATTCATTTGGCACAGTCTGAGGGTTGTAGGAACAGAACTAAGCATATTGACATACGATACTATCATGTAAAGGATTTAATAGCCAAAGGTGAAATCATGTTAAAGTATTGTGACTCAAAAGACAAAATGGCTGATTTTCTAACAAAGCCCCTTGCTGCAGTAAAACACAAGGAGTTAACTGAAAAAATTGGTTTGTGACTTACACCTCTAGCATAATAAAAGAAGTGTTGGTGTATTATTCTTCAAGAAGTAAGTCAAAAGCCTTGTTAGTTAAGCATCTGCAAACTTTAAAAGGTGAGGAAGCACGTAATCCAGGTTGAAGAGTATAAAAGAACCTGCCTGCCCTGCTTACTGCTTGCAATTTCTATGCCTGCTTGCTTCTACTGCTGCTTGTTTCTGCTACTTATCTTTTCTAGTGAGTGATGAAAGAATTGTAACACTTCCAGGGATCTGGAAGAGAACTGTAAATAGTATCTGTTTGAATGAGTAACTAATACAACTGCAACTGATTTACTGCAACGACTGGCATCATTTATTGGTCTCTAAAGCAAAAAAGGGGGGTGTGGTGGCTCAGCGGGTAAGACGCCAGGCTTGTCGATCGGAAGATTGCAAGTTCGGAGGATCGAATCCCTAGCCCCACGTGATGGAGTGAGCTCCCACACTCGCCCCAGCTCTTACCAACCTAGCAATTCAAAAGCATGAAAATGCAAGTGGTACCACTTCAGTGGGTAGGTAACAGTGTTCCGCATGCGTCATGCTGGCCACATGTCCATGGAAGTGTCTTCTGACAATACTGGCTCTTCAGCTAAGAAATGGAGATGAGCACCGCCCCCTAGAGTCGGACACGGCTGCACAAATGTGCGGGGGGAACCTTTACCTTTACCTTAAAGCAAAACACTTTCTGATACTCTGCGTGTGCAAGAAAACACACACACCAACAGGGCTGACACCCATTTACCAGAAGGCAAATAGATAAAGTTGCTGTTTACCACCATCTCTAGCCATGGCTGTGTACCCCTGAAGCTTATCTTGGCTCCCATCCACCCACTCTCTGGGCATACGGACCTAATTTCCAACAAAGTGCTAAGCTTCAGCCACCCATTATTTTATTATCCCACACTATCTTTTAGAGTCTATATCCAGAAGTATTTTGACAATAAAGATGATGATGGAGGCAGGCGTTTGCTTTTCATTCATTGTTTCTTTTAAAAAATCTATAATGGAGAGAAAGAAAAAGAAAAGAGCTTGATGGATGCTAAGGAAGATACGGTCTTACTTTGATGCGGATACCCCAACAGGTCTTTCCCATCAATCACTTGCTCCTGGTTTTTTCCTCATAGCAATGCAAGGAATTGAACCTGGGATGGCCTTAATGTAAAGCCTTTGCTCCACCAGTGAGCTGTTGCATTGCCATGTCTACCCAGCTTCCCTACAAGTGGGATACTACTTATCAGAATCCAAAGTAAATGATACAATTTTAAGCACATGGCCAAAAAAGATATCTGGATTTCCAATGTATCTCTGTTTTTAAAAAATTAACTTCAGAGGCCCTGATTCAAATAGGGATCATCTGGATTACATTCTTACTGAAAACCATTTTCTCTGACTTGGGGATGGAAGGATCTTTGCTTATGCCTCCATTTGCTTTCTGGTTTTGTTTTAAAATAAATACTTGCTGACTTCTTATAAAAAAATTAACTGAATTATATGTAAACCAGTGTAGTGTACTGATGAAGACTAGGAAAACTCAGTTTCAAGTCCATAGTCAGCCACAGAAGCTCACTGGGTGACCTTAAGCCAAATACTATCTCTTGATCCAAACTACTTCACAGGATAGTTGTTGTGAGTATAAAAACAGAAGAGAGAGCATTATGTACACCCACTTGAGCACTACCAGAAGTGGAGCATATATAAATCTAATACATAGTGGTTAAGGCACTGGGCTAGAAACCAGGAGACTGTGATTTCTAGTCCCACCTTAGGCATGAAAGCCAGGTGGCAAAATTATGGACTAATATAAAAAATGATTTAAAACTCTGGAAAAATTTACATCTGTCATTCCTGGGTAGAATCTCAACAATAAAAATGAATATATTACCAAAAATTATTTTTTTATTCCAAACTATACCAATCGTAATAACGCAAAAGACTTTTCAGAACTGGCAACAAGAATTGGCGAAATTTATTTGGCAAGGCAAAAAGCCAAGAATAAAATTTAAATTTTTACAAGATACTAAAGAAAATGGTGGTCTTGATCTTCCTAACTTAAAATTATATTATGAGGCATGTATTCTTTGGTGGCTTCAAGATTGGATAAGATTGGAAGACAAAATTGATTGTTGTAACCCGCCCAGAGTCCCTTGTATGGGAGATGGCGGGGAATAAATTGAATAAATAAATAAATAAATAAATAAATAAATAAAAAACTACTAAATCTAGAAGGACACGATCTAAAATTTGGTTGGCATGGATACCTATGGTATAACAAAATTAAAGCTAATATAGCATTCAATCACCATCCCATTAGAAAATCAATCCTAAGAATTTGGAACAAATATAAAAATACTATTTTACCAAATATACCTCTTTGGATATCACCACACGAGGCCTTTACATGGCATGGAAACTTAAATATAGGAAATTGGATTACATATAAAAATCTATTGTCTTTTGAAGGATCAAATTATAATTTAAAATCAAGAGAAAATTTATTAAATGAGGGAATAAACTTCAATTGGTTCTCTTATGCTCAAATCAAAGAACAGTTTAGAGTAGATAGTAAAAATTTTAAATTTAAAGAAAGTGTAAAAAATTGGGACATCGTCCTATGGAAAGACAAAGATCATTTGATTTCAAAAATATATAAGATATTAATTTCAAATAATTCGGTAAATACACAAAAAAAGAAATGCATGAGTAATTGGGAAAATAATTTAGGTCACAAGATACAATTTGAAATATGGGAAGATATGTGGTTAAAAGATTTGAAATTTACATTGAACTATAACATGAAAGAAAATTTCTACAAAATGATGTACAGATGGTACATAACGCCAAATACTCTGTCAAAAATGAATAATAGACTATCAAACAAATGTTGGAAATGTAAAAAAGAAACTGGCACATTTTTTCATGCATGGTGGTCTTGTAAAGAAACAAAAAAATATTGGATAAAAATACATCAAATAATATGTGAAATATTGGATGAAGATTTAACAATTATACCAGATATGTATTTATTAGGATTCTTAAAACCGGAAATACACAAAAAATATGGGAAATTATTATTTTATTTAATAATAGCGGCTAGAATTATATTTGCCAAACATTGGAAAGAGGATGGTATACCCACAATTGAGGAATGGTTATTAAAAACAATGGATCTAATCCAGATGGCAAAATTAACAGATTTATTAAATGACAAAAATCAAGAAGAATTTAAGTTATGTTGGGACCCATTTTATAGATATATAGAAAAAACACAAAAAATACAAATAGTAAATTTAATGTAAACAAGATATTGTATTATATATAAATTGTATAAAGAGTAAATAAGAAGTAACCATATAATATATAGAATTCATTATAGAAATGTGGTATAGATATTTTTGATGAGAAAGTAGGAAGTCCATTTTAGTTTGTCTTTGTTGTTTTTTGTTATGTGTTGTTTAAATGTTGTGTGAGTACAGCGAAAATACAAGAAAGAAAGAAAGAAAGAAAGAAAGAAAGAAAGAAAGAAAGAAAGAAAGAAAGAAAGAAAGAAAAGAAAAGGAAAGAAAGAAAAGAAAAGAAAAGAAAGAAAAGAGGAAGGTGGGTTTACAGAAAGAGGAGAAGGTTGGAGTAAGTAGAAAAAGGGAAAGAAGAGACCTTAGAAGGTACAAGTATGTTGAGAGGAGTAGGAGAAAAAGGATTAAAGATTGCAGGTTAAAAATAACAGAATGTTTTGGATGTGTTGAAGAAGATGGAGGCACAGAAGGCAGAAAAGATGCTGATTGATATATATTATATGTTTATATGCTGTATGTTGTATAATGTAATATAATTGAAGGGGCGTGGTGGCTCAGCGGTTTAACCCGCTGAGGCCGTTAGTCTGCAGACCATAACGTCGGCAGTTCGAATCCGCGTGGCGGGGTGAGCGCCCGTCACTAGCCCCAGCTCCAGCCCACCCAGCTGATCGAAAGCCCTGCAAGTAGATAAATGGGGACCACTCACGTGGGCCAATTTGCTGGCGTCCTTTTCGGAGGGTCGCCCTCGGACCGAGAAGAAGCTGGTTCCCGTGGATGGCGATGGAGGACGGCAGAGGACGGCGGAGCCCGAAAAACATCAACTTCCTGGACGTCAGCAGCCGGCTCTGAAGCAAAGGTTCCTGGGACATGTAGTCCGACCTGCGATTGAAGAGCCGGTTCCCTCACCCCTTCCCTAACCGCGCGGGTAATTAGAATCTGATTGTATAAATAATATATGTATGATGATTGATTGTAAGCCGCCTAGAGCCCTCCGCTTAGGGAGGGGATAGGCGGGGTATAAATAAGATAAAATAAAATAATAAATAAATAATAAATAATGTATATATGGTATTGTATTATTGTTGATTTATGTGTATAAATAAAATTTATATATATATATATAAAAAGAAAGCCAGCTGGGTGACCTTGGGCCAGTCACTCTCTCTCAGCCCAACTCACCTCACAGGGTTGTTGTTGTGGGGAAAATAGGAGGAGGAAGGAGTATTAGGTATGTTCCCCGCCTTGAGTTATTTATAAAAATAATAAAGGCGGGATAGAAAATAAATAAATAATGAATCTTCATTTAACTGCATCAGAGAAATGTAAAAGATGCTGTTATTCTCAGATGATGAAGACCTTGTTGTACTTGATTCCAATTATTAATTCTGTATCATGAAATGGCATTCCCCAGTTTTAAAAGGAACCAGAACTAGCCAAAGGTAACTTTACCTTTACCTAATATCTTGAAAGCCAGTTTGGTGTTTAAAGGCCCCACGCTAGAAACTAGGAGACCATGAGTTCTAGTCCTGCCTTAGGCATGAAGCCAACTGGATGATTTTGAGCCAGTCACTCTCTCTCAGCCCTAGGAAGATGGCAATGGAAAAACCACTTCCAAAAATCTTCCCCCCAGAACTCCATGGACTTGTCCAGGCAGTCACAAGGAGTCAAATCTGACTCAGAGGCAATAATACTAATACAAATATCTTGGTTTTATAAAAAGGAAGTAAAGCTCAGCCGATCACTGTAATAAGTTTAGATATATCATCTATCACAAAGTTATGGAAGACTGGGCAAAAATGACATGTTTCAGGTAAATCTCTTGAAACAGATTGTGTTATGCAGAAATGTGAAGAGAAAAATGCATGATATTCAAGAAACCTATTGCCTTTTTTTAATGGAATTTTCTAATAAAATATTTTTTTCTGAGGAACAGTAACAATTTCATGCATCAATTATTCATAATTTTAGGGCGCTCCAAAGACTGTATAAACTTTGAAAAACACTATTCATCCAATTGAACAAAGCTGTAAAAAGCATACTACTCTTTTTGTTCTTTAAATTATGTAGTGAATTGGTTACAATTCACTGCATAATTTGACCTGCTCTTAGCTTATAGCCAATTATTCAAGGGACATAAATACAATGATTTCTTTCCCATTAATGCAGAGTTTACACTATTTAGCTTTTAAAATATATAAGGAGGCAAATGGTTTAATTTCTGATCAGAGACAATTCCCTTAGATAGATTAGCTACAGTTACTTCAGTAGCAGTATATATATTTAGTATTATATGACCAAGCTTGTCAGTTTCCTTTCATGATGATATTCCAAAGTCTTTAAAGACCTTTAAAGAGGCATTTTGGGCAATCAGCATGTTTGCTACTGTTAGTAAATATTTATTTTTATTCCTCCTTCCTTTCAATTTGAAAGATTTATATAGGAATATATGGGGAAATTTATTTTTTTAATTTCCTCCAGAACGTTTGGGGCTTGTTTGCACAAAAACAAGGTATCTACACATATTCTGCATGAATTTTCACTGGTAAGGAGCTAAAATCTTTATTTTCAAGCACATGATATCAACATGGCCATGACTCTTCAAATCACTTTGATTTGGATTTTTCTTGTTCCTGAGATCAAAGTATATGGAAGGGGAATGAATTATTACACTCACAATTATTTTACCTTTACCTCCTATCACAAGCCTGGTGCATGCAAATCCAAGCACCTTTTTAGCAGTTCCCAGAGTAAGAAATAAAATAGATACATTAGGCCTCCAATAGGTGAACACCGCTTTTTACATAACCAAATAAATAAATAAATAAATAAAAACTGAAAATATTAGGGACAAGCCCAAAGCTTCAAGGAAGTCTTTCTCAGGTTGACCTTTCCTACTGGTGACTACATGGACATGTTGCTTTTTTGGCAACAAAAGTGATTTGTCCTCCTTCTGGAGTTTTCTTTTCTTTTGTTTTTCTTTTTACTTCCCAATCCATCCTATTGCTCTGGGATCTTTGGGTGATTTTACCCAAAGTTTAACAAGGTCTGACCCTAAAGACCTTTTTCAAAAGCAACCAAGGCCAGCTAGATGCTGCCATCTGCTGTGGAGCAACTCATTTACAAAAATGCAGCGTGGTGTTTTATCAAGGCAAATACTCTGGTTCAGCACACATCTAATATATCAATACTTACAGTATCTTTCCCGAGTAGTTCCATCTATAAAGTATTCCTCTATAATGAAGATTGGCAGTCAAGCCATATAAATGATTGTACTCTATATGTATCTTTATTTTAAACTGAGTTGCTCAATAGTCACACATCAACTGTCTATGGTAGCAGAATTCTCCTCTCCCTTAATTTGGGCTTTCCTAAACAATAAAAGAACCTGTCAAAGGCAATTCACAAAGAGATTAATAATAACAAAGACGTTTAAGAAACCCCAGTCTCAACATGCACTTACCAACACAGATTATTAGGACTTATTTAGTTAGAGGAAGAAAAAGAGACATCTGCTGGCTGAGAAGGTAATAAAAACCATCACATCAACTGTTACTGAGCAGACTGTCCCAGGTGTTGGCAAGAACAGGGCAAAACATCCTCTAGTCTAGAGTGTAAATCATAGTTAGCAAAATCTGGGGCTCTGCCATTGTGATTAAGGCAGCAGAATAAACCTTTTTAAAGAGTGTGAGAAAAGCCAGTATTTGATTCTAAAATTTATTTTTATTTATTTATTTTTCAAATTTTGCCACCGCCCATCTTCCCCCAAGAGAGGGACTCTGGGCTGTTTACAACACAGCTAACAAGTTAAAACAGATTGAAAACAATAATCATAATAAAATATAAAATATACATACAAATACAACATATAAATATAAATCCCAGATATTGGCTAAAAACAGGGTGAAAGCCTCTGGCATTTGATAGTAAATGTCAGCACAATTCTCTCTCTCTCTCTCTCTCTCTCTCTCTCTCTCTCTCTCTCTCTCTCTCTCTCTCTCTCTCTCCATAATATTTTAGGGTTGTTGATTTTTTTGCTGGTTGTTGTGATTGCCTTTTTAATGACATCTGCTGCTAATTTTATTAATTTTCACATTGGTTATTTTGTTTTATATGGAACTACAAGCTGCTCTCCAAACAATTACATAAAGGAGGTGTGGAATATAAATAAAGAAGTCTCTTACCCACTTCTGACAATTCATAATTGCCATTGACTTCCTACTCTTGATATAGGATGGTGTTTCATAAGATTTCCCTCCTCCTTTAACAATAATCTGTTTTGTCCTGTTTCAGCATGTTTTTTCCAAGTTTAATGCTTGAGTGAAGCTTCTGAAAAAGTGCACCTTAAATTAAAATTCCTTATTTTTCTTATATCTGAACTGCAGGTTTCCCACACTGGATTTCCTCAAGGTCTTACTATTCTGTTCAAATGCAACAGGCTAGCAGCTGGGGACAAAAGAAAAATATGACTTTTCTGCCACTGGAAAATACTAACATTGTCCAATTAGTATCAATTGTTCTGATGTCAGTTTTAGTTTGCTTAGGCAGAAAAAGTTGGGCTGGTTAGTACACAAATATTTATCCCTTGAATTCTCAGTATCAGCAAATAATAATGGAATATATGAATGGTGAGTATATTACTATTAGGATAAGATAAGGCAAAATGACAGTTCTGTTTGTGATCTTTCAGTGGCAACTATTTGTTTACACTGCTGGTAGGCAACGTTTGGATAGTCTGGGACCGCTCTTAATATTCTTTGGGAGGGCAAAGTAAGAAAGGCCTGGCTTTTCAGTGTTTTCCTTTAAAAAGAGGGTGCAAGTATAATTTTACTCTTGTTTTTTTTTTTTTTTTTTAAAAAAGCTAAGTTAAGTTTATTTTAGAGTTACAGCAGTTTTTATGCATTTCCTGTCTCAAAAATAGCAGGAAATCATGTTGCTGATTTTCAACAATTGCAGTTGGATAGACTCTGGAGACCACAACAAAACATTTGATTCAGAGGGCTCAAGTTACCCAACCCTTTACACATGTTGCAGATTATCATGTTTCAGATTTCTCCTTAAGCATAACAGCTTTAGAGTGTGTTCAAACGTTATCTGAATCAGGGTGCCCAACTTGTAACCCCAGACTTTGCGCCATCACTCAGCCTTGGATGCAGGCTCCAAAGTGCTCCTGAGTTTCATTAACTTTTATTGCAAGAAATATAAATGTTAAATCAAATTAAGCTTTGTCTGGGTCCCACTCCATCTTTGTCTTGTTAAATGTTGCACATCCTGATTTGAACAATAGTTTTTTTAAGGCAGGTTTTAATCTTCATATATCTGTACATATCATGGGGAAAAAGTTTCCTTTGTAGGGTTCTGAATATAAGAATGATAAAGCATCACATAATTAACCTATGTGATAAAAATAATCACTATCAATCAAAAATAACTATTAGAAATGAACTGCCTGCCATTTAACTGAATGCAGTTTACAATAGCAGCAAGGTTCATAATCTGCATATTTAATATAGCAGGGTGTACTTTTGGCATCTACAAATTAAGTGGTCTGCATTATATTTGACAAAGTTAAACCTTCCACATGGCTACTATATGTAGGAAAATGACTCCCACTGAGATTTTATGTTTGATTTTATGTAGAAATTAAAATGCACTACACTAAGGATGAAATATGAGCCTCAAAAGGAATAAAATATAGGCAATATTACTGCTGATACTAGCCCAGCCTAAGAAAGAATGATGCTGAGAAAATGCTATGCTGCAAGTTGAGTTACTAATTATGAGTGAAAATGCTTCCATCCATGTAGGCAGTTCAACTTTTCAATTCCCATTTTAGTATAGCCACTATTTAAAAGTTTCCTTCCGCAAGTACAAACAGAATCTAATCAACATGAGAAAATCAAGCTAGCCCTGCTAGGAGGTTCAAATCAATCTGATCTGGAAGTTCAATGCTAAACATGTCACTTCTGCTTAGCATGGAGTCTGAAGCTGAAGAGACAAAGTGTTTTAGGAAAGTTTGAAGTGCTTTGCTAGAGTTTATTTCATATGGAGATTGTGAAGAATTCAAGGTCCTGAGAATTGTTGCAGAGCCTTTCCAACAGATTTCATCTTTCTCCAAACATTTTAGCATGATCTTTGTTTAAGCATATCAAAATGTGAATTTTAACTACATATTTTGATTCAAAAGGTAAATGCATATTAAAATATGCATTTTAAAACTTTAAAACTCCAGATTTACATAAGAAGGCAAAATTAAATAAAATTTCTTTCTAGTTCTTGCAGGATTTCCTTTAAAAACAACCCTCTAAAACCTAATTAATAGAACTGGAAGTTTTACAAGCATTCATGTTTTGTGCAGTAATTCTCTTTTTCATGGGGATGTTTACATGATTCAATCTTTGTCAACTCTAAAACTAACTCACACAATCTCTGTTTTACAATTTGATGTGCCAGTTAGAACTTCGTTAGCCCCTATTCTCTCACTTCCCCCAAATTTTTATGAGGTTCTCAATTAAAAAAAAAAAAGAGAGAATGGCAAAAGTTCATTACTGTATCAGTGCAAACTTTGTGACAGGAAATTGACTCCATGCAGGCGAAGCGCCTTTCTACATTGCTGAAGTGCTCTCTATCCATCTTGAGTCAGATGAAGACTACGAAAGCATTGCTGATACCTGCCTCTGTTGTCTGTTTCAAGTCACTACAGTCATCTCACATCTCTCCAAGGTAATGGATAATAACATCATATGCATCTTGAGGCTGTCTTTGGGGGAACTTGGAATAAGAAGGAGACTGTTACTTTAATACTGGTACAACCAAGGACAATATAATTCTTCTCACTCATAAGATAGAGACAAGATGAAGGCAATGTCATGGGGACTTGCAAACTTGCTAGGCCATATTTATACCATAGTTAAGTACAAGTGAGGAAAGGCCCTCAGTCATATGTGGGGGGAGGGGTTGGGGGTGCCTTTGAGTCAGTGTTGTCTCCTGGCAACTGCCTGGACTAGTCCCTGAAGTTTTCTGGGTAAGATTTTCAGAAGTGGTTTGCCATTGTCTGCTTCCTAGGGCTGAGAGAGAGTGACTGGCCCAAGGTCACCTGGCTGGCTTTGTGCCTAAGGGGTGGACTAGAACTCACAGTCTTCTAGTTTCTTGCCTGGTGCCTTAACTACTACACCAAAACTGACTCTCATATGTAGACTACGTCTGTTGAAACGAAACGAAATGAAACGGTTTGTCTTTCTAATGGTTGGTACGATTTTGCTATGTTTTTAGATTTTTATGGTGGGATTCTGTGATTTGCCTTGTGAATCCAGCAATATATAAACTCAACAAATAAATAAACCTCAAGATGATCATGATTAAAGTCCCACTGATTTCAGTGTGTTTATTTTATGCATAACTAGCCTGGATCCAAAGTTGGTGTGTATACATACATAAAATATTAGATTAAATCCAAACTATATACATTAAAATTATCATCATCATCATTGCCTTAAATGTCAGGTCTTATGGTGAAGACATTCAAAAGTGATGCGCAATGACTTGTCTGACTCTGTTTTCAAATAGCCTTACTTTGAGAGGAGAATTACTTCTTGATCTCAAGCTTCAACACAGCTCTTGTATTTTTTTTAAGAGGAGCATCCCTTAACCTCCCCACCAACTCAAAGTTCAATTCAATCACTTTATTGCAGTCATAGACCAGTACAATGGTGTTATTTTGTGAGGTAAACATAGTCACGCTTGGAGTATTAACAACATATAGTAAAATATATATTAAAAATCAATTAATTCAATTAATTCAATTAAAATATATTTATTATCTATCTATATGTATAAAATCTAAGATGTGGCCTATTTTAACTATTTAAGAATATAAAATTTTAAGAGTATATTAGATATGAGATATAAGACGTAAAAGACTATTTTATGGCTATGTTGTAAATATAGATAAGATTATAAAAGTTTACTGTTGTATACAAGACATTACGTAGATTGGCCTCTCTTGGTGTGTAAAATCTTCATTGCTGCAGTGCAGAACCTTGCTACCTGTGCCGTAACTGCAGAAATTTTGTCTATAAGCAGCAATTGCATACTGTATACTCAGAATCTGTACGTCCAGGGTGTTTAATAATGAGCAATGTAATGAATTTAATACAAATGTCTTTGTAAAAATCACAGTGCAAAAGGACATGGTCTATAGTTTCAACCTCCCCTGAGTCGCATGGGCAAAGTCTTGCGGTCAATGGAATTTTTTAATATTTTCCCTCCAACACTGCAGAAGGGAGAGCGTAGCAGCAAGCTAATGAAAAGGCTTTCCGAAGGAAGGGAATTTCAAGTTGCTCAAGATAGCTGGCGGCAGAAACAATATATTTTTTATGTGCAGGAGACAGAAAAAGTGGTACCTTCCCTATGTCTGCTTGTCTCTTTATATCCATTATCCTTTGTTTTAACTCTAGCTTTGCATGGTTATAATCCATCTCAAGAAGAGTGGCTGGCGAATATCCTAGCTTTAGAAGGTTTGCATTGATGGCCTTGATCCATGAAAATTGAAAATTGTCTTGAAAAATAAGAGGTGCAAGGCCCTTAGAGTATAGTTTGAACTTTAGCCAAAGGATTAGAGAGGCTAGACACACTCTAGACACAACTCTAACCATGCCAGTTTCAAGTCGTATATGTGCGTTTGACACACATCTAGGCATCTGAAGTAACGCTCTGATAAATTTGTCTTGTACTTTTTCCAGTGATGTATAGCATGAAGGGGGGGGGGGCAAACAAAGTCCCATAAAGGAGTTGGGCTAATGACTTGGCCTAAAGAGTTTAAGTGCCGCTGGAACATACGATCTCCCCTTATATCAGAAGAATTTTAGAATAGCATTGGCCGATTGTTGTCCATTGGCTGCAGCATACTCGCAGTGAGCTTTCCTCAAACCTGTAGTATGAATAACTATACCTAGGTACTTAAAACTGGTCACTTGCTCTATTTTGTGTTCACGGATATTCCATGAGTTACATTTCAATTTTTTTGTGAATGCCATTATCTTGGTTTTCTCATAGTTTATTTCCAGCTTCTCGCTATCACAATAATGAGCCAAGGATTTCATACCTCATTTGAGTCCTATAGGGGTTCTAGGTAGGACTACAGCATCATCTGTGTATATTAGTGTAGCAATTCTGCGATCTCCTAATTTGGGAGAGTGGAATTCTGGCTTGTTTAAGCAGTTCACCAAATTATTTATATAGAAGTTAAAAAGTAAGGGGGCCAAAATACATCCCTGTTTCACCTGTTTTGGACTTTTATCAGCTTCGAGAGAGCCCTTTGCCTATTGCACCTAATCTTAAGGGTTATATTTGTATGTAGGGCACGAATTAGATGGAGAAGCCTACGATTGATTGATGTTGCTTCCAGCTTCTCCCAGAGTCTGTTTCTAGAAACCAAATCAAAGGCTGCCTTCAGGTCTATGAAGGCAGCATACAGTGCTGTTATTTTATCTGACGAATATTTTTCAATTAAATGCTGTAAAATCACATAATGTTCAGTAGTGCCTCGACCTTCTCTAAACCCTGCCTGTTCATCAGCTATCAGGTTTCCCTGATCCAGCCAGACCTTTTATTTTTCATATTGGTGTTTGGCATAGAGCTTACTAATTATATTTAATAGGCTTATTGGCCTATAATTTGCGGGGTAATCTCTCTTACCCTTCTTGAAAATTGGGATTATGATACCCACACCCGAATCCTCAGGTATCTGTCCAGTGGAATCAATGAAAGTAAAGAGTGATGCTAAGATTGGAGTCCACCACTCCACGCTGTTCTTTAATAATTCTAGGGGTATAAGGTCAGCACCCGGGGCCTTCCTCTTTCTAAGTTGTCCTATAAGCAACTTAATTTTGTGCGCTGATACGGGGGGGGGGGGCAGTCAGGTAGGTCTTCCTTCATTTTCCATGCTGTTTGGTTAGATGACTCCTCGTACATCTTCTGGAAGTGTAATCCCCAAACTTCAGGGGGTATATGGGAGTCTGTTAAGGTAGGGGATCTGTACATCTGATTGGATATTATCTGCCAGAAAAGAGACGAATTCTTTAGCTTTGCTGCTTCAGTTAAAAGTTTCCAAGTAGCTATTATGTCTTTTTTCTTCTTCTCAGCCACTAAACGTTTATACTGCTTTTTAAGGGTGAGGAGGAGTTTAAGGCTCTCTGTATTTTTATTGCTGTCTCCTATCTGCGATTTATACTGATGGTAAACGGAAGTGAGGGATTTCTTAGCATCCACACATTCTTTGTTGAACCATGGCTTTGATACATTTTTAGGTATTTTAGGTGAGGAAGTAGAATCGTAAGCTAATAAGGGGTGTAAATTTTGTATTAGTGTTTTGTATAAATTCAAAGGATCTTGGATGAATTTGGTTGTTATAAAGACCGATCGACAATCCTGCATATTATTCTCTGCAAGCATCTTCTTCAGCTTTTGGTCAAGCTGTAAAGACCATTTGACCCGGCATCTTGCTTGGCCAGCTAAAGAAATATCAGGGGTAAACAGAGTTTCGGGCTGTATCCGCCGACTATGAGGCTTCAGGTTCAGGGAGAGTGGAAGGTGGTCACTATCAAAGTAAGGTAATACATTGAAGTTCTCCACATAAAGTAATAAATTTTTGGAGACTAACATACAGTCTATAGTGCTTGTTTTTGTTCCTGCCATAAATGTAAATTCACCAGGGTGGTCCCCTTTAATGGAGCCATTTAGTGTGAATAGGTTGAATTTGTTCAGCATTTTTGCAAGACATAGTCCTGCATAGTCGGACTTACTATCTTTGGACAGTTGCACGAGAAGGGTGCAGATTAAATCATTCTCTTGAGCTGGAGGGTATTGATGGAATTTGGTATATAATGTGGTGTCATCTGGGCCCATCCTAGCATTAAAATCACCCCCCCAATATTACCATTGCTTTAGGGTACCCTAGAAGAAGGTCTTCGATATACTGTTCTAATTCTATCCAAACTGCACTGACCTCATCTCTTCTTTGTAATGGGGAAAGATAGACATTAATAGGTAGCAGAGAGAGAGGTCCTAAATCTAGCAAAATAGTCAGGGCCATTTGCCTTAATGAAGATATAAGTTTAGATTCTACTCTTAAGGAAGTAGAGATGAGGGTGCCTAATCCTCCCTTCAATCTTCCTGAGCATCTTCCCAAGGTTGCTCCCAATTTTAAGGAATAATAACCATCAAGTAAGAGATCATCATCTGTCCAAGGTTCCTGCAGCATCACTATGTCCTTGCCATACAGGGGGCCAGATAGACCGAGTTCTCTATTGCGGTGCCAGCTGGCTATATTCCAAGATAGAATTTTTAAATAATTTATCTCACATTGGACCACATGGTTCCGGATTGCAACTGGTTTTGATCTCTTTGGTCCAGGATGAAAACCAAATCAAAGTGATGAATCTGAATTTCCATTTCCAGTTATTCCTTTACTATTTCTTCCTTCTTGTATTGCATCATTTTATGGGGATACAGGGGATTCCTACTAAAAGGACATACACCTTGGGTTATTGGTGATGAGAACATTGACATTTATAGGCAGCCTATTTTATGAAATAGACATTTATTCTTTTAGTGCTCCGAGATGGATCAACAGTTCTTAAGAGGTTCTGTCCTGTGGCTGTTGTGGGTCTTCCGGGCTGTGTGGCCGTGTTCTGGAAGTTGTGGTTCCTAACGTTTCGCCAGCATCTGTGGCCAGCATCTTCAGAGGGCAGGAGCACAGATAGAAGCAAAATCTCTGTGCCCAGGTAGAGTGGCAATGTTCTATTTATAGAGCTAAATTATAGGAGATTAGGTGGGGTTTTTTGTTGTGTTGAAATGTTAACGAGTGGCTGATGAGCGTGATTAGCATGTTCATTGTGAGAAGTATTCCCATGTCCTGGTGGTTGGACTGAGTTCGTTGACCTTTTGCAGGCTGTGTTTTTCAGGACTGGTAGCCAGGTTTTGCTAATTTTTAAACTTTCTTCTTTTTTATTGTAACTGTGCTGGTGTTTGTGAATTTCAATGGCTTCTCTGTATAATCTGGTGTAGTGGCTTTTGGTGTTGTCCAGTATTTCTGTGTTTTCAAATAGGATTTTGTGTCCCATTTGCTTGAGACCATGTTCAGCTACTGAAGATTTTTCTGGTTGCTGTAGTCTGCAGTGTCTTTCATGTTCTTTTATCCTGGTGTGAATGCTTCGTTTTGTGGTTCCAATGTATACTTGTCCACAGCTGCATGGTATGCGGTATACTCCTGCAGTGGTGCGGGGGTCCCTTTTGTCTTTTGCTGATCTTAGCATTTGTTGTATTTTTTTGGTGGGTCTGAAGACTGTTTGAAAGTTGTGTTTTTCCATCAGTTTTCCCATGCGGTCAGTGACTCCTTTGATGTAGGGCAGGAATACTTTGTTTGTGGGGGGCTGTTTTTCTTCAGTTGGATGTTGTTTTCTTGGTTTGATGGCTCTTTTTATTTCATTCTTGGAATAGCCATTTGCCTGTAGGACCCAATTCAGACCCACAACAGCCATTGAACTCCGGCCGTGAAAGCCTTCGACAATGCATTGAACGCCTCTACGGGGAGGAAACGTTCCGACAGACATGGAGACTGGAAACACTCCGGAACAGAAAAGCACACCTTCTCTGCTCCTTAACCTTCCTAGTGCGATGCAGAGATACCAGGACCATTCCAGCTTTTCTCAGAACGAAAAGGACCTTCAAATCGTCACAAGCCAGCCGCATTTACGACTGCCTTGAGCAAGCCCTCCTGCGCGAGAGAATTCACACAACCCGCCGAAACCTTGCCATCACAGAAAAAGATCTATTCGACACACATATGAGCCTTAGTCACAAAATGAGAAGCCAGGATTGGGACAAGATTGATACCATATCCTACAGAAAAATGGAAAAGGACATCTTTGACTACACGAACAGACAAAAGCAAAAATTCAACAAATGCCAAAACAGTCAACCAAAACCGGCACTGGATACTTCACGCATTGTCATCAATTTGACAGAACGCCTGCTCTCACCTGAAGAAACCTCCATCCTAAGCAAAGGAGGAAACTTTGCAATTACACCCACCAGAATTCCAGTGGAAGATATCATTGCCAATGTGGAATCAGCCATTCACCAACGTCCAGAGGAAGAAGCAGAAGAAATAAGGGGTGAAGTGGCAAGAATCCTAAGGAAAGCAAAGCCCCCCACCAGCAACATTACTAAGAAGGAGAGAAACGCCATAGAGACCCTCAATTCGGACCCAGACATCATCATCCTTCCAGCGGACAAAGGCAATGCCACGGTAATTGTGAACATAGATGAATACAAAGACAAAATCAGAGAATTACTAGACCCCACCACATACAGAACAATAAGACGGGATCCGACCAGCAAAATCATGAAGCAAACCAACACACTGATAAAGAGCTCCTCCCTGCATCCCAACGTACTACAACGTATTTGCAAGGCAGAAGCTCTCTCACCTAGACTATACGGACTCCCCAAAATCCACAAAGACTCGATCCCACTCAGACCCATTGTAAGTGCCATTGGCTCCCCGACATATGAATTATCCAAACATTTGGCAACCCTTTTACAGACCCACATCGGACAGACTCCATCCCACATCAAAGACTCAGGACACTTCATCGACAAAATCAGCACCCTAAAACTCAACCACACGGACAAACTGGTCAGCTTTGACGTGGTCTCCCTGTTTACCAAGGTGCCAGTAAGGGACACCCTGGCACTCATCAAGCAAATCTTCCCAGAAGACATTACAGCTTTATTTCAACACTGCCTAACAACTAGTTACTTTCAATGGGAGAATGAGTTCTACGAACAGATAGATGGCGTTGCCATGGGAAGCCCCCTGAGCCCAGTCATAGCAAACTTTTACATGGAACACTTTGAAAAACAGGCTTTGGAATCGGCACCCATTACACCAACAGTCTGGTTCCGGTTCGTGGATGACACCTTCGCAATTTGGAGTCATACTGAAGAAGAACTGGAGAAATTTCTGGACCACCTAAACGGCATCCACCCCAATATACAATTCACCATGGAAAAAGAAACTGATGGCAAACTTCCATTTTTAGATACGCTGGTCATACGCAATCCGGACCTCAAACTAGGACACAAAGTATACAGAAAACCCACCCATATGGACTGATATCTACACAAAAATTCCAATCACCATCCACGACAAAAGAGAGGCATGATCAAAACCTTGGTGGATCGTGCTAATCGAAACTGTGAAACCCAATTTCTCAACAATGAACTTAACCATCTGAATTGGGTCCTACAGGCAAATGGCTATTCCAAGAATGAAATAAAAAGAGCCATCAAACCAAGAAAACAACATCCAACTGAAGAAAAACAGCCCCCCACAAACAAAGTATTCCTGCCCTACATCAAAGGAGTCACTGACCGCATGGGAAAACTGATGGAAAAACACAACTTTCAAACAGTCTTCAGACCCACCAGAAAAATACAACAAATGCTAAGATCAGCAAAAGACAAAAGGGACCCCCGCACCACTGCAGGAGTATACCGCATACCATGCAGCTGTGGACAAGTATACATTGGAACCACAAAACGAAGCATTCACACCAGGATAAAAGAACATGAAAGACACTGCAGACTACAGCAACCAGAAAAATCTTCAGTAGCTGAACATGGTCTCAAGCAAATGGGACACAAAATCCTATTTGAAAACACAGAAATACTGGACAACACCAAAAGCCACTACACCAGATTATACAGAGAAGCCATTGAAATTCACAAACACCAGCACAGTTACAATAAAAAAGAAGAAAGTTTAAAAATTAGCAAAACCTGGCTACCAGTCCTGAAAAACACAGCCTGCAAAAGGTCAACGAACTCAGTCCAACCACCAGGACATGGGAATACTTCTCACAATGAACATGCTAATCATGCTCATCAGCCACTCGTTAACATTTCAACACAACAAAAAACCCCACCTAATCTCCTATAATTTAGCTCTATAAATAGAACATTGCCACTCTACCTGGGCACAGAGATTTTGCTTCTATCTGTGCTCCTGCCCTCTGAAGATGCTGGCCACAGATGCTGGCGAAACGTTAGGAACCACAACTTCCAGAACACGGCCACACAGCCCGGAAGACCCACAACAGCCATTGAACTCCGGCCGTGAAAGCCTTCGTCAATGCATTGTTCTGTCCTGTCTTTATTTAGGATTTGCTTCTGAATGCTTTGTTAATTAGTGTTACATGACAGAGCCTGGAATCCCCATTAGTGGTCCTTATTGAAAAGAAAGGGGAAATGTAACAAATACCATACTGACACAGTAATAGAATTGTTGCTGGCTTGTGTTAATCGTTTCCTTCTGCTACAGAGATCCAACTACTAGAGGTGCTAGTTTTGTGCCTTGAATGTGACTGACACATCTGTGAATGTAATGTGTTGCCCGCTGGTTCAGGATCTGTTGCCTTTCTTGGAATGCTTTGGGAAATGAATTGCTTCATGCTGATTTACTGCAAGCAAGATAAATGAGAAAAATAGCAACAAAAACACCACTAAAAGTACCCTAAATATTATGGCACAGTTAGATGTGCAAGTGATTTTGCAAATATAATCAAACATCCACACTCTACTTTAAGTCTATCAACTATGGCAAGGGTACCACTTAGAGGAGAATTTGCTTCTCTGATTCATTAACATTCACTGTCAGTAACCACCACCACCACAACATCAAAAAACAATCCTGCATAAATCCTGCCATTGTTGTCCTCTGTTCCATCTCAACTTGAAACTCAGCAAGGTGGAATAGCAGCACTGGACATTTATAAAGGTCTATTCTGACTTGTGGAATTAATCACTTTTATTTCATCTTATTTGTCCAGTTTCTGACAGTGTTCAGCCTGCCTTATGCACACATTTGCTATAGTGTTATTTTCCTCAATCACTTAAGGAAAGATACACATCAAGATAATTCTGAATTTATCAGAATTCCTGCACATATTTGCTACAGGTTTTTTGAAATTTCAAAACAATATATTATATCCAATATAACTAAAATGGACTGGACACATATTCCTGATTAGGTAAGAATTCAACTGTGTTTATAATTTCATATGAAATAATTTTTCCATTCCATTCCAAGCTTTGTTCATACAACAGATTAAATGTCTTCAGAGTTTAAGAGGAGATTCAGGTTTAGAACATAAGCTCATGAACTATTCTCCAGTATACTTTAAAAGTACATATTTCTTCCCCATAAGATTTCTATTTCCTTTACACACAAAATCATGGCCATTACATTCTGGTTGCCAAAACTTTATTATTGCAAATTCTCTGACCCACCAAAATGCTTTATGTAAAGCATAAGGAAAGGAAGTTCATGACTGGATGGGCAACATGGAGTCATACTTTTACCCCTTCAATTCCAACCCAAAAAGATGTTTGCCAAGACTGCATTCTCATCCCTTGTCTATTTAATGTTTACATCAGTGACTTTGTTGAAGCCTATGTAAGCAGAAATGGCATTCTTTTTCACCAAACTGTGGTTCTATATCTTTGTTTCTCTATGCTGATGATACTGAAATTCTCTCTTTATCACAAGTAAGCCTTTGCTGCAGGCTTTGGGTATTAACTGTATATTGCTCTTCTTCTTCTTGGCGATCACTCGTAGCTGAGTAAGACTGTCTTCCAGGGGTAAAATCTTAACAGTGGATCTGTAAGTGGCTGAAAAGGCCAATTCTGGATCCACACAACCTCCCACAATGAGGGCATAGGTTTCCAGGTGGAAGACGGTCTTATTAAAGGTTCTACGGACTTTGAAGGAGCACAAGTAAAGGGAGAAAGGGAGAAACGAGCTAAGAGGAAGGCATGTCAAGCAAACCCTCATCTTATTTATTTATTTATTTATATTTCATATTTCGTCACCACCCATCTAACTAAGAGCGACTATGGGTGGTTACTTACTCTCATAGAGCCCTCCAAGAACACTCCTTGATTTAAATGCTCAGAATGATAGAGCCCAAATCTCTCATTGCTTCAAGGACCTCTTTCACAGCCCTTTTCAGTCCCCACAGTTCTCATAACATCATTTCTGTCACACACAGAAGAGCATTCATGCTAACAAGATGTAATTCCTTACCATCTATGCTGACAGACGAAGGTTTAATCTTATCCCCTATTTGGAGAATTTGCTTAGGAGCTGCCATTGAGTAAGTTGCTCATGTTTTACTCGATTTCCCCTTTATGATAATTGGTATTTATTTATTTATATTTAAAAGATTTGTATGGCCACCTATCTTAAACACAACTCTGGGTAGCTCACAACGATAAAATCCAATAACTATAAAACCAAAAACCAAAAACCAAAAACCAAAAACCAATATAAAGGTATGCAGCCTTTATATTTATATAAAGGTATGCATCTTTTATATGTCCACTAATTATCAGCTGCATAAGAAATTATCCAGAAATTAACATGGTTGTTTCCTATCCAAAGACTTTCCATTGGAAGGCTTGGGGACTAGATTTTTCTTTAAGGGTTGGATGGATAATTTCAACTGTACTAGATCATTTTCTCCAATCTCCTTTCATTATATTGCTTCTTATACTGTTTTATTTCTCCAGCAAAGGAGATCGTTACCTTGTCGTGGTGCTGGAGCTTGAGCACCTCAATGAAACCATGAGCTAAACCGTGAAGGGACACCCAAGACGGGAAGGTCGTGGCAGAGAGGTCAGACTAAATACGATCCCTGGGGAAGGTAATGGCAACCCACCCCAGTATTCTTGCCATGAAAACTAAATGGATCAGTACAACCAAAGATATGTCGGTATACCATCGGAAGATGGGACTCCCAGGTCGGAAGATGGTCAAAATGCTACTGGGGAGGAACAGAGGATACGTTCAACTAGCCCCAGATGTGATGACGCAGCTAGCTCAAAGCCGAAAGGACGGCTAGCGGCCGACGGTGCTGGTGGTGAACGACGAATCCGATGTTCTAAAGATCAACACACCATAGGAACCTGGAATGTAAGATCTATGAGCCAGGGCAAATTGGATGTGGTTATTGGTGAGATGTCAAGATTAAATATAGACATTTTAGGTGTCAGTGAACTGAAATGGACTGGGATGGGCCACTTCACATCAGATGACCACCAGATCTACTACTGTGGACAAGAGGACCACAGAAGAAATGGAGTAGCCTTCATAATTAATAATAAAGTGGCTAAAGCAGTGCTTGGATACAATCCAAAAAACGATAGAATGATCTCAATTCGAATTCAGGGTAAGCCATTTAACATCACAGTGATCCAAATATACGCCCCAACCACAGATGCTGAAGAAGCAGAAGTAGATCAGTTCTATGAGGATCTGCAGCACCTACTAGATAATACACCAAAAAGAGATG
The DNA here is from genome assembly GCA_023362775.1 of Charina bottae. Taxonomy (NCBI): domain Eukaryota; kingdom Metazoa; phylum Chordata; class Lepidosauria; order Squamata; family Charinaidae; genus Charina; species Charina bottae. The sequence continues at coordinate 31,840,756 of JALMGJ010000008.1, forward strand.
TTATTTTCATTACAGGAGACTGGAATGCTAAGGTGGGTAGTCAGACGACACCTGGAATTACAGGCAAGCATGGTCTGGGAGAACAAAATGAAGCAGGACATAGGCTGATAGAATTTTGCCAAGACAACTCACTGTGCATAACAAACACTCTCTTCCAACAACCTAAAAGACGACTTTATACATGGACTTCACCAGATGGTCGACACCGAAATCAGATTGACTACATCCTTTGCAGCCAAAGGTGGCGGACCTCTATACAGTCGGTAAAAACAAGACCTGGAGCTGACTGTAGTTCAGATCACGAACTTCTTATTGCAAAATTTAGAATCAGACTAAAGAGAATAGGGAAGACCCACAGATCAGTTAGATATGAGCTCACTAATATTCCTAAGGAATATGCAGTGGAGGTGAAGAATAGATTTAAGGGACTAGATTTAGTAGATAGGGTCCCAGAAGAACTATGGACAGAAGTTCGCAACATTGTTCAGGAGGCGGCAACAAAAAACGTCCCAAAGAAAAAGAAAACCAAGAAGGCAAGATGGCTGTCTGCTGAAACACTGGAAGTAGCCCAAGAAAGAAGGAAAGCAAAAGGCAACAGTGATAGGGGGAGATATGCCCAATTAAATGCAAAATTCCAGAGGTTAGCCAGAAGAGATAAGGAATTATTTTTAAACAAGCAATGTGCGGAAGTGGAAGAAGACAATAGAAAAGCAAGGACAAGAGACCTCTTCCAGAAAATTAGAAACATCGGAGGAAAATTCCAGGCAAAAATGGGTATGATCAAAAACAAAGATGGTAAGGACCTAACAGAAGCAGAAGAGATCAAGAAAAGGTGGCAAGAATATACGGAAGATCTGTATAGGAAGGATAATAATATTGGAGATAGCTTTGACGGTGTGTTCAGTGAGTTAGAGCCAGACATCCTGAAGAGTGAGGTTGAATGGGCCTTAAGAAGCATTGCTAATAACAAGGCAGCAGGAGACGATGGTATCCCAGCTGAACTGTTTAAAATCTTGCAAGATGATGCTGTCAAGGTGATGCATGCCATATGCCAGCAAATTTGGAAAACACAAGAATGGCCATCAGATTGGAAAAAATCAACTTATATCCCCATACCAAAAAAGGGAAGCACTAAAGAATGTTCAAACTATCAAACAGTGGCACTTATTTCACATGCCAGTAAGGTAATGCTCAAGATCTTGCAAGGTAGACTCCAGCAATTCATGGAGCGAGAATTGCCAGATGTACAAGCTGGGTTTAGAAAAGGCAGAGGAACTAGAGACCAAATTGCCAATATCCGCTGGATAATGGAGAAAGCCATGGAATTTCAGAAAAACATCTATTTCTGTTTTATTGACTATTCTAAAGCCTTTGACTGTGTGGATCATAACAAATTGTGGCAAGTTCTTGGTGGTATGGGGATACCAAGTCATCTTGTCTGCCTCCTGAGGAATCTGTATAACGACCAAGTAGCAACGGTAAGAACAGAGCACGGAACAACGGACTGGTTTAAGATTGGGAAAGGAGTATGGCAGGGTTGTATACTCTCACCCTACCTATTCAACCTGTACGCAGAACACATCATGTGACGTGCTGGGCTTGAGGAATCCAAGGCTGGAGTTAAAATCGCTGGAAGAAACATTAACAATCTCAGATATGCAGATGATACCACTTTGATGGCTGAAAGCGAGGAGGAGTTGAGGAGCCTTATGACGAAGGTGAAAGAAGAAAGTGCAAAAGCTGGGTTGCAGTTAAACCTCAAAAAAACCAAGATTATGGCAACGAGCTTGATTGATGACTGGCAAATAGAGGGAGAAAAAGTGGAGGCAGTGACAGACTTTGTATTTCTAGGCGCAAAGATTACTGCAGACGCTGACTGCAGCCAGGAAATCAGAAGACGTCTACTTCTTGGGAGGAGAGCAATGGCAGATCTTGATAAAATAGTTAAGAGCAGAGACATCACACTGACAACAAAGGTCCGCATAGTTAAAGCAATGGTATTCCCTGTACTAACCTATGGCTGTGAGAGCTGGACCATAAGGAAGGCTGAGCGAAGGAAGATATATGCTTTTGAACTGTGGTGTTGGAGGAAAATTCTGAGAGTGCCTTGGACTGCAAGAAGATCAAACCAGTCCATACTCCAGGAAATCAAGCCAGACTGCTCACTTGAGGGAATGATATTAAAGGCAAAACTGAAGTACTTTGGCCACATAATGAGAAGACAGGATACCCTGGAGAAGAAGCTGATGCTAGGAAAAGTGGAAGGCAAAAGGAAGAGGGGCCGACCAAGGGCAAGATGGATGGATGGTATTCTGGAGGTGACGGACTCAACCATTGGGGAGCTGGGGATGGTGACGGCCGACAGAAAGCTCTGGCGTGGACTGGTCCATGAAGTCACGAAGAGTCGGAAACGACTGAACGAATAAACAACAAAAACTGTTTTATTTATTTATTTATTACTACTATTCCTGGGTTGGTTTTTTTTTTTTGGTCTTTGACTTTAAATCAATAAAGTAAAGCAATCTTAGAGCTGTATGGAACGTCTCAGAGCTTTCTCTGACTGTATTACTGAATTTAATTTGATCACTGAAAAACAGTGGTATAGTTACAGCCATTTGCAGACCTGTGTTATAATCTCTAAAACGTGCTTAATATTGTTTAAGAAACCAAAGAACCTGAGAATTTGCCCATACACATAAGTAGGAAAAAAATGGCATTAGCCAGGCTAAACAAATTGCATGTGTGCGCACGTGTGCGCGCACACACACACACTTATTTCCTGAGCAGTCATAAAATTGCTGAGAACTCCCATAAAATTGCTTGGGAAACAAAGGATGTTGGTATCAGAGAAAGGGGATATTTTGAGGCAGGAGAAGCTCTGGGGAGCAAGGTTAAGGAGAGGTAACATGGAGGAAGAAATAAACTAGATGTAGCTTTATTTTAACAAGTAACCTATATTTTAATATATAGTTCTTTGTACTCTCAATAAGCCATTGTTTTTGTAATACCACTACTACCATTACCGCACTACCTTTGATGTCATGAATTACATGCAGATTGTCAGGGTATATCCCGGGTTTTCATTCCCCACACATTAGACTGATTGGCTCTGGTCTCTGGTATAGCATAGTAAAATTGCACTTTGTGCTCCTGTTGATGGGTGATCTGGTCTCTGTTATGAAATAAACTCATAACGGATACATTTCTCCTGCACACAAATTAAAACAAAAGAAAAAATAAACTCTCAGAGATGCCCACCATTTTGCAGTGTCACTCTGCCCACTATAATCTTTGTCTTTGACCCCCGCCCTTAAATATGTTAGTTAAGTATGGTTCCTAGTAACTGAAATGTCACCCACTACCAGTCCATAAGATTTTGACAGGAATCAAGAATGGAAATGTTGGGTAACCAAAGGATTCCAATCTCAGCGTGCTGAGTTATTTGACTTAACATTTAGTAAATAAAAAAGAAATCATACAAGAAGCTTTCTAAGAGCAGATTCATATTCAAGTGCTAGAAAAATCCACTTGAAGGTCATATGGCACAGCTTCTTTTCACAGCCTGACGTCAGAGATAAGATGATGAAGTGGGAATGGGAATACTTGTGAAAAAAGACGGCAAATAAAGAGGCAAAAAGTAGCACTTATTCAGAAATAAAGCCACACTTATTGAAAGTGGAAGGCTCTTGATATGACCTGTGTTGGAATCTGGCCCATACAACTAACCTATAATTTCATAGTTGAGGTATCCCAGAATTTAAGGTTGGTGAATGTGTGACCTCTCCAGCTTCAGGATCACACTGTGAAATGGAGTAGGGAGGATAAAACTCTAGGTCAGTAAACCAAATTTTCCCATTGGGATGGCATAGCTCTATGTAGCAGTGTATTTGGTGCTTTTGGCTGTATTAAACATTACAATCTATGCAGCAGTGGGAAATGCTGGTAATCAAACAGGTACCTGTAAGTGATCACTTATGTCTTGGCATATGCCATCATAGAAATAAATATGAATTAACATATTAGGGCAATGCTCCAAATAAATTCCTCTCTATCTTTAAATGCACAAGAAGTGGGAGAATGAGGATCTTGCCTGGTTGAGCCAATATAGAGAAACATATAGAATCCCTATTTAACCCCCAAATGACCAGCAACATCTTCATTGACCGGACAGGGGAACTAAGAATTTAAGAGGGCCAAATGTTCTATTACCTATGTCCACCATGTATCAGTGATATCTTTCCCCTATAATCTAATTGCAGAACTAAAGTGAAGGTCCAGTGCACTAGGATGCCTATCTCTTAAGAAATGCAAACCTTCTATTTGGTATAACATACAAGCTCTTTTCATATATTTCAGAACTGGGTTAAAACCCATGTTACAGATTAACATCATAAAGGCATGATCTGCTCCCAATATTCATGTGTTCACTGACTCTCAGGAATTAATACCCAGAGGTTAATACCCATTAACTGCCCAGAGTCTGCCACGGTAGAGATGGGCGGGGATAAATCCAAATAATAAATAAATAATAAATAAATAATACAAGCTATCATGTACAAGCTGTTCAAATATATTATCAATGAATGGAGGTTGGATCCAATGTTTGACATTGGAAACACATTCCCCAGTCAAAAGGTTGATTATATATAGTTTTGCATACATACATACATTAATACTGCATATATGCATACACATACCTACCAGACAACTCTCTTTTGGACAGAATGTGATCAAATTTGAAAAATAACCATGACAAATATAGCATAATCACATAAAATAATTTATGCATTATGTTATCTTAAAGAATTCACAGGAATATTAAGGGATAAAGCAGAAAAATGAATGATAATTCATTAGTTAATTATTTAATTATAAAAATTAGCATACAAAGCTCACAAAGCACAACTCCTCAGGATTAGAAGGGGAAAAAATCATGCAATAAAGGATCTCTTTCAACCCTCAAAATCTCTCCCTTCTTCTCAAGAAAAACGTGATTGATGAAATTTGTGACTGTAACTGGGATTGAAGAGTTCAATAGTAGCCTGATTGCTAGGACCGTCTTTGAGGCCAGGCATGTTAGTTGCTAAACTCAATATTCAACCCTTTTTCCAAAGCTAATATGTTGTTTTATATAAATTATAATAGCTCTGCCTTTTCCTTTCTTGGTGTTGTTTTTTGCAGTAGGCTGGAATTCTAAAGAAACAATTCACAACTAAAGCTTCATAGAAGCCCAGAGTTGAAGCAGAGAAAGTTCAACTCCATGTAATTCAATCTTGAAAAATGAAAATATGTTTCAAAGCATCCTGATCAAGCTTGGAATCAGTGTGTATCCAATGCACACTCTTAGTATTCATTATAGCTTGACCTGAAAAGTTTTATAGCTAGCATTTGAAGATTATCTCTATATTTAAAAAGGAGGATATTGGAGTGATTAATGCCATAGAATTTATGAGTAATTTCTAAATTATGAATGATAAGATGCATGTTTTTCTTAACTGTGTAACCCATGTAGAGAATTTCATTGTAGGACAGAGAAAACTGTTTTCAGGAAGTTCAAACACAAAGTGCTGAGCTTTGTTTCATACTGTAAAGATATTTCCAGAAGAGCTGAAATGTGTCATCTATGATTCTGAATATATGGTGCATCCTTTAAAAGAAAGTTCAAGAGAATCTAATATGTCATTTAGAAAAAAAGTATGATCATGATGGTAAAGAGACTTGATTGATTATGTGACATCAAATCAGTGTCAACTGATCAAATCAATGTGAGCCACTCAGAGTTAGAACTTCTCCAGGATTACCTGTCCCCAACCTGGCCCTACAGATCTCCCATCCAATGCACCCACTGTAAACTAGTCCATCCACCTTGCTACTGGTCATCCACTTCTTCTCTTTCCTTCCACCTTTCTCAGCATTATGGATTTCTCAAGGGACCTGGGTCTTCACATTATATGAATATTCTGTAATAAGTCAACCCTAGTCATTTGTGTCTCGACTGAGAATTCTGAATTGATTTGGATGGACTCAGTTACAGTGACAATGAGTGAACTGTTGGAAAACCTGAAATAAAAAGTTAGGGACAGACTGTCATGGAGAAAATCTATCTATGTGGTTGCTAGCAGTCAAAAATGACTTGATAGCACATAATCAATCAATCAATCAATCACATCTGAGCTTCAAGATCTGGTGAGAACAATATGTCCTTCCCAAGAAAGACCTAGACGAAGGAAGGAAGGAAGGAAGGAAGGAAGGAAGGAAGGAAGGAAGGAAGGAAGGAAGGAAGGAAGGAAGGAAGGGCAGAGATAGAGAGGGAGAAAGAGAGAGAACAGAAAAATAAAAAAATGGATAGTTCTTCTGCTTTTTATTATGGCTTAACCACCACTATTTTCAAGTCCAACCTTCTCCATCTTCTGTACCCCTGAACGGACATCAAAACCAATTGGCAGATAATGCCTGAAGTGAAGGATAAAGGAGCACGGGAAGAGAGAGAAGAAAACAGTTTTTTAAGTATTAAGAAACTGGTGTCATATTTCTTAAGAGGTGTTTTTAAGTCTATTTTTATCCTTACTTTATCTGTTATCACCATGACCACCAGCAGCTGTTATGAGATGCATTATGCATGTAACAATATAAATTCAGGATTTAAATTCTAAAATCTTTGTGGCATAAGGTGTTTTTTTTTAAATGCACCAATTTATGGATAACAGACAGCAGTGAAAAACTCCTCCCCTTTTACAACAAATATGGCTACTGTATAATCCCATGTACACTTCTTTTATAAACTGGGTGTCAGATATATACAGTTTGACCCTTTGAAAATAAAATAGTCTTTTGAATTTGGATGTAAAGCAAAATTTTGTTTCCAGTGTCTACTGATGGATTAATGTATGTCTCCAAATCTCTTTATTGGAGTCAGAGTCAGAGATCTCTATTCGAAATAGTTAACTGTGTCACATTGCAAGATTTTGATAACTAAAACAAATGCTTGCTAAATACATCTTTCTATGGTCTTGCCACTTTGTCAGTGTGATTAGCATGCACCATAATGTTAGTGGGAGGCACAGCTTTGTTTTTGCACTTGGATGTTTTCTGTATTCTTAAGAAGCAGAGTAATGCTTGAGTTGGCAAACTTCAACATTATTTTCAGGCGCAGTAATTCTACGGAAAAGTGGAAGACAAAAACAACCGAGTTATGTAATATCTACATGAAGCTGCGGAGAGAGGTCATCCATTGATTTGGAGTGAGGTATCATTGCTGATGATACTCAGTTATATATTTCTACCGCAGGCTGAACTAGACATGCTGGTTCAAAGTGCTGGTTGTTACTTAAGCTCTTTGTGGCTTGGAGCTTAGGTGCATCCAGGTCCATTCCATTCAGATAGAACTAACATGTTGTCCATTCATTCAAATTACGGGCTCATCCCCATATGAGTTTTGGAGGGACAGGAGACAATGTTATTCGACAATGGCTCAATTCCATTAATGGATCACTTTGGGGCAATATTAATAGTAGAGAGCTATGTCATGATGGCAGTAGAGGACAGTTTGCAACAAAACACCATATCTGCTCTATAAATTATCACAGATAGATTACTGTATCATATGTTTTAATAGGGGTATAGCTCAACTATAACAGGAATCCAGAAAATAATGTTTTAGACTTAGTTCTTCAAAACATAAATATAAATAAATAACTCAAGGTGGGGAACATACCTAATACTCGATGAAGGTTCTCAGTCATCCAGGTGGAACAGTCTGTAGCTTGAATCATGTCAACTGGATTTCTATTTTCTCAGTGGAAACATTTTGCTCCTTATCCAAGAAGCTTCTTCAGTCTGAGCACAGTTAGTAAGGGAATCCTTAAATATGTTTCTAGGAAGATTAAGACCATTTCACAAGCTCAACAGCAGCATGGTAATCTTAACGATCCTCCTTTGGATGATAAAGGGACTTAGAAATAAACATCTCAAATAACCATGACCTAGCCCCAGGTGCAAGGTCACACAGCCACCCTAGAAACATATTTAAGGATTCCCTTACTAACTTTGCTCAGACTGAAGAAGCTTCTTGGATAAGGAGCGAAACGTTTCCACTGAGAAAATAGAAATCCAGTTGACATGATTCAAGCTACATACCTAATACTCCTTGCTCCTCCTATTTTCCCCACAACAACGACCCTGTGAGGTGAGTTGGGTTGAGAGAGAGTGACTGGCCCAAGGTCACCCAGCCGGATTTCATATTATTGTAAAAATGTGAAACAACCTCAATTCATTCCTTAATTTTGTTATTTTTAAAAAATAAAATTGATTTTGATTTTTAATCTCTGCTTTTCAATTCAGGGAGCAAATCTAAATTTGGGAATCTGAATCCCTGCTGCTTTCCATGGGATATATTGGATATCTACAAATTAGTACCTAACAACTTTTCAGTGTGATAGAATAGGAGGAAATTTTCAGTATTAGTCATACTTTATGAGGGAGTGAAGTACAGCATATCTGGGGCCTATACTAAAAGGTGTTTTTGGGAGCTGCACTCTTCATTTTTTTTTCTTTCTAAGAAATTCAGTTTTTAAATTTTTTTGGCAGACTTGAAAGAAAAGTTCAGGCAAAGTTAACTCTTAGGGGAGCATTCAAGTCTGTCAGTTTCATATTAGTAGATTCTGAGGTTCTGTATTAGGTCAGCTCCCCCGCCTCCCCAAAAGAAGTGAGATTAACTTTTATGTTTATTGCCCAAAATTGTTCTGAAAGTGACATATAGCATATATGAAAAATAAGATATTTTAGATGTTGTTATTTTAAAGGATCTCCCAAGCAAATCACCAAAACAGAGGCAATTTTCAGAAATGGGGAAGTTAAATAAATATGAATGAGATGAATAGTGAGGTATTGGAAAAACTGCAATGCTTCGAGAAAGCTGCTACTGTACAAAATGTAATGTATGGAAAATGTCCAAGAAATGTTGTGAAGTCTAGTAATTATTGCCATGCCAGCTGCTGGATTGTGCAGACACAGGGTGGGTTGAATGTGCTGTCACATTAGACTTACTTGCCAAAAACAGACTGTGCCTACGATCTGTACATCTCTTTCTCACTTCCTCTCTGGGGCGTTTTTAAGCATTGCTTAATTAGCTTTTGTTTACTCAGTGTAATGTTTAATGTCTCTTGGAGGCTTGAGCTAGGAGAGAAGGATATAAGATGAATAAATAGCTTAGATGTAAAGCATTGCATGTGACCAGAGAATTGACTCATGGTGTTGCCACAAATGGTAATGCTAGATCGTATCATGTGAATTGTATCTGGTCATCACATTGTTCCAAACAGACTTGTAAAAATAGAGCTGGATTGAAAATAAATAAAAGTGTAAGCTTTATTTAAACCACAAAAAGTTTGCCCATTTCTTCTCTATTTACAGACATACACATATACAGAGGTACAGCTGTCCCAAACCACAATGATGCCAAATTTATGATACATAACAGTGATGTCATCTCACAAATGCTGCCATTATATATTTGTATTCCAATGTTGGATGGAAGCACATAAGTCTTGGCATCTGCATCATGATAATGTCACAAATGTTTTGTTGTATGCCCCTCCCCCCGATGAAACCTCTGCACACAAACAATGAATGGAAGAAGAAATTATTTTGAGTTACAGACTCCCTTGGGCACTTATGTCCCCAAGCTGTCCCAAATAATTTGAAGCTCTGTATAGTATTTAAAAAGCAGTGCTGAACATATGGGAATACAAGGTCTTTCTTCTCCTGGGCATGAATTTTCCTATGCTTAAAAGGCACATTTGAAACACATAATGGATCTTTGAATTCTAGAGATATTACAATACAGATGATCATGGCATCATGTTTGATTCATAATCCTTTACAATCTTGGGACTCTCCAAATCATTTGTGACCATTAGAAACAATCTTATAATCCAAGAATGACTGTTTAGTAGACAATGAAACCAAAAGTTTGGCAAAAGAAACTGGTTCAACTGCATTGGCAAAGTAAGTACATTCCCTTTTTTTCTCCCATTTGGAGTGCCTTCATCACGTAAACAAAAGTGGCTGTGTTTTCTATTTTTTCCCTAAAATTCCAATATTGTCCCCATGGCTAATCTAGCAATATTATTAGAGTATCCAATGACATTGCCTGCAACACCAAGGAGCAAATACTTGTTCAGCTTCCAAACTGGTATATGCCAATGTTTGGAGCACTGTTTCACTTCATTTACATTTGGCACTACACTCTCTTGTATAACCAAGTTCCTACTACTTTGATAAAGCAAGGTGATCCCACACATTCTTTTTATGTAAAAGGTAAAGGTACCCCCCGCACATTTGTGCAGTCGTGTCCGACTCTAGGGGCCGGTGCTCATCTCCGTTTGTTAGCCAAAGAGCCAGCGTTGTCCGAAGACGCTTCCACGGTCATGTGGCCGCATGACACGCGCGGAACGCTGTTACCTACCCACCGAAGTGGTACCTATTAATCTACTTGCATTTGCATGCTTTCGAATTGCTAGGTTGGCAAGAGCTGGAGCTAGTGCAGGAGCTCACTCTGCATGCAGGGCTAGGGATTCGAACCTCCGAACTTGCAATCTTCCGATCAACAAGCCTGGCGTCTTACCCGCTGAGCCACCACGCCCCTTTCTTTTTATGTAGGCCTGAATAAAATATTAAGTATAGTTTAATACCGAGAGGGGTCATCCAAGAATTATATTTTCCCCTTCCTTCCAGAATCAGTGGGCTAGATTAAGAAAGTTATGTGCTCCAGTCACCACTGATAACATGTGACATAGGTTCACACAACACACTGAACTCTATAAATCTGAGTTAACACAAAATAATTCTTGCATTCACATAAAATGATTTGCCACCAAATGTCCACAAGAGAATCATTAGACTTATGCAAAGTGATTTGCTCCAGCAAAGAGATTCATACTATGGAGGCCACCCATGCTGGAAAATGTTGGCTCATGGTCTTCAGGCTGGGTGGCTTCAGTGCATGTTGTGAGGACTCCCAAAGTATTTGCCAAAGTAGAAACATTTTGACCTGTACTGTAGAAGAAAACTGTTCTTAGCCTTCTCCTGCAGTGATTACTAAAGAAAGCTTCTGTCTTCCTGAGTGATTTCTCTGGGGAAATGATGAAAGGGACTATACTGCAGACCAATACAAAGAAACATGGTCACTTTGCTCTTTACTTTGAGCTCCACTTCAAAAGATTTGCACATAGCTTAACACAATGGCCTGATTCACATAACAAACTAAAGCAATGGCTAGGTTTCCTCAGTGTACTGAATCAAAACTACCCAACTCATTGTTAGCTTAGTCTAGTGTGTAGTGCAAACACGCCTTACCCCATGTGGTCTCACTGTTCTGCCTGTCAGCTAGGTAGTTCTGCTTGCCAGTTAGAAGTGGGGTGGAAAGAGGGAGGAGGATGGATAAGGGTGGAGCAAAACCCAAAGAGTGCTTAGCAGGAGAGGAAAAAAATTAGTTGGCATTGCACAGGGAGTGAGTATCTATCCCCACATCTAAGCCTTTATCCACAATATAGGAAGATACAAAGTTGCTTAATGAATGTTATAGTGGACAAAATGCTGAGGGGAGATATGCTAACTGGATTTACGTAATAGTTGTTTCTATCCCACCTTTATTATTTTTATAAATAACTCAAGGCAAGGAACATACCTAATACTCCTTCTTCCTCCTATTTTCCCCACAACAACAACCCTGTGAGGTGAGTTGGGCTGAGAGAGAGTGACTGGCCCAAGGTCACCCAGCTGGCTTTCATGCCTAAGGCGGGACTAGAACTCACAGTCTCCTGGTTTCTAGCCCAGCACCTTAACCACTAGACCAAACTGTTTATTTATTAAACAGATTTATAAGGCCACCCAACTCACACACGGTGACTCCGGGCAGCTTACAAAATACTCTGGGTCCTGTCAATTAGCACATGACTTTGGGGGGAAGGCAACCTTTACCTTTACCTTTATTTGGTGGGGTCCAGGAAGAGAACATTTTCTATCATGACATATGCCCTTTGGAATATAATTCCTCCAGAGATTATACTGGCCCCTGTTGGTCTTTCGCAAGGCCTTAAAGACAAGGTTCTGTCCTCATGAATCTGGAGGTGTGGCTGAGCCTGCAATGGTTGAGCTGATTTGTGATTGGTGAGTTTGTTTTCACCCCAACTGCCGATCATACGTGTGTTGTTGTTTCTTTGTTTTTTATTTTATAAAAATAAAAAATAATTATTAAAATTAAAATTAAAATTATTACATTTTAATTATTAAATAATTTAATTTAATTATTGTTAGCCACCCAGAGTTGTGAACTTGAGATGGGCAGCCATATAACTTGAGATAATCAATCAATCAATCAATCAATCAATGGGCCAAGAACTTTTTGATGCTTTCTTTGCAAACTGTGTCAAATGTTAATATCTGTGGTAGAAGGGGAAACCAGAATTGGGGAGGTTGAGAGCAGTGACATCCTTTTGAACAGAATAATACAAAAGAAAGGGCATAACTCACTGGGACAGTACATATTTTTGATATAAACATCTAGCTTCAAGTCCCTACAAACTGATAGAACTGGGAAAGACTCCTTTCTGAAACCTTGAGCAGCCACTGTCAGTAGGTGCAGATCAAGGGTATATTGTAAAACCTGCCACTTGGTCTGAAACATTTTGCATGTTCCTGATATAGTTAATGTTGACCAATGATCAGACTCAGTACATGGAAATGTCCTGTGTACCTATTCTCTTAGACCAGAGCTTTCCAAACTTGTCATGTTGGCGACACACACCAGCGGCGGTGGCGGCAGTGTGGCAGTGGCAGCACGGCCTGCTGTGTCCTGGTGTGTCGCACACATACCCGGAAGTGCTGATGGGGGGAACCAGAAGGAGCGGCACCCCCGCCAATCAACGCTGTGTCAGCAGCAGCGGCGGCACTGATTGGCGGGGGTGCGCTCCTTCTGGTTCCCCCCATCAGCGCTTCCGGGTTTGCGTGCGACACACCAGGACACTGCAGGAGACACAGTAGTGTGTCGTGACACACACTTTGGAAAGCTATGTCTTAGACTGATTATTCAGTAGAAATTTGCTAAACAGCCAGCATCAAAATATCAAAAGAAATGGTACCAGAACATTAGAGGCAACTTTGACACTATCCAAATATTCTAACTAGATGGCAAATTTATTCTACATTTCTCCTAGGTACAACTTCCCTTGTGATTAATGATGGAGGACAAAACATTGGTGTACCATTCAAGGGAGCTGGTGACAAATACATACAGTAGTTAAAGACTGAAAAGACTAGGTGACTCCACTGATTTTTTTAAAAATCTCTGCAAGGTGATACTAACAGAGACGATATGATACACCTCATAAAATGATTCTCAATATCATTGAATATAATTGTATTTCCCCTTATGTAACAGACATTCATTCCAGCTATACAAATGTGAAATTTAGGAATACTAGGATTAATATTACCAATTAGAACTTTCCACATGCCCTAGTGCTTTTACTTCCCAACCAATTTCTATTTACCCAAGGGATGACTTTTTTCAAGAAGATTGACACTCTGCCTTGGAGATTATTTGATCCACATTTCTGGCAAAGAGGAGCACTAGGTAGTGGTCTTTTACCTATAGAGATAGCAGAATGCTGAATAAGTAACGGCCTCCCTTCTCTCTCTTCATTTTTCCCCTCCTGTTCTTTGCTCTTTAAAGGGAAGATGCTGTTTACTAATGCTGTCTCATTGCTTCACACAGCAGGGCTTCTAATCTTATTCTGGTCTAATGATGGAGTCAGCTTCAGTTTTTAAGAATATATGTTATCATTATTCATTACAGTGCTGCACTGAAGCTTCATTCAGCAGCAATAAAGAAGAAAATGTATATTTTAAAGACTCTCATTTCCCCCTAAATGTTTGAATTAAGCTGCAGTTGGTGGTGTTGAGAGAATTGAGTTATGTCCTGAAGCAACGATTCTGCAGGAGTCCATCATGCCCAGAGACTGGGCTCTGATTAGCTTTTGAGTTTTCTAATGCTGCCGATTGATTTTGTGCTATAGTAGCTGCCACTGGATTTTGTATCCTGGCATCTTGAGGGCGGGACAGGGAGGTTCTCTTGTTTGCATGGGGCTATGATGAATGATTGCCTGAGTGTCTCCCAGCACATATTTATTTCCTCTTCAATAAGAACAACAGTCAATATCATTCAGGCAATGAAAAATCATCTCAGCGGCTCAACAAATCTTGGGAAGGTTTTCTATTCATTCCGTGGTGTGTGTGTGTGTGTGTGTGTGTGTGTGCGCACGCGCACGCACGCGCACGCACAGTTGCTTTGGGGCTTTCCTCCTGACATCAGCTGAGAACAGAAGCTGCTTTCCTTAGGCTGGAGACCTGACAGTTTTGATTTCTGCCAGTTTCTCGGAGCTAAAATGGATGTAGAACAAATGGCAAGCAAAGGTACTAATGAGAGCTGTTGAGACAAAACAAATATCTTTATAATTATGCCTCATGTCTCTGCTTATAAATTTTAGAAATAGTTATGAGATTCTCATATGTGGATTTCTCTCCAGACTTGGGGAATGCATTCTGAATTACCTGCTTTTTAAAAATTTCTCTGGCAGGTTGACCCTGATGCTTTCACAATCTGCTGTTCTATTATTTTTATTTGTTGTTTGCAGATCTGCAACAGATTGTTGTGTTGATGGGGAAAAGCAAAGCACCTCTTGTGATGTCATATAATGCAGGGTTCCTCAACCTTGGCAAGTTTAAGAGGTGTGGACTTCAACGCCCAGAATTCCCCAGCCAGCAGAGCTGGCTGGGGAATTCTGGGCATTGAAGTCCACACCTCTTAAACTTGCCAAGGTTGAGGAACCCTGATATAATGGACACTGTAAGAAGACATGGGCAAGAGTTTCTCCTTCCTTAGAGCCACAAGGACAAAGTCTCTGAGGATAAGGAGTCTCATGAAATCTACCCACCAATAGTGCAGAAGAAAGAGCATTAAAACGAGCTCTAGAAAAAGCCCATCCGACCTGGCTGGTAGGTTAGAGGGTATGGATCCCCCAGAAGCCCAAATGGTTTGAAACAATTGCAGAATTGCAGAGTATCTTCCCAAAGCAAAACATAACAACCAACCAAACAAGCCAACCCACTTTGCATGGTTTTCCCATTATCCTACTCTTCTGCCCACACCCCAATAGATTGCTTCTGCCCAGAAAGTAACTCCAGCGCCTCTCGTCCTGGTCCCTGACTTCCTCTTAAACACACCCACTTCCCTGTCGCAAGCTGAAAGAACAAGTATTGGCAAGGTTGAAATAACCCTGCACTTCTTCATACTGTATGTCCTCTTCCTTTTTAACATGTTGTTTGTTCAAAGGTCTTTCGGTGGTGATATTTCTCCTCCCTTCCTTTTTGTTAAATTCTAAGTTACTGGCTTTATTTCTCCTTTTTGTCTGTTTATTTATCTTTTTTTCTGACACGCCCACACAAACAAATTGGACATGTTCAATTTAGGTTTTACAGTATGATTTGGAATACATGGGGAGGGTTGGGGAAGAAGTTAACCAGAAAGAATTGATTAAATTGGATTGTAAACTGCCCAGAGTCCCTGTGACGGAGTTGGGCGGTGATAAATCGAATGAATGAATGAATGAATGAATGAATGAATGAATAAATAAATAAATAAATAAATAAATAAATAAATAAATAAATCCACAAGCTGTTTAACTTAGATGATGAGTAACTGGGGTTGGGACTTTTTACTTGAGGGAGGGGGTAGTGAGTTTGAGAGAATTTGTTTTTTTTTTTAGCTGTAATATTTTAGGATTTAACTAGAGGCGTTAGGTGTTTCCCATTTAGAAACAGCAAGAAACCATACTGTCAGTCTTCAGCAGTTATGGAAGAACCATCTTTACTTTAGAGGATTGGCATCTGAAAGGGCAAAAAAGGCAAGATGCTGAATGCAGCATTGCAGTTTAAGCCTTCCCCTTTTGTATATGTGTGTGACACACTAATGCATGTAAGAAAGGGTAGGCATCACAATGCAGTGTTTGTCAACTTGCCTTTTTTTTTTACTTCCCTTCCTCCCAAAAGTCACTGCTGCCCAAGATTGCACTTCTGAGATTTGTTTGTTTGTTTATTTATTCAATTTGTAGGGCCACCCATCGCAGCAAGTAATTCTGGGCAGCAAGCAATCATAAAATAAATTTTAAAAATTTCCATCATAGTACAAAAATTAAAATGCACACAGCTGCTGAGGAGGATGTCACAATCAATGATTGTTAGAACAACCAGGAGACAGGACCCTTCACACACGTGGGGCCCCAGGATCGGGCAAATAACCAGGTCTTTAGGGCCTTACAAAAGGTCAGCAGAGTCTAGACGATCCTAATATCTGGAGGGAGGAATATTCCATAGGGTGGGTGCTATGGCAGAAAAGGCACACCTCCTGGGCCCAGCCAGATGGCATTCCCTGGCCAATGGTACCCTGTGCATGCCCATCCTGCTCGGCTGGATTGAATAGATAGAAACAACTGGGAAAAGATGGTCACTCAGGTAACCTGGTCCCAAGTCATGAATGGCTTTAAAGGTGACAACCAGCACCTTGAATTGCACCCAGAAGCACACTGGCAACCAATGCAGCAAAAGGAGTAGTGGTGTTATACGTGCCAAGTAACCAACACCATTTACTAACTGTGCAGCTGCATTCTGCACCAGTTGAAGCTTCTGAATGTTCTTCAAGGGAAGCGCCATGTAGAGTATATTGAAGTAATCCAGACAGGAGGTCACAAGGACATGAGTGACAGTGAGCAGGGCCTCCCGGTCCAGGAATGGGTGCAACTGGTGTACAAGCTGAAGGTGTGCAAAGGCCCTCCTAGCCATGGCTGCCACCTGCTATTCCAGCAGGAGCTGTGAATCCAAGAGGACTCTCAGATTGCATACTGGGTCTGTCTGAGGTAGTGCTACCCCATCCAAGTGGGAAATCCTCAGCACCAGAATGTCCAAACACCCAAAGACATTCAGACTTGCTTGGGTTGTGCTGAAGCCTGTTGCGCTCCATCCAGGTTCCCATTGCCTCCAGGCACTGGGACAGGATGTCCATGGCATCACTCAGGCAGCCTGGGGTGGAGATATAAAGCTGGGTATCATCAGCATACTGGTGACACCTCACCCCAAACCATTGGATCACCTCACCCAGAGGCCTCATGTAGAGATTAAGCAGGCAAAAGGACTGAGCCCTGCAGCACCCCACAGAGAGATTTAGTGGTAAAATCAATGTTAGGATCAGAGAAAATTTGCTGAAAGGTATCTAGGGGAGGCTGAGGCCGGATTTGAAACCAAGTCTCTTGAACCCTTGTTGAGAAAGTGAAATACTCTTGTATAAACTGTCAGTAAGATCTGGACTGTGGCATGAAAGAAAGAGCATTAAAAATAGCATCCTGCAGAGTGAATTGCATTGAAGAGATAATATTGATATTCTATCTGACAAGGATTTATGGATACAATTTTCTTCAAAATGATAAAGCTTACAGTTAAAACACGCTCCTCCAATTTCAGCAGATTAAAAAAAAATCCTAGTAAAATGGATACAAACCATGATAAAGCATTTTACCAGGGCTGTGCTGCTCCCTCTTTTAATTTATTGTCTGTTTTCCTTGCTCTATTATTGCAAATAATGCCATTCAGAACAATGGGATTTTATGAATATGCATATGTACACAACTGAGGCTTTTCAGAGAGAGGCTAGAGATTTATCAGTGAGGTTTGTCTTGAGGTCATTGGCCAACTTTTCAAAATTAAAAATCTGGGGGGCAGTTTGGGTGGTTTCATACTTTCTAGCTCTGTTAAGTAATTATCACAAACTGGAAAGAAAGTCCTTACTGAGCAGTATGAATTTGATAATAATATTATTTTATTAAGGTCCGTAGAAGGCAACTGAGTGTTCAAGTAGATGGACATATTTAGATGGAAATAGAAGCTTTTTGTGAAATAACTGCTTAAGACAAATTGTATCTGATCTTGAGTAGCTTTGTCTGCCATGCTGCCTCCATTCTCCTATGCCATTTTAATCAATATGGGGCAAAAGAACCCACATACCAATCCCCTTGTATAGTTAAAAAGTGGAATCTCTAATTCATGCAGAGGTCTCATGCAGAGACCAACAAAACCTTTGACTTATAGGCTCCATCTGTCCTTAAGCTACCGTTAACGATCCATGATATGGGGTGTGGTGGCTCAGCAGGTAAGACGCCAGGCTTGTCGATCGGAAGATCGCAAGTTCGGAGGCTCGAATCCCTAGCCCCGCGTGATGGAGTGAGCTCCCGCACTCGCCCCAGCTCTTGCCAACCTAGCAATTCGAAAGCATGCAAATACAAGTAGATGAATAGGTACCACTTTGGTGGGTAGGTAACAGTGTTTCGCGTGCATCATGCTGGCCACATGACCGTGGAAGCGTCTTCGGACAATCTGGCTCTTCGGCTAACAAACGGAGATGAGCACTGGCCCCTAGAGTCGGACACGACTGCACAAATGTGCGGGGGGATCCTTTACCTTTTTAATGATCCATGAAGCTCCTAGTCATGCCTCCAAACTTGGCACTAGTTTCCTGCCCAAATTCAGTGCATGGTTTGTCCTTTGAGTTTAGGCAGGAAATCAAAGTTTAAATAGTTTTGGCTTGTTCTTTTCCATTTTTAATAGTTTAATACTGTACGGTGGTTCTTTTCACTGCCCTTCCCCTTTCATCTTCACGGGCAAGCCCACCTTCAGATCAGGTAAACCAGCTTAGAACATCACACTGGGTGAGTTGCAGAGCTGATTGGACCTAGGCTTCCATCTTGGGGGAAATGTGTTTTTGATGTGATCCAGGATGACAGCAAGAGTCAAAACTGCTCTTCTAGATCCCTAGGAGTTTGTGCGTTAGTGTGAAAATAGTGAAGTCTGCTTTCCCTCAAGTGAGAAGGCAGGTTTCACATGAAGGCATTTCTTTATATCCTGTATTATTATGGTATTATTTGGTTGTGTCTAGTTTTTCTTTTCTGCTGGCTTTAGGGTGCATTTGTCTCTTAATGGAATATTCAGATGGTTTAGTTATATTAGTTGCTGCGTTGAAGTCCACACCTCTTAAACTTGCCAAGGTTGAGGAACCCTGATATAATAGACACTGTAAGAAGACATAACTGTGCAATAACTGTGTTATTTTTTTAGTTAAAATATGGGTTTCATTTTCACCTCCATTTTTATAAAATGTGGGCTGTGTTTGTTTGTTTGAAATACATTTTAGGGGTAAGAAGTTTAAAGTCTGCCTGTTTCCCAGAAAGAGTAAACAATGAAATTAACAATACTCAGATGCTTTCTTACAATCTGAGTAAACAAGTTTATAGAAACATCAGTTAAGAAGATAAATCACTCACTAGCTATTAACTCCTAATTATGACCATTTTGTTTTGCTTCTGTTTTTTAAACATCCAGGTTTTTGCAGTCTGTCTAGCCTAAAACAATATAATATTGCATTGTTATGAACCTTTGTTGGCAGATAATTCCCCCAAATGGTACAAGCACAAAAAGGACTCTAAGCTTTCTAATTGAAGCTATGGAAACTGAAGTAGTGCAATCATATTAGTACATATGATTAGGAACATATAGAAGATAGACATCCTTAAAAGGTAAGGTTAAAGTACACAGATCCTTGGGTTATTTAACTCTTAAATTGAATGCTTCCTTGATAAGATGCACTTACTGTGATGTATGAACCCAGTTGCTATATCTGAACCTTCTGAACCTTCTGAACCTGAACCCCTTTCAGCTTCCATTTGAGATAAAAATGAAATATAAATATGCCCCTTCACATGTAGAAGCTGCAGTCTGTAAAATTACACAGAGTTTTGTGGAAACTGACATCTGTACAGCTGTGTGGACTACAAGCTATTATATTTGTATTCCAGTTCATGGAGGCCAAGATAATGGATTCACAAGGAAGGCAGAAGGAATTTGAGATTTACATACCTGTAAATGTTTAGGGCTCTGCTTTATATGCAAAACTGGGGAGCAAGAAGAGCTGGATAAATATCCAAAATGCTTCTCTCTTCATATACATTTGTATTATAAGTGAATTGGCTCCAGGCTTTTGTCAGATCTGCCAAATAGGTCCTCTTAAAAAGGAAAGATAAACTTTGATTAAAACATTATACTAAAATTGATAAATATTTGATGGAAATGTGTGTAAAGGATTTCTGCTACTGCGTGAAGAGGAGGAAATAATGGGTGGTCATGAACAGAGATTCCCTACTGAGAGAGTCAATTCTGTCCTCTGCCTGGTGTTGCTTTGGCAGCGATGGTAATGACTCATTACCACTCAAAATGTCTATCAATATGCCAGTCGGACAGCTTATCAACAGAAGTGCTCAGCTTTGCTGGAGCATAAATTCAGGATGTGACCAAAAGACTTAAAGACTAAGATTCTTTAAGTCTTCTGACACAAACATACTGATCATGTTGGAACAAATGACATAGATATGAAGACTATAAGGGAGTATGGATACTGTGCAGCAGGATGAAGTAGCTGTAAGCACAGGTGTCATGATGGCATCCATGCCACCCTGACATGATAATAAG
This sequence comes from Charina bottae, assembly GCA_023362775.1. Classification (NCBI taxonomy): domain Eukaryota; kingdom Metazoa; phylum Chordata; class Lepidosauria; order Squamata; family Charinaidae; genus Charina; species Charina bottae. The sequence goes on from JALMGJ010000008.1 coordinate 31,861,381, forward strand.
TCACATAAGCATATCCCTCAGCCAGGATGCCAAAAGCTATCAATAGGAAGAATGCAACAACAAACCGCCAGACAGGCAATCACCGCACAGTGTGGATTAGACGAAGGCATTCAGCACCTTAGCTGACAGACACATTCTATGGGAGAGGGGAGATTGGAACCTATTAAACTGTAAGGTCTTGTATTTATTTATTTATTTATTATTTAGATTTATCCCCGCCCATCTCTGCCATGGCAGACTCTTGTATCTATTCTTTACTTGGTTCATTGAAGTGGGACCAGATTGCTCGCTGTAAATAAAGCTTTTACATACCCTACGGAGTGTGTGTCGGAGCTTCGTTTGCCAGTCGAAGGATTGAACCCTTACAACAGGTGGTTATTATTTTATTTTATATTATTTTATATTATTTTATATTATTTTATATTATTTTATATTTTATATTTTATATTTTATATTTTATATTTTATTTTTTATTTTTTATTTTTTATTTTTTATTTTTTATTTTTTATTTTTTATTTTTTATTTTTTATTTTTTATTTTATTTTTATTTTTTTTATTTTTTTCATTCCTTCCAACTGAAGGATGTGGCCAGGAAGAGAATACTGGAAGTAAACAACTGGCTATGCAAATGGTGCCAATAGGAAAAGTTTGGCAACTTTGATATTGTTGCATTGCTGAGATGAGGAATTCCAGGCAAACTGGAATAATGTATTTGGAAGACACTTTCCAGATTAAATCCAATTAAATCCAGAAGGTTTTAATTAATATGTTAATCATGTGTGGAAAGAAGGAGAAAGCTATTGAGATTCAGGAATATGAATATGAGGACCCAGTCAAGATCTAAGAACAATTGGTAGAAGGAGGGAGTGGCAATCCAAGATAAAGAGAGATGTTTAGGGAGCACTTGGCTGTCATAAATGAATTTAAAGTTCCAGGACCAAACCAATTACATCTGGGAGTCTTGAAGGAATCTGTGAATGTCATTTCAGGCTTCTTTCTGTAATCTTTGAGGAAACATGGAAGTTGAGTATATAGAAGAAGGAAGTGTTAATCGTATCTTTAAAAAAGGGAAAAAAGAAAAGCCAAGTAGCTATAGATCAGTCACATTATTTAAGCTATAGATCAGTCACATTATTTAAGCCCATGAGCATTTTAAAGAAATAACACAGTTGCTTGGCAGGATTCAGGATAGGTTTATCAAGAATAATAATTCCAAACCAATCTTATCTCAGTTTTTAATAGAATGAGAAGTTTAGTTAACCATGAAAATGTGATGGACACAGTACATCATGATTTCAGCAAAGCATTCAGTAACATCTCCAGTGAGACTCTAGTAGAGAAGATAACAAAACATGGGCTGAATTATATTATCATTAGATGAATACAGTGCTTGTTGAGCAATCATATTCAACAAGTGTACATTAATGGTTCCACATCAAACTGAAGGGGAAAGCTGAGTGGTATACCACAGGGCTCAATTCTAGGCTCTGTGCTGTTCAAAATATTTATAAATGGTTTTGATGGAGGGTTACAAAATGTTATTATCAAATTTGTGAACAACACAAAGATAGGGGCAACACAAAGAAACACCTTAGAGTATTGAATCAGGATTCAGGAAAATCTGAACAAGCTGGAACAATGGGCAGAAATCAGCAGGGACAAATACAAAAATCTACATGTTGATAGAAAAGATCGCTGTATGATGAGGGCAACATAATGTACAGCAGTACATGCAAAAAGGATATTAATAACTTGTTGGAACACAAGCTGAACATGAACCAACAATATGACGCCGCCCAGAGTCCCTTGTGTGGGAGATGGGCGGGGAATAAATTGAATAAATAAATAAATAAATAAATAAATAAATAAATAAATGATGCAGCTGCAAAAAAACCCAAATACAATCTAAGCCAGATCAACAGAAATATAGTGTCTTTTTTATTCGGTATTGATCAGATTGCACCTAGAATATTGTGTCCAGTTCTGGACAAAGCATTTAGAAAGGACATTGACAAATTCAAAGGTGTGCAGAGGACAACAGCCAAGGGGACTGGAAGGGAAAATTTAGGAGGAATGGCTGAAGGCACAGGGTATGTTTAGCCTGGAGTACAGAAGGTTAGAGGGTGGTATCACCAAGGGTTAGGCTAGATCTCCAAGGCTAGATCTTCCTTCCAACCTTTACATTCTATGATTCTGTGAAAGATAATCTACCTTACACAGTCCATTTTTATACATCAAATTATAGGAACCTACCCTAGTAGACCAAATAATCTAGGGAATTCTCCTTCCATGGACCATGACAGACCTTTCACAATAGTTAAAGGATCTCTCCCAATGGCTGTTGTGGGTCTTCCGGGCTGTGTGGCCATGTTCTGGAAGTTGTGGTTCCTAACGTGTCGCCAGCATCTGTGGCCAGCATCTTCAGAGGGCAAAATCTCTGTGCTCCTGCCCTCTGAAGATGCTGGCCACAGATGCTGGCGAAACATTAGGAACCACAACTTCCAGAACACGGCCACACAGCCCGGAAGACCCACAACAGCCATTGAACTCTGGCCGTGAAAGCCTTCGACAATACATTGATCTCTCCCAATGTTCTTCTCTTGCAATCTTTCAAAATCACCTTTTTTAAAAAAAAAGTATATTTGGAATGAAGTAACAGAGAGAGAGAGATAACTTGTAGAAGGTATGTGAACTAGATTAGTGACAGAAAGTTTCCTTTTCAGGTGGTTTTATAGCAATTCTTTGAGAATTTTGAGAAGCAAAGAATTGCAAAGAATCCTGTAACTAAATAGCAGCTTCCTCTAATACACTGCTCACACTGAGGAATTATAGAGGCATGGATTACTAGTACTAGAAAGAGTTTTTGCTTTTAAGCAAGAGAAGCACTAAATGTGACTGATATCCTGAGAAAATATTCTTGTTTTGTAAGGTTCTATGGACAATAATAATTCTAAGAAGATAGACTTGAACAAGCAAACATACAGTGGGGGTAAATCCGGGATGAAATGGGCCTCTGGCAAAGAAAAGAAGATGGGTCCCTCATATCCTGCAGATTGAGACCCAGAGAATGCACAGAGTGCAATGAAAAATACCATGCTCAACAGCCAACCAAACCAAAGCATTTCATTTTTTTCATTTTTAAATGCAAACTGAGACCAAGGGCTGCAGAGTGCAATAACAACAATGAGGTCAAATCAGTCAATCCTAAAGGAAATTAACCCTGACTGCTCATTGGAAGGACAGGTACTGAAGCTGAAGCTCACATACTTTGGCCACCTAATTCGAAGAGAGGACTCACTGGAAAAGACCCTGATGCTGGGAAAGACTGAAGGCAAAAGGAGAAGGGGACGGCAGAGGATGAGATGGTTAGATAGCATCACCGATGTAATGAACATGAATTTGAGTAAACTCCGGGAGACAGTGGAGGACAGGAAGGCCTGGCGTGCTATGGTCCATGGGATCACAAAGAGTCAGACACGACTAAATGACTGAACAACAACAAAAACACGTCAAGTCAAGAAGTGAAAATAAAATTTAAAAAAAATTAAAGCAGCAGGAGCCATAGGCAGGAAGGTAGGTAACAGCAAGGAGAAGTTGTTAGATTTTTTTCTCTCCCTCCTTTTCTTCTGCCTGGGCTGTGTAGTGTTCTAGCCATAGCATCCACACTCCATGTATGTTTGTGCTCCAATCTACCCAGTATGCTTCAGTATGGGTCAGTGTCTGGAGTCCAGCTATATCATGCTGCATGAAGTATAAATGTTCATAGACTGACCTTTACTGACAAAAAAGCTTTATAGAGTTTTCTAGTTAGGGAAACCTTACTTCCTGCTGTTGCTTTTACATACAGGTCTCTCAGTGCATCCCAAAGTTGTTTTGCAGACTGCAAGCCACGCACATTCACTATCTGATTGTCTTCAACTCCCAAAATAATGGATGCTCTGGCACGTTCACCTTGTCTTAGCCATGCATTGGTGGGATTTGCTGGAGTTGGTTCACCTATCAGAGTCCATAAATCTTCCCTCCGAAGGAACATTTCCATTTTTAAACTCCAGTTTATATAGTTAGTTTCTGACAATTGCTCGAGCGGCATTCCTGAGAACTGATAAGCAGCCATGGCTCCTTTCTTCACTATCACCTCAGCTTATCTTTTCTGCAAACAGATAGTTGCTAGAAGCCCCAGACAAAAAAAAAAACTCCACTTGCCTTGTTTACTTGTCGTCAGATGCAAACCAGCTGCTCAGCTGGTGTCTCTGTACTTCCTGGGCCCATAACCTGTTTGTGTGTGTGCTTTTTTTGCATATGCAGAGTTTCAGAAAGTGCTTGGCATTAGAGACCAATAAATGATGCCAGTCATTGTAGTAAATCAGTTGCAGTTGTATTAGTTACTCATACAAACAGATAATATTTACAGTTCTCTTCCAGATCCCTGGAAGTGTTATAAATCCACACACCAGAAAAGATAAGAAGTAGTAGGAAGCAAGCAGGAGTAGAAGCAAGCAGGTGTAGAAAGCAGAAGCGTGGCAGGGCAGGAGCAGGCAGGTTTATACTCTTCAGCCTGGATCACGTGCTGCCTGACCTTTTAAAGTTTGCAGGTGCTTAACTAACAAGGTTTATTGCTGTGACTTACTCCTCAAAGAATAATACACCAACAGTTCACAGATAGTTTTTCATAAGTTTAAGTTTGGAGAACATCCTCTCCACAGATGACTCTGTTTTCACAGGTATTGGGGGATGGGAGTGGTGGGAAGCAGACTTGCAGTGTAAACTTCAGTAAAAACAGGATGACAGAGCACAATGTTCTATATACCTTCTGCAACTTCCTTTAGTGTTGAAGACCAGATTAGTAATTGTTTTTCACAACTGCAAACATTTAGACATTGCATTAGACCCTAGCTTTTATTTTTATTTTTTTGCAAAGTCTTCTTTTAACTTGGTGATTAGCCCTGAGGTTTTAAGCATACTTGTGCATATGCCACTATGGAATTATGGCCAATGCCTAATAGATCAAACCATAACAGAAAAGTGAACAATTAGGGATAGAGATTTAAGCAGCTGCTGAAATGTTGTAAAAGACCTGAGTGTGGATGGCAGGATTTGATGGATTTTTTGTTGCTTGGCACCCACCAATCATGCTTATGTTAATATTGGATTGCTCTTCATTTTGGCTTAGAAAAATCACATGTAGCATTTATTGTTCCAACAGTCTTTTGGCTTGTCATTTGAGAGGCTGCCAACAGACTCCTTACTTCACAAGTGTTATACGTCTCTTCTAGAATGGCTGACAGCATACAAATAATAAGAACGGGACCTTTCATTCATCTTTTTTCCTTAATTTTCCTTAAAATGTGGTGGCCAAGTGATACTGACAAGCCAGTACAGCTATTTTAGATCTACTGGAATCTAGTTAATGGAATATTAAATTGTAGTAATGTGTAGCTCAATCCTCATCCAATTCAGATTTCCAGTTTGGAAAATCAGTTTGATTTGATAGTTGAAAGTAATTTGGAATATCAGTCTGATTCAGACATCCAAGCTGAATTATCTAATCAGGTCAATTCTAATTGGGGAAAAACAGGATAATTCTATGCATGTATAGTTATATCACACTTTCCAAATTTTAAATTAATGTGATGATTTGATCTGACATTCTGATTTAGTACATAAAGTTAATTCAAAGTGAAAATCCTCTCAGTCCTATTAATAGTTCTTTTGCTTTCTTAGATTCCCAGCTCATTTTATTCCTTTGGATACAGTACTGACAGTACTGTATATTAGGCTTTGACATAAAGAAGAGAAAACTCCGTCATTAAAATTCTGTAGTACATTCCCAGATGAACCTCAGTGTTTATACTGATCTCGCACCAACTTTTTTCAATCATATATATGACTAAATCCTTCAGACTTTCATGTCCCTGCAGACCATCACTGTATAAGGAAAAAATCCTAAAACAAGAAAAGATCAATTGTTTACTGCCTTTTGATGCAACAGAACAACATTCCAAGTGCATGGTCCCTGATCTGAACCAGGGCTTTGACAGCAGCTCTTATTATAGTGTGTTCATTCCAAAATCTTGTAGAAGCCTTTCACAAATTACCAGCAGATAAACAGTTTATTTATTTTTTATTTATTTATTTGTCATATTTATACCCCGCCTATCCCCTCCCTATCGGAGGACTCTAGGCGGCTTACAGCGCTACAATTCATATATATATAATTATACAGCAATTCATATATTTATCGTCGGGTGCTCAGGAAGGGGGTTGGGGAACCGACTCTTCTTCCGTAGGTATTGGACTACATGTCCCAGCATACCTCACTTCTGAGTCGGCTGCTGACGTCCTGGATGTTTGACCAATCGGGTTCCGTTGTCCTCTGTTGTCCTCCGTCACCATTTTTGGGATTTCCGGGATCTTCTTTCCGATTCCAAGGGCGACCTCCGAATTACAGGACGTTGGCAAATTGACCCACTTTAACGTGGTACCCATTTAACTACTCGCTTTCGCTTTCGAATTGCTGGGTTGACAGAAGCTGGGGCGAATGGCGAGAGCTCACCTCGTCACGCGGGATTTGAACTGCCGACCATTAGATGCCGGCAGAGTTTACAGCTCAGCGGTTTAACCTGCTGAGCTAACCGCACCCCAAACAGTTACATTTGAAAATGAAAATGAAAGCAAGCACATATTTATGGAACTGTATCTTGGACTAAAGCATTGGCAGAACAATTGGCAATATTGCTGCCAAGAAAATTATATGGACATGCTCATCTAGCTCTCAGGGGTCCAGCTCAGTTTGAGGGAGCCTTGTCTTTTTAATAATAACTGTAGTAGTTATTGTTATAGTGAAACATAGGCAACAATAATATAATACATTGGTGGAAGCACCACATATGACACCCCAAGAAGCCTGATCTTCAACAAGTGAAGTTCAAGTACTATCCTCACAACAAATTTTATGGGGAGATAAATTAACAGATACTGATAGGCATTATCACTGTCCTTTGCCCCAGAAGGCAGGACTAAATCTTAATGGCAGTTCAACAATGAAGCCTCATTGGAGGTCTTATTCAGAACCACCTACTGGAAATTTTCTACCTTTGACTTTTATTCATCAAGCAAGAGATTAACGAAAGTGGCCTAGAAGATCAGTCCCTCTTTTGAGGGAGATGGGCAGTGATGAAATTTGATAGATAAATACTCATACTAGAGCCGTTCCTCGCCACAGTGCCAAGCCCCACATTGGAACCTTGCATAGCTGCCACATGGTGGCTGCCCGCAGGCGCACCAACTGGGAACGGATCACCGCTGACCACCTGAACTCTGTGAGCACCTTGTGTCGATTTGTTCTCTAGATTTATTTGTGTGTTTTAATTGTAAATAAAGTACTTTATCCACACCTTCCTGCTTCGGGTCTTAGTCAGAACAGGACACTCTGTGTGATCTTAGTTCCCACTTTAGCAATTTGGGCCTTTATACTTGTTCTGCTATGGGCAATTAAGTACTGGGTTGGACTCTTCATTCTTGTCTTCAATAAAGTTTCTACTCTAGATGGTCATACTGGAGATTTTCTACAAAATTTGGTCAAGTCCTGGGTCAGGGGTTACACTTCTGAAAAGCCATGATATACTGCTGAGTCGTGGTTACCTGGGGCCTTCAAAGTTGCTTGGATTTCAATTTCTATCAATCCTCCCCCAGTATGGCTACTGGCAAGAAATTGTAAGAGTCAACACTGAAAAAATCAGAAAGCTACCAGTTACCTAACTCTGCTGTTATTGATGACCTTTTGCTTTCTACAACATTTTTGCTTGGACCAAATTCATATGATTGCAATTCTTGTTTGTCCCATGCAAAGACAAAACTGTTAGTTGTATGGTTGGAGGATACCATAGGTACAGCCCAATTCCTAAATTCTTAACCTGAGTTACTTTTAAGGCTAGCTTGTTTATTTTCTTAGAAGTTCAGGATGGGAGGTGGATTGTATATGTATATTAGTCATTGTATCACTCAGCAGGCAAATAAAATAATGATGTTTACACTCAGCATTGGTCTTTCTCTATTGCCACTGGCTGTGAATTCAGGTTCAGTGCAATATAAATTAGATGGCTCATGTAAAAGCAAGCAGTTGTCCAACAGTGAAATTGCATAGAATGTTCTCCATGCTGCTAGTCCTTTACCTTTCCTAAAAGCCCACATAAAATTAGCCTGAAAGCAAAATCTTTGAATCAAGAGAGAAAAACAGACATAGTTATTACAGCTATTGCTGTTCTTAACAGCTAAAACAAGTTTTTGAAGATATATAATGGGAAAACAGAAGGAAGAATTGCTGGGGGGGGGGAGTGGAAATCTAACAATGTTTTTGTTGAAAAATATATGGATTGGATGATATTTTCTATTTTCTTGTTCTGGTGACCCATCTGCTATCCCACTTCTTTCATCTGTAAGGAAATAAATGAATAAATAAATACACAAAATGCCTTTACCAAGACATAATACCAAAACAACAACAACCCCACAACCAAAACACAATCATCATAAATCAATCCAATAAAAATAGCTCAGAACTTAACAACACAAATGTTAACACTAAAATAACAAGCACAACAACAGCATATTGCTGTACTGATATAGGACTGGGTGTATGTCCATCCCACAATAGTTTAAAACAGGTGTATACCTAGAACTGTCAGCGAAATAAGAATGGTCCCTATATTAGCCCACTTTTTTAAAAAAGTAAACTTCTTTTAAAGTTCAACAAATTTCCACAGAGATGAAGGCTGATTCCGGAGTCATGAAGACAGGTTCTTAAAGGCTCTGAACCTGGAGAACCCGATCCTGGAGAAAGGAATTGAAAGAGGGCCCTGAACGGAGGTACATATAGAATGAACCAGATTCTAGGGAGAAATAAGGCCAGACATATACTGAAGAGTTTGTGACTTCAGAGCTATAAATACAAATGACAGTAGTTTAAACTGGCCGCTGGTTTGAATAGGGAGCTGGGCTCTGGTTTGAAATGCCCTGTGCTGTATTGAGACTAACATGGAATGTCCAGAATAACTTGAAAAGCACTGCTCTAGACTAAGTTCAAGATGAAGAAATGAGAGATCAGGGACACCTGCCAGGAGATTATTGCAATAATTGAGGCACAAAACAATTAAGGCACCCACTGATAATGCTGCAGAACCTCCCTGCATCCTATAAATATCTATCAAGTGAATATAAGGAACCATAACTGTAAAAGGGAAAAACATTTGAGGAGGTAGAACATCATTTAACAGAAGCCCTAGAAGAGCTGGATCAATATTATTGTGATAACCAGCTAAGGCCAAATCCAGCAAAAACTCAGGTATGTGCCTTCCATCTTTGCAATAAGCAGGCTGCTAGGAAGCTGCAAATTACATGGAAAGGAGTGTTACTGGAGCATTGCCCTAACCCTAAATATTTAGGGGTTACTTTAGATAGGGCCCTAACACATAAACAGCACTGCATCAATACTAAATTGAAGGTCAGTGGAAGAAACAACATCCTCAGGAAATTAACAAGCTCTACTTGGGGAGCCAAACCAAGGGTTCTTAAAACAACAGCATTAGCCCTCTGTTACTTGGCCAGCGAATATGCTTGCCCAGTTTGGTACAAATCAGCACATGTTGGGCAATTAGACATTGCTCTGAATGAAAGCAGTAGAATTATTATCAGATGTTTGAAGCCTACCTCTCTAGATAAGATCTACCATCTAGCCGGTATTGCCCCACCTGCTGTTCGTAGAGAAGCAGCAGCATATAAAGAGAGGCTTATATCATCAATATCCAAACAACACCCTCTTCATGGCCTACAACCAGCCCCTCAGAGATTAAAATCCAGGAAAAGTTTCCTTAGGTCGACAGAAGATTTTGACTTTAAAAGTAGAGTGGACCTATGGAAAGCTACAAAGAACCAACATTGGATGGAACCAGCAGAGGAGCTGGCACCTGGTTTTGGTGAAAGCTGGGAAGTTTGGAAATCATTGAATAGACTGCACACGGGTATAACAAGATCTAGAGATACTCTGAATAAATGGGTTATCCGGTGACCTCTGCCCTTTGTGATTGTGGAGATTTGCAGACAACAACATATATGTACACTTGTCCTTTGTGCCCTGATCAATGCACACTTGAGGACCTCATGACAGTGCGACAGAATGCAATGAATGTTGCCAGTTTCTGGGCAAGATCTGTCTAATTTTTATATATTTTAACTTTTATATTTCATATTTTAAATGCTATGTTTTGCAGTATGTTTTTAACTGTGATGCTTCTGACATGAATAAATAAAAAACATGGAATCTTCCAGGTGTTTAGGAAATGCAACTCCTAGGATTTCCAGGCAGCATGGTTGAATCCTGGGAAATAAAGACCCAGGTCATCTAGAGGGCACTAGGTTGGAGAAGGCTGCCTCAAACAGAAATATTGATACTTGAGTCTTTATAAAAGAACTGTCTGCAAAATATATTTAATCTACATTCTTGGTTACATCTATAGGGAAGAAACATACATAAATTTAGTAGTGAAGGCCAGAGAGATCCATTAGGCCTCATGTAATACAATTTGATGATTTGCAGGGCCTTTTTAAAAAAATGAATGTTTTCTTAATGTACCTCCCTTTTGTGCTTTTCATTAAAGAACCTTGGCAACATGGAGTGTGCTTTGTTTTATCTAAATAAAGACCCATTGAGTTAATAAAAAGCAGCTGTAAGAGAAAAGGGTAGACTGTGGAAGTGCTTGTTCAGAGTTCCTGAATTTGAAATAAGACCTCCATTAACTGCCCTAGTTAACAATGATAAAGCATTTGGTGGTTACCATTTAATTCTTGAAAAGGTCAAAAATCCCTTCATATTAAGCCTGTTATATGCTCACATTAAAGTTTAGCAAGAAAGATTAAAAGGGTTGATAAAAGCCTCAAAAGCCATCTGCAAGGAATTCTATAAAGATCTTCCTCCATTTCCATGGGTCCAGCAAATAGCGTGTATCATCACATGCCCTTTTATTTGGCAGACTAAGAAATGGATTTCGACATTTCTCATTATGGCTCCTTATTTCTAGACCAGCCTATCCCAACCCAATGCCCTCCAGATATATTTGACTGCAACTCTAGTTTTAGTATGATACATAATGGAAGATAAAATGTTGAGAGAATGCAGGCTTAGACCTTTCTTAACATTCAGCACTCAAAAAATCTCCCCACCACTCACCAGCTAAAATTGTTGAGTGTTGTGTTACCTTTTAAGAGGTAGGAGGTCAGATTATGCAGGAAAACCCAGATTCTAGTTTTCCTTAGGCATCTGGATGACTTTGAGTCAGTCATTCTCTCTCAGTCCTAGGAAGAAGGCAATGGCAAATCACTTCCAACCGTGTTGCAAAAAACTGCATGGACCTGCCCATGTAGTCACCAGAAATCAAGACTGACTTGAAGGAACAAACACACACAAACACACATACACACATACCAAAGTTCAATGTGTTACTTTGGAAATAACAGCAGTTAGTAAATTTACCTGGGAAGATGGAGAAGTGTTCCTCAGAAATATATGGTTACTAGACATGATGTTCTTAGTCACATATGAATTGCATTTCAATAATTTTTCATTTCTCCATAAGTGAGGGATTATAAAGCCATGGTTCATCTCTTTATCCTATCCTTGAAACACAGATCCTGATGTGTTAACTGAAACTGAACCAGGCTTCTTGGTATGAAGAAACCCAGGATCTCACAATAAATCCTGGCATGAAATTTAAGCAAATGAATGTACATGGGAGGAGCAATTGAGGAAAACATGGACAACTACCCCAATACAAGCACTATATTAATTCATTTTGGGAAAAGTAAGGAACTTATCATTAGAACTATCCATTTATTCATAACTATGCCATAAAGTATTCTCTTCGATTAGTATTTTTCCAGCTGTGCTCTAAGAAATATTGGATTTTGGGGGGTTAGATGAGAGGGTAATGGCATGAAACTCTAGATAGGCAGCATTGCCATAACTGTCAATGTTTCTTTCAATATGCAGCCACAATAGACAGGAAGGAGCTTTCAGGAATACATTTTTTTCATAATTTCCATAGAAGTTAGCTCTGAATACTTTGCTATCCCATTTTTCAGACTGATTTTGTGAAATTGAGCTGTGTCAAGTCACAGTGGGCAGATTCATGTAACTCAAGTAAACAGACATATGACTTTCTAGTTTTACTCAATTTTTATGATTTGGAAGTTATTTAAGAGTTATTTTTAAAATTTAAACCCTACAGTATTGTGTTTGTGTGTGTGTGCATGTCTTCAAGTCAGTGTGGACTCCTGGTAACTGCCTGAACCAGTCCCTGCAGCTTTCTAGAATTAAAATAATCCTTTTAGTTAATGGATGATGGAAATCTATACTACTAATTCTTATCAGGTTGCTGCCACATTGCTGTAGTAGATTTGGAAGTGTTGCCGAAGGCCAAAAAAAATGGAATGCAGAGCTTACATGCAGTCTGTGAGCCATGGATCCCTAGAATATTTGCAAGTATGAAACACAGAAGTATTTTTGAAACTGAAGCACCAGTATTCCTTAGCAGATGGTCTAATAAAGAAAAAAAATCCCCAGAGAAACAAGTTATGAGAAAGATAAACACCATCTTAGTGAGAGAAGGGAAAAAAAGTTTAACAATCATCACAGAGTTCACATTGCCTGATCCTATTGTGTATTTGAGAATAAAGTGAATACTTTTACTAAAGTTAGGTAGTAAATTATTGTGGGTGCTCTTGTCATCTCCAAAAAAATCAACAGCTACAAAATGTGGAATATTCAGTTTTCCCATGAAGTTATATACATTGGAAAAAGTATTGCAGATTTTAGGAATAGGTGAACAGTGCCTGCCTATTTCTGTCACAGAGATTGCCTGGCAGCTGATGGGATTTTAGCTGTCAAACTGTTATCTCCTATAGAACGTATACCACATGTCTTAACCAATATCAGCTTCACATCTCATAGGTGTCATGGATCTACCCTGGAGTAAATTTGGCTTGATGGATATGGGGACGTAATAGCACACAGCTGAGCTGTGGATGACTCATAGCAATTGGACCACGCCTGTAAGGTGTGGCAGCAGAGCAACTCCCTTTTCACTGCATATAAGCAGAAGCAACTTGGACTGTAGTGTGGGCTGATGGTTGGAGTTGTATCTGGTTGGAGTTGTGAGTAGAGTGGTTACTAGTGTTTCTTCTGTGTATATAGTGTACAGTAAAGTGTGTACAGTTTTGCTAAAAACTGTGGACTGTCTTTCTTTGCAACACTCACAGGGCACGCAACTGCAAAATATACGCTGCACTTTGACAGGTTATGGGCCCAGGATCAGTGGTTGGCGTTGCTGCATGAGTACTATTAAAGACTGTTTGCAAGTGAGGACTGTTTGCTGGTGAAGGCAATTGTTGTAAGTGCAAGCAGAAGCAGGAGTGCAAGCTAAAGACATGGAGGCAGAGTCAGCATGTGCCATGAGCGGTGGACTCCCTCTTACTCGTCTTAATGAGCGTAAGTACATGTTGTGGTATGTCAAGATGGAGATGTATCTGAGATGTTAGAATCTCTGGGAAGCTGTAAGTAACCCACCATGGCAACCAGATGATAGACAAGTGAGGGCTGAAGAAAAAGCCCGGGCCAGTATTATCCTGGGTTTGGAGGATGGCCACCTACTGCATGTGCGTGATATCCAAACTGCAGCAGAGTTATGGACTGTTTTAAGTCAGCTGAATGTTTGTGTGTCAGCAAGCAGCAAGATAGCCTTAACGCATTGTTTATACAGAAAGAAGCTGCAACAGGGGGAGAGCCTTGCAGACCATTTGAATACCATGCAGAGTTTGTTTGTTGAACTGTGGGAGAGAGGCATGCCATTGTCTGAAGAAAATAAAGTATATATTGTTTTAAGCTCCTTGAATGACTCATGGAATGTATTGATAACAAGCCTGGAGTCAATGCCTGTACAAGAGCTTACTATGTACTATTTGGTTGGGCGTTTACTCAAAGAGGAGAAGAGATGTAAGGAAACTGCACAGGAGAGCAGCTCTACAACACCAGGAGACAAAGAGTTAAAGTCTTCAGTAGAAAAAGTTTACGCAGTGAGGAGATGTTTTCGTTGTGGTTTGGTGTCACATCTAAAGAAGGACTGCAAAGCAAAGCTGAAAACAAAGTCTCCGAAATACAAGCCACCCACGTGGAGAGATAAACAGGAAAAAGCCTATGTTGCTGTTCCAGCTGCTGCATATAAACAAAACACTTGGTTGCTTGATAGTGGTGCAGGCTGGCATTTATCAAACAACAAGGACAACTTCAGCAAGTTCAAGACAGCATTCCAACAATATGTTAATTTAGCCGATGGTAAGAAGGTTAAGGGGTGTGGATATGGACAGGTGTTTGTATCATGTTTGAACAAAACACTTGACAATGTATTATATGTACCTGTTTTAGAGTATAACCTCCTAAGTGTAGCTTGTTTAGCCCAAGAAGGTTACTCAATTATATTTAAAGGTACAGGGTGCACAGTTGAAAAGAATGGTGAAACATGTGCAGGGTGTGTGTTAAGAAATAAAATGTATGAGATGTTGCCATATGATAAAAGTCAGCCAGTTATGCAAACTATGGTTAATAATACACCATTACACCATGATTATGTTCAACTCCTCCATAGGAGACTTGGACATGCAAGCTTTAGAGTAATAAACAAAATGCCTGAATGCAGTGAAGGCATAAAACTAAAGCAATGCAACACATTTTTGGATTGCAGTGTTTGTAAACAGACCAACTCTAAACGGTACCCAATCCAAAGGCAAGGCACTAGGCAAACCACTAAAAGGTTTGAGCTTGTCCATATGGATCTCATAGGACCTTTCACACAGTCCTTGGGAGGGGCTAGGTATGTGTTGGTAATTGTCGATGATTACTCATGGTATGGTTACTGCCATTTGTTAAAAGCAAAAAGTGAAACTTTATACGTAGTCAAGAACTGGATAGCCTAGAAAGAAGGTTTGCTTGCAAAGTGCAACAGCTACAATCAGATCGAGGTGGTGAGTTTACTGTAAATAGTTTACAGGGCTGGTTAAAGAGACAAGGTATAAAACATAGGTTAACGAACCCACATTTGCCACATGAAAATGGGATAGCTGAGAGAAGGAATGGGGTACTACAAACAATGATGGATTCTCTAAGGCAGGATTCAGGTCTGCCAAAGAATTTATGGGGTGAGGCAATCATGACTGCCAATTATCTGGTGAATAGGCTATGGAGTACTGTATTAAATAACACTCCATATTATGTGTTATATAGCAAGAAACCAGGTTTAACACATGTGAAAACATTTGGTTGTGGAGCATGGGTACACATCCCAAAGGCTCAGAGAAGAAAGGGCCAACCCAAAACAACAAAGTTAACCTTTATTGGTTATCAACCAAGTTTAAAATCATATAGATTTTTAGGTAAACATAGTAGGATTGTTATATCCAGATCTGCTCAATTTGGGGATCAAGGGAATTGGCAACGTGTGCGTGCCAATTCAGAGGTACTGTTGCCTACAACCACTGAGGAAGGTAGAGTATACAGACTTAATAGAGCAATATACGGTTTGAAACAATCAGCTAGTAATTGGAATATGTGTTTAGATAATGTTGTGAAACAGATGGGATATAGAAGATGTATAGCAGACCCTTGTGTATTTATGAAACAGATTGGACATGAACAGATAATATTGTTAACGTTTGTAGATGATCTTTGTTTGATAGCGCCATCTAGAGAACACATACAAGACTTCACAGCTGCTATGGATAAGAAATTCCAGCTGAAGAATCTTGGGGACATTAGCAATTATCTGGGTGTTGAGGTCAGTAAAACACAAAAGAAGAAAATCCAAAAGCTTCTACATGACTATAACATGGTGGATTGTAAAGCAGCACAAACACCCATGTTGGAAAAATATCAAACAACTGTAGAAGGGGCAGAATTTGAGAGGCCAGAGGTTTACAGATCTGCCATAGGTAGTTTACTGTATATCGCAAATTGGTCCAGGCCTGATATTGCTCATGCTGTAAATGTGCTAAGTAGAGCAGTCACTCAGCCTATGCAGGGACACTGGCAGGCTGTGAAGCGAATATTAAGATATTTAAAAGGGACCATAAATGTGGGCATTACATTAACAGCAACAGGGACATGGAACGAGATAACATGCTTTGTGGATAGTGACTGGGCAGGTGATGTCACTGACAGGAAATCCACATCTGGTATGGTTATAAAATATGCAGATTCCATGATATAGTGGAAAGTAAAAAAAATAAACCACAGTATCAATGTCTAAGGCAGAAGCTAAGTATGCTGCGTTGTCAAATGCATGTACAGAACTTGTTTGGTATATGCAATTATTTGAGGACCTCGCTCTTCCTATTGTAACACCTATAACTGTTTTTGAGGACTCACAAACATGTATTGCCATGGCAATGACTGAAATATTGCAAATGAGATGTAAGCACGTTGACATCCTGTATTGTAATGTGAAACAAGCTGTTAAACAGGGATTGATAACACTGTTATATTGTATGTCAGAAGACAATATTGCAGATATCATGACTAAATCTTTGGGGACACATAACCATTGGAAGGTGGTACATTCACTGGGCATGATAGGATTCCATATTCAGACAGCAAATGTGGAGGGGTGTCAGGGATCTACCCTGGAGTAAATTTGGCTAGATGAATATGGGGATGTAATAGCACACAGCTGAGCTGTGGATGATTCATAGCAATTGGACCACACCTGTAAGGTGTGGCAGCAGAGCAACTCCCTTTTCACTGCATATAAGCAGAAGCAACTTGGACTGTAATGTGGGCTGATGGTTGGAGTTGTATCTGGTTGGAGTTGTGAGTAGAGTGGTTACTAGTGTTTCTTCTGTGTATATAGTTTACAGTAAAGTGTGTACAGTTTTGCTAAAAACTGTGGACTGTCTTTCTTTGCAACACTCACAGGGCACGCAATTGCACAATATATGCTGCACCCTGACAATAGGCAATCTGACTTCCTGTCACTACAGCCTGAGAGATGAAGGCTCATCTATAAATGGAGACAAAACCTCCCTAAAGAGAATGGCTGAATACTCATGTGTGATTATAACAATTGCTTTCCTTTTTTTGTTGTTGTTTAGCAAACAACAGGACTCACAAACATGTATTGCCATGGCAATGACTGAAATATGATGGGGTATATGCTGGCTTAAAGGGGAAAAACCGAGGCTTGAGAATAAACAGACAAGAATACAGCTTGTTAGGGCCAACAGTGTTTGCTGTTTAGCATAGGGCAATAATGCAGATACAATCACATTATCGCAAAAATGAAAAAGATGAATATACAGGATACATCATTGTAAAAGGAAAAACAAAACAAACTTATAAGCAGAGTTCCGTGTATTGATCCCAGGGCCAGAGTTCCTGCCATGGCCTATACCCAAAGCCAGGCATAGCTCACTCTGCCCAGTCCACGGGAAGTGAACACGTGAAGAACTACATGGCTAAAGACACTAGAAATCAAGAAGACATAGAACACCATTTTGCATGGTTGTATATTCAGTTCTTCTAGCATTCTGATTGGCTGGAAGTTAGCTGTTACACACACTAGGCCTCAAAGCACACAGCATGTGCTGCATCTACGCACTGAGTTCCCCCCTTCCTTGCTCAGGGGGGGCTTGAGCAAGGCTTCCCATGGAAGGATTCAGGAGACCTTGTTCCCATGCAATCTAGTCAAAACAATACACACGTGACCGTTGCTATCTTGCACCTGCACTTCACGTCACCATGAGAAGGCTTTGCTTTGTATAGAGATAATTTGCCAGGGCAACATAAGAACTCTAACAGTCAAATGTATGTACAGAACTTGTTTGGTATATGCAATTATTTGAGGACCTCGCTCTTCCTATTGTAACACCTATAACTGTTTTTGAGGACTCACAAACATGTATTGCCATGGCAATGACTGAAATATTGCAAATGAGATGTAAGCACGTTGACATCCTGTATTGTAATGTGAAACAAGCTGTTAAACAGGGATTGATAACACTGTTATATTGTATGTCAGAAGACAATATTGCAGATATCATGACTAAATCTTTGGGGACACATAACCATTGGAAGGTGGTACATTCACTGGGCATGATAGGATTCCATATTCAGACAGCAAATGTGGAGGGGTGTCAGGGATCTACCCTGGAGTAAATTTGGCTAGATGAATATGGGGATGTAATAGCACACAGCTGAGCTGTGGATGATTCATAGCAATTGGACCACACCTGTAAGGTGTGGCAGCAGAGCAACTCCCTTTTCACTGCATATAAGCAGAAGCAACTTGGACTGTAATGTGGGCTGATGGTTGGAGTTGTATCTGGTTGGAGTTGTGAGTAGAGTGGTTACTAGTGTTTCTTCTGTGTATATAGTGTACAGTAAAGTGTGTACAGTTTTGCTAAAAACTGTGGACTGTCTTTCTTTGCAACACTCACAGGGCACGCAACTGCACAATATATGCTGCACCCTGACAATAGGCAATCTGACTTCCTGTCACTACAGCCTGAGAGATGAAGGCTCATCTATAGATGGAGACAAAACCTCCCTAAAGAGAATGGCTGAATACTCATGTGTGATTATAACAATTGCTTTCCTTTTTTTGTTGTTGTTTAGCAAAACCATTAAATGATTAAACAGAAGTGAGACTTAATTTTGTAAAGTTTTTGAATATCGTATAAGCGCTGCGATAAAAACACATGAGAATTTTCATGTAGAATCAAAAGAATAGTTGCTGATCAATTTAGCCCTATACACAGGAGTCCCTTTTCAATAGGACGAAATGGAATGGAGGATCACCCCTAGTGTACCCAGGCCAAGCTCTAAAATTCATAAGATTGTCTGAACAGAGGCATGATAGGTAAGCTGGTACCTCAGGATATTATGGACTTCCATGCTATCAGTCTCAGCCAGCCAAGGTGAGGGAATTGTTATTTTGTTTTTATTATACCACTTTCTGTACCAAAAAAAAAATGCTCTCAGGCATCTGAAAGGCTCTGGAATACATACATTGGATCTCCTTTGATTATTGGGAACCTGATCTTATATGGAGCCTCCAAGACTGTATGGAAAGCTGCACATGTTTAATAGTGTGTGAGGGGAAAGGGTCATCTGGAATTGGGGATAAGGCAATGGCCTTATCCCACATTGCTTTGCACATCCAGATCCTCATATAGATTGAATAAGCAGGACTTTAGAAGTCAGAAATCTTCAGTGACAGATTTGTTGCCTGTCTAAAATAAAACAAAAATGAGGTGGCCTGTTTATTTATTTATTTATTTTAAGGGAAAGGTACCTATATTATATTGTCTTTTCAATCTGCAGATACCCATGAGGGAGGAACACCATCTTGGGATACTGTTCCATTCCAGTGTAATGCAGACACAGATGCACAGGTCATGACATTGCCATCAGCTTCTCTTACAACACTCATCTCCTGTGTATGTGTGCAGAATAGAGAGGATAGGAATGGATCACGAAAAGGTCTTTGCTTTTCTTTTGGTAAGAAACAGCCTCAACATCAGTGCTATATCGAGGACTTTACTAGAGAGGCACACAAACTTATAATATCCACTCACATGTATCCATGCAGACAATCTTCATAGTTTTGCTACCTGCTGCCCTGAAAACTGGGAATAATATTGATATCCTCCATATGGATAATGAGGATGAGGAGTTAAAGGGAAGCTATATGAATCCCCTCTCATTTTGGCATTCATCTGGCCAAGTCTGCAGCCAGATGTAATAGATCACAAACATTAGTGATCCCATGGGAAAATGCCAGTAGTCTTTCAATGTGAAGGCTAACATCGGAACCGCATGGGCCTCATGACAGCTAGGAATTGCCTGTTGATCCTGAGTATTTTCAATCTACTTTCAGAGTTGACAAGGTCCTCAAAGGAGAACAGCCTCCTGGGCAACCTCTAACTC
The DNA here is from genome assembly GCA_023362775.1 of Charina bottae. Taxonomy (NCBI): domain Eukaryota; kingdom Metazoa; phylum Chordata; class Lepidosauria; order Squamata; family Charinaidae; genus Charina; species Charina bottae. The sequence goes on from JALMGJ010000008.1 coordinate 31,881,404, forward strand.
CCAAGCCTTGGTCCATTTTATTTTGAATATACCCTGTATGGTAAAAGATATTCCAAAATAGCTCAAGATGGCTATGAAGATAAACCTGTTTATGAACAAACAACAAAATCTGACTTTCTGTTCAGACCAGTTTACAAATGCATAAATGTGAATTTAAAGATAAAACATTTCATGCAATTTTTAAAGTTCTGAAGTGAACTGCTAATCTGTAATTCAGCAAAGACTATTTCTAAGAGGCCACATAATGCAATCTATATACTACTAAAAAACTCATTGTGTTTAGCTATTTATCTGTTTGTACCCTCAAGTTAGCCCAAATGGTGCATTATACCGCAACAATTTTTGAACCAAGGTACCTAAAATCCACTAACTTAAAGAATGCGTAAAAAATCCAGGACCCATTACTCCTGTGGAATTGAAATTTCCACAATGTTCAGACAAGTTTTATTTGCAAAGTTGTGGCTGTTGCAGCATCCCTGTGGTCACATGATTGTGATTTCCGACGCTCCCTGCCAGTTTCCCACAAGCAAAGTCAATGGGGAAGCCAGCAGGAAGTTGGAAGTCATTGCCAATCCCACTGCTTTTTTGCCCGCCTGTGGTCATTCTGTTTATCTGTTTAGGTAACTAAATGTTGAATTGTTATTGAAGTTTGTTTGTCACTACAATTATTTTTCTATTTATGATACATACTCTTCTTAGATGATCACAGGACAATCCAGCATTGGGGTAAAAAAAATATGGTCAGCCTAAAATTTAATGTTCATTCTGGTCACATCAGATGTACTACCTTTCTGTCAAAGGATGACCCAACAGGTCACAGGGTTGTCTAGTCTCCACTAATTCTTTAATATATGAATAATTTATCTGAATTAATTTCATTACCTAACATTTCAAACTATAATGTATTTTAAGGCCCAATATGCATAGGCTGGGGGTTTGTTTCTAAGGGGGGGTAGGGAATCTTATTTCCACTATCTAACTTATTTCTGCTATTTTACTATTGTGAGTTATATAATATGCATGTGAGTGCATATAAATTCAATCAATGTTATTTGTCTGTATTAGTAAGGCAATATTCTGATCTGTCAGTGTTTCCCAACTTTTTTTTCTTTAAAAATCCATTCAAAAAAATCACCTCTATTTACTGTTTGCAACGTTCCCTAACATGTAGAGCTTTTGTCTTCCATTTTGTCCCAAGATTTTGAATAAAAATTTCCATAACAATCCTTTTTTAAAAGCATAAATTTCCATAATGACCTTTTTTCATATAAATTTTCCCAGTGGATGCCTTTTAAACAAAAATTTCCCTGATTCATTATGTTTTTAAAAGCCTCTGCCTCTACTAGAAACATGTTTAAAATATTTTTAATTACCTCCAACACAGAAATGTCTGATTGCAGTTTTTGAAATGCATTTTCTATCCTGGACACATTTTTCACCAATAATTTATGTGTCTGGACTTTGGACAGGAAGGAAGGAAGGAAGGAAGGAAGGAAGGAAGGAAGGAAGGAAGGAAGGAAACTTCTGCAGCAGCAGCAGGTTATTTGTGTTATTAGGTGAGAACATACTGGAATGTTAATAAAGAAACCAGTAGTGATATAGCTTTAGCAGATGGCAAGTTGGCCCTGGTTAGAATTTGGATGGTAGACCCCTAATGGTGTAGGCTAAACTGGGAACAACAACAACAAAAAATCCATAAGAAATCAGCAGGAAACCACTTTCATACTGTATGCAAGAAAACTACATCAATATGTCTGTGTAGTCACCAATAGTTGAATTTGATTTGAGGACATCTTTACCCTTAACGGTGACTTTATGACCAATGAAAAGATAGGTTTGCCATAATCTATGCCTACTTTAACTTCAACTCTTGTCAAAGGGAGATACTTTTCTGCCAGTTTTGGGAAATAAGAGGAATGTAGTACTATTATCACAGTAATGCTATGGTGTTTTCCATTTTCATTTGATGCTTACTTTAAAGTGGGGAAAGAAGTGATTCCTTTTACCTTTTTTTTAAAGAGTTCACTGCAGTCCCCCAAGACCTCTACAGTGACCATAGTTCCTGGGATATCCAAGATAAGATAGTGAGTTCTGATACTCCCCAGTGGCCATTTGCTCCAGAAATGCCAGTGAGTAACTAAGACTTCGTTGTTCAATAGTTAAATGACTTCTGCCAATCACAAAGGACTCTCTGGATAGCTCTACTGTCTGGAATCCATAAAGTAGTACATTCTTCTGAATTAATCTTCTATGGGTATTCTAGGGTATCAGTTTACAGTGCAGAGATATAGGAGAATTTTTTGGAAGGCCATTTATGAGGTGCCTGAAGTGTATATGAAATCTCTGCAGTGTAGCCTGTGCAACTACAGTACTTGTGACCTACCACAGGAAGGTTATACATAATGTAACATTGATAATAGGGACTTCTGAACATGTACTACACATACATGAATAATGAATCACCATTACTCAATTAATAAGAACACAAAATAAATCCAACCACTTCCCTCATTATCAACTGAATAATAGCAGTAGAAATATATCACTCACAATTAGAAGTGGACCATCAAAGGACCTTCTAGGTAAAGCATCCCTATGAAGTTCTGCAGAGCCCTTCTATAGAAATCCACAAAAGCTCAATGTCTTTTCCAAAGGCACCCAAGCAAAAGAGGATAGTCTAGCAATCTGAGGTCAGGGGCACGTGAAAACCATTAGTGGAAAGATAGCAAGGATGGTCAAACCCCAGTCTGTTGGATGAAATATTATTAAATCCAGTGTTCTTACAGAGCACATGTCTGCCACCCACTCTTTTGTGGGGGAGGTAACAAAACATAGGCTTGGTGGAACCATACAAATCTGTGGCCAATTTTTGAATGAATATACAGTAACAACGCTGGAGATTTGTTTTAGATTTTTTCTCAAAATCAAGATTTAAAATGTCCACATTCCATACCTGCTTAACTGTAGGGATACAAAATCTGTGACTAGCAGAATAAAATTGTACAAAACTAGTACCATTAGGTTTGGAATGGAAATAAAGTTTTGGACCTCTTTGGAGGTCACACTTATCTAAAATGTAGCATTAATTGGAGAAAAGGTTCCTCTGAATTCCCCATAATTATGGCAAGTCGTGCCAGTACATGTTGAATATTTATTATTACTTCATTGGTACAAATTTTTGAAACACAATTTACATGATAGATAATTAAGGGAATGGAGGAAATGACAAGTGATAGTGACTTATGCTGTCTATGTTTTTAATTACATTATCTTGCACAACCGTAAATTCCTCAGAAAGATTTAGCTCTGAAAAGTGATCTTATGCAACCAGAATGGAACAAGCTTGCACTGAAACTGTTAACTGTGTGACAAATCACATCTTAATCTCTCATCTATGAAATCCATTCCCACTTCAACAGATAAAGGGTTGGATAATTTTATTTTGAAGCAAGTGACTTATCTGTGAATAAATCTTTCATCCTCTTTTTATTGGTTTCAATCACAGCTCCTGCCACAACTGACCCCTGGTATCCATTCTGCACATACTGCAGAATGTTATCTTAAATTGGATATCAGGAGATTATAGAATTATGACTTCAATGATTCAAATTTAAATTGTTTCTTTGAACTGATCTGTTGCAAGGGATCGGAATGGGGGAGGACTTCTAACATCCAACAAACAACAATCCTGTGACAAGCATGAGTCATTGAGGTAAGGCAATATTAACACTTTTGTTTCCAGTAGTGCTTTGCCCATAAAATGAATTTGATATGCAGGATATGGTGATTTAACACTGCACAGAATGATCACACCTGGGGGATTTGGTAAATACAGAGGAAGCAAATAACTAAAAATGAAACCAACTAACCCAACTAACTTATTACATTCTATTCTATTCTATTCTATTCTATTCTATTCTATTCGTCTAGTCTAGTCTAGTCTAGTCTAGTCTAGTCTAGTCTAGTCTAGTCTAGTCTAGTCTAGTCTAGTCTGTGGGTTTTTTCCCTTTCTAGAATTGTTCAACAAGGCCTTTGCCCGATATTCACATTCTTATGCACTCCCTTTCTACACACTGGCTAGGCTCAGAAGCTTTATAGCTTTTTCCCCTCAGTGGCGTTCAGTGTGTTAATTTTTTTCAGTTCCATTCTGAACTGAATCATTCTCTTCAGTGACACAGGATTGATCAAAAAGTGCATGAATGGGAAAAGCCTGATTACTCAGAATTCCGTCCTCCCTAGGTACACTAGACCTGCTGAATGGGGACAAATGAGCAGCTAGTACCACACAATTACAAGTTAACAACCATTATCAATTCATTTACTTGGCAGTGCATTTCTCAAATGTTTAACTAACTCTTCCTGTCGCGTCTTAGAGTGCTGTTCATGAGGATGATACTGAAAGTCTTTGTACACATATATTTGAGCTGCACTGGCCTGGAAATACAGCTGTCTTGTGCTGCCTCAAGTTTTCCTGAACTTCAAACTGCTGTTTCTACTTTCAGTGTGAATGCATATGCTTATTTCATTAAATATTTGCTCTGCTTAAATGAACACACTGAGTAAGGAGATTGTGAAAGCCATCTTGGCGATGGGGGGAAGCAAAGAAAAAGAAAGGGAGGAGGGAGCCATGGAGGTAGAAAGAGGGGGGAAAAACAGACACCAGAGACAGAAGGATCCAGAAAGAAAAAAATATGGTTGGTTGCACAGTCAGCCAGATGTTTAGTTTGGATTTTTGTCCACCTATCAAGCCCTTCCCAAGGATTTGGGATAAGCAGTTAATTATACCTTTAATAATATTAAAGGTAGTGTTGTATGGTAGTATAATAAATAAATATTATACCTTTAATAATATTAAAGGTAGTGTTGCAGGATGTAAGCTGTTCCAAGTAAAGCTGCCTTTTGCAATTGATTGATGGTAATTTTGTCAATGCTGATGGTGTTCAAATGGTACTCCAGATGTTTTGGAATTTCATTCAAGGCACCTCTTTCTGTTGGTATTACCTTTGCATTCTTTTGTCACAGTCATTCTACTTCTATTTGCAGGTCTTTGTATTTTGTGATTTTCTCTTCTGCTGCCTCCATGTATTGCAATGTCCACTATCCAGACTTTTTGTCTTTCTTATCAATAATTGTTAAGACTGGGTGTTGTGTGGTAGATGCTTGTCTATTTGAATTCTAAAGTCCCAGAGCACTTTAGCTTCTTCATTTTCTATTACTTTGTCTATTTTGGGGTCCCACCAATTCTTGCTTCCAGGCAAGTGGTACTTCTTGTGGATATTCCAATGCACCCTTGTTGCTACTTTGTCATGCCATTGTTTGTAATCAGACGGTGCGATCTTGCAGCAGCTAACTAGGTGGTCCACTGTTTCTTCAGCTTCTTTGCAGAGGAGGCATTTGCTGTCTGCTGCAGTCTTCTCAGTTCTGGCTTGTATGCACTGTTTTTAAGGCTTGGTCTTGTGCAGCCAGAAGTAGCCTCCCTCTCTCTCTTTCTTCAAATTTCCTGCTCTAAGCCATTGACAGGTCATCTTGTTATCTGCTTTACCTGCTTGTTTTTTTTTTTTTTTGTTTGTTCAGGCCATGTAATACTTTGCCTTCCCGTGTCTCTTTTCTATTCTTCATTTGGTCATTCTTATAGGCCATTTGCTTCCAACAACCTAAAAGACGACTTTATACATGGACTTCACCAGCTGGTCGACACCGAAATCAGATTGACTACATCCTTTGCAGCCAAAGGTGGCGGACATCTATACAGTCGGTAAAAACAAGACCTGGAGCTGACTGTAGTTCAGATCACGAACTTCTTATTGCAAAATTTAGAATCAGACTAAAGAGAATAGGGAAGACCCACAGATCAGTTAGATATGAGCTCACTAATATTCCTAAGGAATATGCAGTGGAGGTGAAGAATAGATTTAAGGGACTAGATTTAGTAGATCGGGTCACAGAAGAACTATGGACAGAAGTTCGCAACATTGTTCAGGAGGCGGCAACAAAAAACGTCCCAAAGAAAAAGAAAACCAAGAAGGCAAGATGGCTGTCTGCTGAGACACTAGAAGTAACCCAAGAAAGAAGGAAAGCAAAAGGCAACAGTGATAGGGGGAGATATGCCCAATTAAATGCAAAATTCCAGAGGTTAGCCATAAGAGATAAGGAATTATTTTTAAACAAGCAATGTGTGGAAGTGGAAGAAGACAATAGAATAGGAAGGACAAGAGACCTCTTCCAGAAAATTAGAAACATCGGAGGTAAATTCCAGGCAAAAATGGGTATGATCAAAAACAAAGATGGTAAGGACCTAACAGAAGCAGAAGAGATCAAGAAAAGGTGGCAAGAATATACGGAAGATCTGTATAGGAAGGATAATAATATTGGAGATAACTTTGACGGTGTGGTCAGTGAGTTAGAGCCAGACATCCTGAAGAGTGAGGTTGAATGGGCCTTAAGAAGCATTGCTAATAACAAGGCAGCAGGAGACGACGGTATCCCAGCTGAACTGTTTAAAATCTTGCAAGATGATGCTGTCAAGGTGATGCATGCCATATGCCAGCAAATTTGGAAAACACAAGAATGGCCATCAGATTGGAAAAAATCAACTTATATCCCCATACCAAAAAAAGGGAAGCACTAAAGAATGTTCAAACTATCGAACAGTGGCACTTATTTCACATGCCAGTAAGGTAATGCTCAAGATCTTGCAAGGTAGACTCCAGCAATTCATGGAGCGAGAATTGCCAGATGTACAAGCTGGGTTTAGAAAAGGCAGAGGAACTAGAGACCAAATTGCCAATATCCGCTGGATAATGGAGAAAGCCAGGGAATTTCAGAAAAACATCTATTTCTGTTTTATTGACTATTCTAAAGCCTTTGACTGTGTGGTCATAACAAATTGTGGTAAGTTCTTGGTGGTATGGGGATACCAAGTCATCTTGTCTGCCTCCTGAGGAATCTGTATAACGACCAAGTAGCAATGGTAAGAACAGAGCATGGAACAACGGACTGGTTTAAGATTGGGAAAGGAGTACGGCAGGGTTGTATACTCTCACCCTACCTATGCAACCTGTACGCAGAACACATCATGCGACGTGCTGGGCTTGAGGAATCCAAGGCTGGAGTTAAAATCGCTGGAAGAAACATTAACAATCTCAGATATGCAGATGATACCACTTTGATGGCTGAAAGCGAGGAGGAGTTGAGGAGCCTTATGACGAAGGTGAAAGAAGAAAGTGCAAAAGCTGGGTTGCAGTTAAACCTCAAAAAAACCAAGATTATGGCAACCAGCTTGATTGATGACTGGCAAATAGAGGGAGAAAAAGTGGAGGCAGTGACAGACTTTGTATTTCTAGGTGCAAAGATTACTGCAGACGCTGACTGCAGCCAGGAAATCAGAAGACGTCTACTTCTTGGGAGGAGAGCAATGGCAAATCTTGATAAAATAGTTAAGAGCAGAGACATCACACTGACAACAAAGGTCCGCATAGTTAAAGCAATGGTATTCCCTGTAGTAACCTATGGCTGTGAGAGCTGGACCATAAGGAAGGCTGAGCGAAGGAAGATAGATGCTTTTGAACTGTGGTGTTGGAGGAAAATTCTGAGAGTGCCTTGGACTGCAAGAAGATCAAACCAGTCCATACTCCAGGAAATCAAGCCAGACTTCTCACTTGAGGGAATGATATTAAAGGCAAAACTGAAGTACTTTGGCCACATAATGAGAAGACAGGATACCCGGGAGAAGAAGCTGATGCTAGGGAAAGTGGAAGGCAAAAGGAAGAGGGGCCGACCAAGGGCAAGATGGATGGATGGTATTCTGGAGGTGACAGTCTCAACCATTGGGGAGCTGGGAATGGTGACGGCCGACAGAAAGCTCTGGCGTGGACTGGTCCATGAAGTCACGAAGAGTCGGAAACAACTGAACGAATAAACAACAAAAATAGGCCATTTGTTCTCTTTGGCCTTCATGGTGTACTAGCCTCAGTGCATATTCCTCACTGTCCTTCAGATATTCTTCCAATGCCCTCTTTTTCTTCTTCAACTGTCTGGTGTACTTGCAACATTCCATGCCCACCTATATTCCTTGGTAAATACAGTCTGTCAACATTGCTGTGTGGATGAAGGGCATGATTCATTGTCATTATTTTTCTAGTCTACCTATCCCTTCGAAAGGGCAGGCTCTGGGGACCCCGAAAATGCCCTCAGTTCAGGCAGGGAGGCGAAAAGCCTCCCTGTGCACGCGCATGTTGCCGAGTGGCGCTCAGCTGTTAGGCAAAATTGCTCTTCCACCCGGCACAGCTGTTCTGGGGCCGGGGTGGAAATTCTCCCCGCAGAACATCATGCCCATCTTTGCACAAAACGTTCCCTTGATATCTCCGATTTTCTTGAAGAGATCTCTAGTCTTCCCCATTCTATTGTTTTCCTCGATTTCTTTGCATTGTTCATTTAAGAAGGCCTTCTTATCTCTCCTTGGTATTCTCTGGAATTCTGCATTCAGTTGTTTATATCTTTCCCTTTCTCCCTTGCCTTTTGCTTCCCTTCTTTCCTCAGCTATTTGTAAAGCCTCATCAGTCAGCCACTTTGCTTTCTTGCATTTCTTTTTCTTTGGGATGGTTTTAGTTGCTGCCTCCTGTACAATGTTACGAACCTCCATCCATAGTTCTTCAGGCACTCTGTCTACCTGATCTAATCCTTTAAATCTATTCCTCACCTCCACTGTATATTCATAAGGGATGTGATTTAGGTCATACCTGATTGGTCTAGTGGTTTTCTCTACGTTCTTCAATTTAAGCCTAAATTTTGCGATAAGAAGCTCATGATCTGAGCCACAGTCAGCTCCAGGTCTTGTTTTTGCTGATTGTATAGAGCTTCTCCATCTTTGGCTGCAAAGTATATAATCAATCTGATTTCGGTATTGACCATCTGGTGATGTCCATGTGTAGAGTCGGCTATAAAGCTGGGTAACATTAGCTTATTGATGATACCTCACCTCATGGCAATGGATGATCTCACCCAGCAGCTTCAGTAGATGTTAAACAGGAGCAGAGAAGGTACCAAACCCTGCGGAACCCCACAAAGCAGGAGCTGTGGGTGGGACCTCTTACTCCTAATCAACACTGATTGGAACTGACCCTGGAGGAAGGAGGAGAACCAGCAGAGTACTGTGCTGCTGACCCCCAACTCCTGGAGCTGGTCCAGAAGGATACCGTGGTTGATGGTATTGAAAGCCACCAAGAGGTCAAGAAGAGCAAGGATATTCATCACATTACCCCCATCCTTCTCACTCCAAAAGTCATCCAAAAGCACAACCAATGCTATTTCAGTCCCATACACAGGCCTGAAACCCAACTAAAAGAGGTCCAGATAATCTGGTTCATCCAGAATCCTCTGAAGCTGTTGCACTACCACTTTCTCAACAACCTTCTGTAGAAGGAGAAGGTTGGAAACTGGATGAAAATTGTCCAGTATACTTGGGTCCAGCAATGGTTTATTGAGAAGGGGGCAAATAAATGCCTCCTTAAGAGACAAAGGGACAATCCTCTCTCTCAAGGAAGAATTAATCCCTGCTAGAATCCAGCCACATGTTACTTCCTGGGAGGCTGTTGCCAACCAAGAGGGACATGGATCTAATAGACAGGTGGCCAAGGTCACAGTCATGAGGACCCTGTCCACTTCCTCAGTCCCAACAGGATCAAACTCATCCCAGATAACAAGGCAAGAGGGGGTACTGTGTATCTTTAGCCTTGAGAATGAAGATTGCAGAGCAATACAATGACTCTTTTCAAATACCTGAAGCAGTGTTGTACAGAGGAACATGCTGTCATGTTCTCTATTTTCCTAGACTGTAAGATACAGGACAATGGTCTTATGTTACGGGAAGGCAGATTCTGATTGTTTAGAAAAACTTGGCAGTGCACTTAATTACTTAAAGAAGTGATATTGAAGCAAAGGCTTGATAAAGGCTAGGATTAATGTGTGCAGTAGGAGGCCATATAAGTTATTTAAATAAAAATAAATAAAATAAACAAACAAGCCATCTCTTCTGGATGCTTTAATTTGGAAACCCCCAATTAGCAAGGGTGGGCAAGTTGCACTTAATAATCGGTTTTCAATTAGTAATAATGGCGCCTCGGATAAACCTCATTGGCTATGATACTGCCACTGTGCAAAGTTCTACTTAGTAGTGTTCTACTTAGGTTTAGAACTTCTCAACATAGTATTTTATATCAATTTATTTCAGTATTTTTATTCTTAATTAATTTTAGATTGTATACTAATTGTTTTTCTGTTATAGGTAAAGGTAACGGTTTTCCCCTGCACAGACTCTAGGGGGCGATGCTCATCTCCGTTTCTTAGCCAAAGAGCCAGCTCTGTCCGAAGATGCTTTCGCGGACATGTGGCTGGCATGACGTACGCGAAACGCTGTTACCATCCCACCGAAGTGGTACCTATTTATCTACTTGCATTTGCATGCTTTCGAATTGCTAGGTTGGCAAGAGCTGGGGTGAGTGCGGGAGCTCACTCCATCACGCAGTGCTCGGGTCTCGAACCATCGACCTTCCAATCGACAAGACTGGCATCTTAACCACTGAGCCATTGGGCCCCTTTTCTTTTATATATATATATAAATGTAAAATTGTTACTATTATATACTTTTATTGTATCTGGCCTTAGGGCTGTAATAAATGTGTTGTTGTTGACTCAAAAATCTAAAAGACCCCTTCCAACATAATGATTCAATAGCCAGTGAGCCAGATTAAGGAAACAAGTTATACTCTGAGTTATCTACACAATATAAAGCAGTAGGTAAAAAACAAATTTGCTCCCACATAAATATATTCTTGGAGTTTATTATTTATTTTATTTATTTATTATTTTAATTTATCCCCGCCCATCTCCCCGAATAGGGGACTCTGGGCGGTTTAAGTGAGTTTCTGTCATGGCTGTTCTAAGAAGCTGGAATATCTGCCGTACACTCTTGGCCTCAGAATGTTATCCTGCCCTCATAAGGCTATGCTCAACTTATAGCTAAAGGGTTACAAAGGGGTTGAGGAAAGTTGAAATGCCTACTTTTTAATGACCTGTGGCATAATGATGATAGAAGTCCACTATTCAATGTCTTATTATTGCATCTTCAGAATCTCACATACATAAAGTTCCTTGATTTAAAGGATAATGTCAGATGATAACACAGTTCCAGCTCTGATATTTGATCTGCAATGTCTATTTCATGTTGCCAGTCAACCCTTAAATGCTAGTCATTAAGTAATAATGGATATGCAATAATTCTTGTAGCCTGCTGAGAAATGCACTTATCGCTAACAAAAGTAAAATGCAAAAGCATGTGCTTAAGAGGAAAAAAAGGAGGAAATGGCTATTCTAGAACTTCATTCAGGTATAATTCACTCCTACACTTTATGATCAACCTGTTTCCCTCGCTCTCCACCAAAATACTTAAAACTGAAAAACACTAACATGGTTTCTTGAAATGAAAAGTGAGGAAAAGAGGACCTAATGGACCACTCACTTCTATTTTATTTTTCAGATTAGGGGCTCTGGCACTTATTGAATATGTCATTTTGTAATCTCTTTGATAGGGGAAAGTATTGACAAAATGTATGCTTTTTGCTTATGTTAAAAATTCTGACGGTAAGTGCCTGACCCTTTCAAATTTCTTTAACTTGAAAGTTAGGCACTGTTTGCTTATTTGTTGCACTGTACATTCCAGGTAACATGTTTGTTCATGTGGAATAACAATTTTTGTCGCTAAATACAAAAGCCCTCATTTTCACTGGGATAGTTCCAATTCTGCAGTTGTTAAACCTTTCCCCAAGTGTGATACACAAAAATCAAAATGCCTTTTGCTGAATTTGTCCATGCAGTTTACAGCTAAAATTGTATATAGAGCTGGACAAATAAGAGAAAAATGCACATAAAACCACATTATATTAAGGCCACATTGTCTGCAAATAGGAAAAAATGAATCTTATTAAGTATGTTCATTTACATTCATGGATCTGCACTGCATGTATGTAAATGGAGCACAGATATGCTTTGATAATATTGGATGGTGGCTGCATAAAGAAAATCTGAACCTCCCAAAGACCACAGATAAAGTTCTAATAAGCAGTAGTAAGCAGTAGTTTATTTATTACAGAAGTACTAAATCTAATGCAAAACACACATCAGCAGAACTAAAATCACATATAAGCTAAGGCTGTTATTGAAGAAGGGAATTAGGGTTACACAATAAACGTAAAAAGAAGTATTGCACAAAGGCAGTGAAAATAACGTTGGTATTTATTAGAGTTTGACTAAAAAGGTGGGAAAGGGAGGATTTTAACACTGAAAGAGCTAAAAAGTTGTCTGCTTCTGCAGTGGTCTGGAAATGAGACAAAGACAACCTCATACGGTTATGTTCCTTAGAAAAGGCTAGTCAGGAATCTTTGTGCTGTAGTTAGCAGAGGATGAGGATGAGCCTTAGAGGTGATCTAAACCAAAGAACTGGAAACAATCGCTAAAGGAAGGAGGTGAAGAGGATAACCAGATGAAAACTTCAGGGAGGTTTTCAGAGGCTGAGATCCTGGTGAAAACTTAAGAAAGGTCAATGCAGTAGAGGTTAATTGGTTTATGGAGCAGTTAGGAAAAATAAGAATTAAACCTGTTCTTCTTTGCTGGCTTAGCTGTGAAATAATGAGAAGAAAGGGAACTGTGACCTTCAGCTGTGAACTGAAGAAGAAAGGGGATAGAGAAAAAAAATGGAGGGGGCATGCTCAGTTGAGCAGGATTCCTTGTTCCCCTCCTGCTCCTGGAGCCATTGAGAGAGCACTTCATTAGGATATTTGGCAAAGTAAGAAAACCAAACCAAGTTCTTACTTAGATGGACCATCTGGACTTTGGAAATCATCCAGAAGGTGTCAGACAGAAAGAAGAAAAGAAGAATTCTATTTATAACTTTTTCTTCATGGGCTCAAGGGAACAGGAGGAATATGGAGATTCTTTAGCATTATTATTTCAAAAGGATTAAGTGAATATTGGGTAATAACATCAAGACATTGTAAATTTAAACTCTGGAAGTACAGATTACAGCTAGTCCTCATTGGGACCAGCAACTCGGTTGTTAAACCAAGTGGTCACTAAGTGAAACTGCAACTGTGCTTACAATCTTACTCCAGCTTTCCTTTCTTTCCAGACCTGTGACGGTAATAAATGTGAGTATTGGTCACAAAGTTACTTTTTCATCATTGTTGTAACTCTGAATGGTCACTAAATGAGGATTACCTGTATTCCAATGTCTCAAGGCTTTATTTAATTCAAAGCCAACAGCATAAAAATAAAGAAGTTGTTTATATATGTGTATGTACACCCACACACATTCACATACTCTCTCTCTCTCTCTCTCTCTCTCTCTCTCTCTATATATATATATATATATATATATATATATATATATATTGTATGTGTATATATATGTATATATGTGTGTGTATCTCATAAATATATATCAAATAAAACATATCTCATACTCCTGCCTCCTATTTTTCCCTACAAAAACAACCCTGTGAGGTGGGTTGGGCTGAGAGAGAGGGACTGGCCCAAGGTCACACAGCTGGCTTTCATGCCTATGGAAGGCCTGGAACTCACAGTCTCTTAGTTTTTAGGCCAGCACCTTTAGCACTACACCAGACTTAATATCAATATCAATAATGGATGAATTTTTTCCTGATCCTTTGCCTAGCTAGAAAGGAGCTCTCAATTCAACATCAAGTTATCTTTTTAACAAAATGCATGGGAACTTCCTAATAACACATGAGGTGTAAAAATCCATATAAATGGTAAAACCCACACAATAATGCATACAGGCTTTTCCATAATATAAACGGATGTGTGAAATGCCTGCAAACAATTGAGCAAAGTCATACCTGAGCCAATTATCTATCCTTATCTGAATGCTTTATGTGCTTCTGAAAGGTGGGATATAAGTGGAGTAGTGAATATTTATAGGGAAGGGCTTTCTTACCCAGCTAGTGAGAATGAGAGCTAGTGTAGCATAGTGGCAAAGGTGTTGGACTAGACAGACCAAGGTTCAAGTCTACCTTCAGTCAGAGAAACTCACTTTGGGCCACTCACTTTCTCTCAGCCCAACCTTCTCAGGGTGGCGGTTATGGAGAAAAGTGGGCGGAAAGAGTGTTATGCATGCTGCCTTGTGATCCTGTACGAAAGCTGGGATATAAACCTAACAAATACAGTACTACTCTTGCTACTACTATAATAAAATGTCTCTTTAAAACTGAAAGCAAGCTAATATAGAATGCTGTTTTTTCCAAACTAGATAAGCAGTGAATGAAAAAGCATCTAATGCACAATTGATTGCCTTATTGATAAAAGAGAAACCTCAGTTCTACTGGCATTTGAGCTATTACCAGAGTTATCAGCTGAAATTGGTATATTCATCGTGAGGAAAAAAAGCTTATTTAAAAGGGGAAAAATGAAACATATCCAATGTAATCTTGCTTAAATAAACCAAGCTTGCCTGATCTCTCAATTAAAAATAAATCAGGCACACACCAAATGGGTTTCAATAGAGTGAAACTCCAACGACTTCCTAATTGAAAATCACCAAATGTAAATCCTAGCATGTGCTCATTCTGTTTCAGACTTGTGCCAGTAGAATTCATTACCAGGTTTATATAATCCTTCAACCAGTTTTTCATATTTAAAAGGCTGGACACAGGTTGCTTGCAGACATCTCTGAGAATATGCTGCACACATATCTGCAAATGGGAAACCCTTGTCCTGAATTCATCAGAGTACTTCTTCCTTTGCTTGGATCAGCAAAGTTTTTTTAGATTTAGGTTGGTTGTCATCTGCAGGTTGTCATCTAAGGGGCGTGGTGGCTCAGTGGGTAAGTGTCAGAGATCAGTAGACCTCTGCCAATATGTTAGATAAGTATGCATAGCCAGGGTGGCGTGCAACAGACACGGAAGAGGCGTCTGCCTTTGAAGTAGATGATTCACACCTAAAGAAGCCAGCGCCAGTACACATCTATGCGAACGGATGTCTGAGCACCCTGGAGCCACGAGCTACACGTGTCAACATCAAAGGACCTCGGGAAGGGGAATGCTTAAATGTGACATGCTATGCTTTGCTGATTCATTCAAGTCTTTGTTCGTGTTAACCTTCATGTACTGTAATAAATCCTTCTGCTTCTAAGAAACTGCACGTCTGTGGTTTACTCTAAAGGAGGGAGATTTCAGGCATCGGATGGAACACCTTACAGTAAGACACCAGGCTTGTCAATTGCAAGTTCAGAGGTTCGAATCCCTAGCCCCGCGTGACTGAGTGAGCTCCCGCACTCACCCCAGCTCTTGCCAACCTAGCAATTCGAAAGCATGCAAATGCAAGTAGATGAATAGGTACCACTTCGGTGGGATGGTAACAGCGTTCCGCATGCGTCATGCTGGCCACAAGACCGTGGAAGCGTCTTCGGACAACGCTGGCTCTTTGGCTAACAAGTGGAGATGAGCACCGGCCCCTAGAGTCGGACACGACTGCACAAATGTGCGGGGGGAACCTTTACCTTTTACATCTGCAGCAGTTTCAGGAAATGGCTTGCTGAGACTTCTAAGTCAGGTGGCCAGCACTTTGCAAAGCAAACACCCAACCTTAAGCCCCACATAGAACCCAGAGGAATTTTTAAAAAATAAAATGGTGGGCAGTAGCTCTGATAATGATGGTTTGTATGGCTATACTGACCATAGCAATGAATCTGTGAGATTGCCCATAATATGCTCTTAATATATCAAATGTGACTACTTCCCAAGGAAAGCTGGTGCCCCTAGGCTTACCAGACCTCACTACTGACATGGGGTATCCTGGTAATCAGGGAGATAACCAGAAAAGTGGAAGTAAAATCATGTATAATATAAGTGGGAAGATGTACTTATGATTCACCTGAGTATCAGCCTGTGTCTTTATAGGCACCATTGTGTGAAGAGACATACAGTATACATTTATTGGCAGGTCGATACAGCATCCACTAATTCTTATTCATTTTCCTTTCACTGGAGATGAGGCTAATGAAAAACTGATTTCTTTTCCCATTCTTCAGATTTCATATAGCAGCTTTTAGGAAGACAATAAGAACAAAGTCTGCAATTTAAAATCTTGTTCTGAATCGCAGTGCACTGAAGCAACTAACCCACTCTTGACAAGAAGATAGATGGAGACAGAAGGTTTTCCAAAACAACTCAGCATTTTTCAGAGACAGGCAATCATCAGACAGAAAATTAAAGGAAATTTTGCATAAATATGTATTTCCAGTACTTGTGTTCATATTAGTCATATATGCTCATATTACTCTGAAAGAAGCTAAAAGGGTTTTAGGTCAACTGTATAGCAGCTGCATGTAAGCAAGAGAAGGGAATTAAAATCAGATGTTTGCAAATATCTAGTGAATAATTTAATTTTTAAACCTCTTTCTTCTGCATATTATTTCAGGAAGAACTAGAGAAAATTGTATTTTTGTAAAAAGGAAATGTAATTTACTGAACTCCTTGGCTAAAAAATATTTTCTTGTTTGATATTTGGAAAGTTTTTCTATAATAATGTTTTGGGAAACTTGTAAACCTTTTTCATTTATCTGTAAGAAGACAGTTAATACCTGTATGAACTTGATTTTTTCTTCTGCCTTTTCAGTGCTTTTCCAAAACAGATGTATGTTTAGGTAAAGTTCTCTTGGCCACATTATGCACTTTTAGCATAACCTTGAACCCATGCTGGGGATGAGCATGATAAGCAAGCAAGGGCAATGTCTTTTTCATTCTCTGTGGCAGTCTGCTTTCCATACTCGAACTAAATCTCAAGCAAAGACAAATGACCACCCCAATCACTTTACAACCACAAAGTAAGCTTCAAAACAGTACCAACAGAAAAACTGAAGGCCACTATGAGGCAATATTAAAATGAGGGATCTCCTACAGTGGAAAAACCATTTGGGAAACTGGAAGATCAACTGTAACATCATATTGGTTAATACTGTTGTCTGCATATTTCTCAACCAGTGTATGCACAAGGGCCTTAGGAGAGCAGAGAGCAGAGAGAGAAGAACAGAGAAGTGAGACACCAATCCTCATCCAGTCAAGGCAGGTTGGCTTTATTATTATGATTGCAGCTGTGACACTACAGAGGCAGAAGGAATGGAGGTGGTCTTTAATTACTGGGAAAGGTGGAGAAAGGTGACCATTTGAGAGTTGATGATTTTGGGAGTGACCCAAAAGCACACAGAGCAAGATTCTGCTGGCTCTCGGGTACAGACGATCATTTGTAAAACTGTCATTTTATTTTATTATTTATTTATTATTTCAATTTATTCCCCGCCCATCTCCCATGCAAGGGACTCTGGGCGGGTTACAATAATTAAAATTTAAAAGCTATACAAAATAGAAAATATCTAAAAAACACAATCAATATAAAATAAATAAAATCCAAGATGGATTGGGAACCATAGCATAGATCATATTGCTACGGGGCCAGCCAACCCCAGGAGGCACTACCTCCTCCGTTGTCCCAGGCCTGGCAGCAGAGCCAGGTCTTTAGGGCCTTCCGAAAGGCCAGGAGTGAAGGGGCCAGTCTCACCTCCGGGGGCAAGATATTCCATAAGGCGGGTGCTATCACAGAGAAGGCACGCCTCCTGGACCCTGCTAGATGGAATTCTCTTGTTGAGGGGGTCCGAAGCATGCCCTCTCTGCATGCATGCGTGGGGCGGGCTGATGTTATTGGGACGAGACGGTCCCTCAGGTACCCTGGCCCTATGCCATATAGGGCTTTAAAGGTAATCACCAACACCTTGAATTGGACCCGGAAGCAAACTGGCAGCCAATGCAGCTCGCATAGCAGAGGTGTTACATGTGCCAATCTCATGGCACCCATAACTGCTTGTGCCGCCGCATTCTGTACCAGCTGAAGCTTCCGGATACTCTTCAAGGGTAGCCCCATGTAGAGCGCATTACAGTAGTCTATACGGGAGATGACAAGGGCATGAGTGACTGTTCAGAGGGCCTCCCGATCCAGGAAAGGGCGTAACTGGCGCACAACTCGAAGTTGTGCAAAGGCCCTCCTGGCCGCGACTGCCACCTGCTCTTCGAGGAGGAGTCGTGAGTCCAGGAGGACCCCAGATTCTGCACTGGATCCGAGTGAGGTAGTGCAACCCCACCCAGAACCAAGGATGACAACTTCCCGGATCTAGGGGGGCCATCAATCCATAGCCACTCCGTCTTACCAGGGTTCAGTTGAAGCCTGTTGTTCCCTATCCAGACCCCCACAGCCTCCAGACACTGAGATAAGGCATTGACCACAATGAATGCGGTCACTCAGACAAAGCAGCCATCAACAGACACATAGAGGTAAACAACATTTACATACCATTCATAAGAGAATGGCTATAGCTTTAAGACCGTCATCTTAAAGCTATAGAGAAATTTGCCTTTGGCTGAGACAAACCCTTCAGTGCACTCTGCTTCTCCAGTGTAAGGAGATATTTGAATTTGTTCTGATTGAGACACTAGCCAGTAAAACTACAGGTTTCTTATTAGTAAGTTTTAAATATTATTGTATCTTCTCAGGTGATACAATTTGTTGTGCTTTTGTTAAAATAGTAAAAAAAATCATTATTATTGAATATTTCATAAAACATTTACCATTTACCATTTTGTGTTACCAATAAATACTGATTTCTGTCAATAAAGAAATAGGACTGAAATTTAGAACAAACAGCAAAACTTTTCAGTAGAAAATACACAAGGTTGCTGCTAAACATGGCAGGTTCATATCAAGTTCCTTTCCAGTTCAGCAAATGCGGTTACGAAATGAAGCAAAGAAATAAAATGTACCTCATAGTAATACTGGAACATGAAGTAACTCATTCTAGAATTTCCATAAGTGTAGGGTGACCATACGTCCCGTTTTGAACGGGACAGTCCCGTTATTTTAGCATTTTTCCACCGTCCCGTTGTTTTGATCAAAATCTCCGTTTTGTCCCTTCTTTAAACCCGGCGGGAAGGAGGACAGGAAGACAGGAAGGAGGACTGGAGCTGGACTTGCCATTGGAGGCAGCCCGGAAGAGGCCCTATCAGCGTGGCAACTGGAAGCCCAGTTGCCACGTGCGATCCCAGCAGCAGAAGCAGCACCACAGTCCAGGTTCCTGCCTCCTTACCTGATCCTGAGATTGTCTGCCCAGCAGTGGTGAGGCCAGGGGAAGGTTGTGGAAAGAGGGTGCGTGTGTGTGTGCGCGCGTGTGCAGATTACTTGCTCAGCATAATCGCGCGTGCACACACACACACGCACCCCACTACCCTCTTTCTCCAGTCTCCCTGCAACAGGTCCGGGTGCATTTGGTCATGGGGAGACTGGAGAAAGAGCGTATGGGGTGCGTGTGTTTGTATGTGTGCGCATCTGATCGGGCTTGGCCAAGGGAGGGGAGTTGGCGGGCCGCTGAGCAGGAGAATCCGGCTGCAGCTCGGCTGCTTCAGCCACACCACTCCGCCCCTTGCTGCCCGCTGAAGCTCCCCAGGGTGGCCACTCCTGCTTCTCACATACACACACACACACACTCACAGGACAGACTGCCCTGGCAGGAGCCAGCCGCGCTGAGGGGTGGCCGCTCCTGCTTCTCACATACACACACACACACACACACTCACAGGACAGACTACCCTGGCAGGAGCCAGCCGCGCTGAGGGGTGGCCGCTCCTGCTTCTCACATACACACACACACACACTCACAGGACAGACTGCCCTGGCAGGAGCCAGCCACGCTGAGGGGTGGCCGCTCCTGCTTCTCACATACACACACTCACACACTCACAGGACAGACTACCCTGGCAGGAGCCAGCCGCGCTGAAGGGTGGCCGCTCCTGCTTCTCACATACACACACACACACACTCACAGGACAGACTGCCCTGGCAGGAGCCAGCCACGCTGAGGGGTGGCCGCTCCTGCTTCTCACATACACACACTCACACACTCACAGGACAGACTGCCCTCGGCAGAAGCCAGCCGCGCTGAGGGGCTTCAGCCACACCACTCCGCCCCTTGTTGCCCGCTGAAGCTCCCCAGGGTGGCCGCTCCTGCTTCTCACATACACACACACACACACACACACACACACAGGACAGACTGCCCTGGCAGGAGCTGACCATGCTGGGGGGCTTCAGCGGGTGGCGAGGGGCGGAGTGGTGTGGCTGAAGCCCCTCAGCGTGGCCGGCCGGCTCCTGCCGAGGGCAGTCTGTCCTGTGAGTGTGTGAGTGTGTGTGTGTGTGCATCTGATTGGGGTTGGCCGAGGGAGGAGAGTTGTTGCCGCTACACATAACAATAACTACATTTATGTATACATATTTACATTTGATTTATAATATTCATTATCTAATATATTTCATATAACATATCTTTATTCTAAATTATTTTCCCTGTTTCCCTCTTCCCTTCTTCTTCCTCTAACCCTTTCTAACTACTTTATTTATATATATCTATTTCTAACCTTATCACTATTTTCTTTTTCTTCTCTTATGTTATATTACTGATTTATTAAGTATTTATTTCAAATTCAATTTTTGACTTATACATCTTTACCATACAATACTTACGTACATTTCATTAAAATACCTCCAGTTTTCTTAACAAAAAATTGTGTAAATACTTGATTTACATTTTTCTTCTTTCTTCTATATATATTCAAAAAGAATATAATATTAAGTAGAGATTAATATGTTAAAGTTATTTGGTTAAGTTATGCTATGCAGAATCAAACGCATGGCATTTTCTTCACTATGAATCTGGCCAGAAAGTGGAAATTTCCAAGCATTTCTGCTGTAAGAGTAAATAACAGGTGCTTGTCTATCTAGCCAAAACAAAACGTTATCAGTATTTTTCCCAGGCGAACCGAATCTCGAGGGAAAGCCAATGCGCAACACTGCCATCGTGTGACGCTTTATAGTAAGTACAACAACTGGAAACTGGAAGGTTGCCTAGCCCATATGAACCAATCAGAATTCTGAACCATGGGTATATTTCAGCTATGAACCATGGGTATTCATTCTCACTTATGTTCTTCCTATGCTTTCTTTATGTAGACTGCTATCTACATGTATTTTTGTATCTGAACTGTAACTATGCCTGGTCTTTGCACAGACCATTATGTTTTTCTTTCCATTCTGGTGATGGAACTCTGCTTATGCTTTGATTTTTCCTTTTTGTAATAATGCACCATACATCCATTATTGCCTTATCAATAAAGATATTGTTAGCCTTACAACACGTTGTTTGGATTACTTCAAGCCTGAAACCCCAAAGGCCACCATCATCTAACAGGTTACGGGCCCAGGCTGGTTGGATCGCTGTTTGCTGCGCTGGATCTGGCTGTAACAACGGGGTTTGTTTTTGAGGCTGCATTTTGGAGTAAACGTGTTTTTCTTTGAGTGGTCAGCATGGCTGCTGCTGCAGGGCTAACCAGTCTGCCCTTTGAGTGTTTGAATGCCACAAACTATTGCACCTGGTGTGTGAAGATCAAGTCTTTCTTCCTAAAAGAAGGTTTGTGGAAGTATGTGAGAGACCCACCTCCAGCTGGTGTTATTACTGAAGAAGTGCAGTTGTGTTTGGATCGTGCGTATGGCAACTTGATTCTGGGATTGGAATCATCACAGCTACTGCATATCAGCAATCTGGACACTGCAAATGCATGTTGGGAAGCTCTTAAAGCCCTTTATTCCAAGCAAACCTCTGCTGCCATTGTTGGTCTATCACGTCAGCTTTACAACTTGAAGCTGCAGCCCGGTGGAAACGTGATGACCCACCTCCATAAACTCAAGACTTTGTTTCTTGAACTTGAGGAGCGGGATGTTGTGATCCTTGATACCCAGAGAGCTTGTGTTATCCTGTCAAGCCTGGACAACAGCTTTGACATGCTCATCGAGGCAACTCAGACGTTGAGGCCCCAAGACCTAACTGTGGATTATCTTACAAATCGGCTGCAAGAAATCCAGCAAGCTCGTGACTTGGAGAAAATGCAGGGTAAGCCATCTGTTGCTGTTCCTGAGGCTTCTGCACAGCGTTTTCCAGCTGGAACAGAGGCTGCGTGTGCTGTGAGGAGATGTTTCCGGTGCAACTCGACCCAACACTTCATGAGAGACTGTCCCCAGCCACCTCGCCCAGCCGGTGGAGCCAGTGGAAAGAGGTTCGTGCGAAAGAAGGGGAAGCAAGCGCCTAGACAACGTACCCAGGTGTCTGCTTTGCTCACGGCTGTGAGCAGACGGTCCTCAGACACTTGGCTTTTGGACTCAGCCTGTAGCCAAATCATTGTGAACAATGAACGGTTGTTGTTATCAAAAAGCAAGCCTAAAATCCAACAGGTTGCTCTGGCTGATGGATCTATGGCTGATGTGTCCTTTCAGGGTGAAGTATACATTCCTTGTTTGGGGATAAATGTGCAAAATGTGTTGTGTGTTCCTACACTTGACTTTTCCCTCCTTAGCGTTCCAGCCCTGGTGAAGTCTGGTTATACTGTTGTGTTCAAGGGTACTGGATGTTCTATTGAAAAAGATGGAATTGAATGTGCTAGGGGGAGGTTAGTGAATCAATTATATGAAATGCTTCCTAAGCAGGGGATTGTGTCAGGAAATTGTATTTCCAATGTTCCCCCACATAACAAATGCATTCACTATTATCACAGAGTTCTGGGACATCCCGGGTGGGGAAGTTTGTCCCAAATGGCCAAGGTGTATCCTGAACTAGGATCCAAAAAGTGTGATGACTTTCTTGATTGTACTGTGTGCAAACAATCCAAAATCAAGGCTGCTCCTGTTGCTAGGAAAAGTGGCAGGGTGTCAACTAGACCTTTTCAGTTGGTTCATGGAGACTTAGCCGGCCCCAATGCTCCTAGTGAAGGGGGGGGGCGCGTTTCATGTTCCTTTTGGTGGATGACCATACTCGCTATACGTTTTGTTATTTGCTCAAATCTAAAGCGGAGGCTTTTGCTCGCTTTAAGGAGTTTGTTGCAATGGTAGAGAGAAACTATGGCTATCAAGTAGGTCAGTTTCAATCGGATTGTGGAGGAGAATTTCTAGGCCATGAGTTCCAGAATTGGCTTCGTAGGAAAGGAATCTCCCATAGACTTGCCAATGTTGGTGTTCCTGCTGAGAATGGAATAGCTGAAAGGAAGATTGGTGTTGTTAATACCATTAGAAATAGCCTGATGTTAGATGCCCAGGTGCCAGCCCGTTTTTGGGGTGAGGCTACCATGACTGCAGTGTATCTGACTAACAGGGTGTGGAATTCATCTGTGAATGAAGTTCCCTACTTCCTTTTGTTTGGCAAGCGCCCTTCGCTGAAGCATATGCGTGTTTTTGGAACATTTGCATATGTGCATATTCCTAAGTCTCAGCGAAGGAAGAACCAGCCAAAAGCACAACACTTAAGGTTTGTTGGTTATTCATCTAGATCTAAGGGTTACCGTTTTTCTGCAGGCTATGGTCGTGTGGTAGTCTCCAGAAGTGCTAATTTTGAGCACCCTACTGGTTGGGATAGGTTGAATGCTAGTTCGGAGGTATTGTTGCAATCTAGTGTACAGCCAACTGTCCATGCTCCTGTGGCTGGACAACAACCAGTTCAGCTGCCTTCTGATTCCCAGTCTCCTAGTGTGGTGAGAGGGTCCCCTCAGGTGAAGGAAGAGGAAATTTCACCTGAGCAGGTTCAGGACCTGAAGGGGGAATCAGGTAGTGAAAAGGCAGAGGACAGTGATGAGGAAGAGGCAGTGGTAATTCCTCGTAGGTCTGCACGTTCCACAAAGGGTGTGAAACCTGACAGGTTTGTGATTCAGCAGGTGAGAGTGTGTCAAATCACCTGTGAACCTCAGTCTTTCCAGGAGGTGTTGCTTCTGCCTGTTGAAGAACAGGAGAAGTGGAATACAGCGATGGATAAGGAGTTTGAGGCATTAGTGAATCAAAAGGTGTTTGAGGTCACTGATTTGCCCCCATCCCAGAAAGCTGTTGGTTCCAGATGGGTTTTCAGAAAGAAGCTTCTTCCTGATAATACAGTGCAGTACAAAGCCAGGCTTGTTGCTCAGGGATTTGCACAAGAGAGGTTTTTGAACTATGATCTCACATATGCACCCACAGCTAGACCAGAGTCTTTACGTATGGTACTTTCTCTGGCTGCACAGCGTGGACTTGTTGTCCATCATTTTGATGTTGACACAGCATATCTGAATGCAGATCTCCCTGAAACTGTGTACATGAAGCAGGCTCCTGGCTATGCTTGTGGCAATTCTCAGAAGGTGTACAGGCTGCGCAAGGCGCTGTATGGTTTAAAACAAGCTGGACGTTGTTGGCATCAATGTTTAGATAAGGCGTTATCAGAGTTGAACTTTAAGAAATCAATTGCTGATCCTTGTGTGTATGTAAGAGGTTCTGGAAGTGATTACACAGTGTTGCTAACGTATGTTGATGATTTTTGCCTAGCAACTGGTTCTTTGCACCTTGTACAAGAGTTTGCAACACAATTGAGACAGTACTTTCAATTGAAAGACCTAGGTGAGCTGAAATACTATCTAGGTGTTGAAGTCACTAGAGCTCAGAGTGGTGAATTCTATCTGAGTCAGAAAAGAAAGATTGACCAATTGTTGAGTCAACTTGAAATGTCAAATGCAAAACCTACCAAAACACCAATGACTCTTGATTTCCTAAAGGGTGATGCATGTGAGGAAATTTGTCCTCAGTCTGAATTATATCACTCAGCTGTAGGAAGTTTGCTACACTTAACACAATGGACACGCCCTGACTTAGCTTACTCAGTTGGAGTACTCAGTCGTAAGGTTGCCAAACCATCCATGTGAGATTGGCAAGGGTTAAAAAGGGTCCTACGTTACCTAGCAATTCGAAAGCATGCAAATGCAAGTAGATTAATAGGTACCACTTCGGTGGGTAGGTAACAGCGTTCCGCGCGCGTCATGCAGCCACATGACCGTGGAAGCGTCTTCGGACAACGCTGGCTCTTCGGCTAACAAACGGAGATGAGCACCGGCCCCTAGAGTCAGACATGACTGCACAACTGTGCGGGGGGAACCTTTACCTTTACTTTACTTTACGTTACCTTAAAGGCACAGCTGATCTTTGCCTGAAAGTGTCAGCTACTAAAGCTGAAATGCCTGTGATTTATGCTGACAGCTCTTTTGCAGAAGAGGGAGACAGAAAGTCTGTGAGTGGCTTTGTTTGTTTGTTTGCAAATACACCCATTGCCTGGAGAGCAAGAAAACAAAATGCAATAGCCGTTTCCACATGCGAGGCCAAATTTGCCGCTCTCAGTGAGGCAATCAATGAAATGTACTGGTTAAAACAATTGTTTGCAGATTTTTCTGTAGATATAACCTCACCAATGACAGTGTATGAAGACTCCCAATCCTGTCTTTCACTTGCTATCTCTGAAAAAATCAGAGGCCGTACCAAATATATCGATGTGAAATACAAAAATGTAAGACATGCAATTCAAGAAGGATTTATCCAGTTAGAATATTGTCCTTCTGAGCTAAACGTGGCAGATATCTTCACGAAGGCTTTACCTCTTGATAAGCATATTACCATGGTTACCAAGTTGGGACTAGAACAAATGTGTCTGAAGTAAAATCATTTGTGTCTCTGTGTGCCTGTGAAATGAGTTTTCCCCCACAGCGTTTTGAAAATCCATGCGGAAGGGGTGTTAAAGTTATTTGGTTAAGTTACGCTATGCAGAATCAAATGCATGGCATTTTCTTCACTATGAATCTGGCCAGAAAGTGGAAATTTCCAAGCGTTTCTGCTGTAAGAGTAAATAACAGGTGCTTGTCTATCTAGCCAAAACAAAACGTTATCAGTATTTTTCCCAGGCGAACCGAATCTCGAGGGAAAGCCAATGCGCAACACTGCCATCGTGTGACGCTTTATAGTAAGTACAACAACTGGAAACTGGAAGGTTGCCTAGCCCATATGAACCAATCAGAATTCTGAACCATGGGTATATTTCAGCTATGAACCATGGGTATTCATTCTCACTTATGTTCTCACTTATGTTCTTCCTATGCTTTCTTTATGTAGACTGCTATCTACATGTACTTTTGTATCTGAACTGTAAATATGCCTGGTCTTTGCACAGACCATGATGCTTTTCTTTCCATTCTGGTGATGGAACTCTGCTTATGCTTTGATTTTTCCTTTTTGTAATAATGCACCATATATCCATTATTGCCTTATCAATAAAGATATTGTTAGCCTTACAACACGTTGTTTGGATTACTTCAAGCCTGAAACCCCAAAGGCCACCATCATCTAACATAATAAACTATAAAAATAAAAATACAAACATAGGGGGGGTGGGGGAAAAAAGAGATATAAGAAGAAAAATGTGTGAGCCGGCCACCCTGGGGAGCTTCAGCGGGCAGCAAGGGGCGGAGTGGTGTGGTTGAAGCAGCCGAGCGCAGCCGGCTCCTCCTGCTTCTCCTGCTCTGCGGCGGTGGCAGCAGCAGTGACTCTCCTCCCTCCTTCGGCCAAGCCCGAGGGGGATGGGGCAGTGGTGGGCCTCCATCCCCGCCCCTTGTTCCCCGGCCTATGACGGTGCTGTGTGCACAGTGTGTGTACTCCGGCCTCCCCCAAACACACCAGCTCTGGCGCACCATTTACTGCTAGAAGAAAAAAAACCCCTTTAAAAATAAAGAAAAATTAAAATCCGAGCCAATCACGCTGATGGGGGCGGGGTTTGCAGGCGGGAGCCAATCGTGTGGGGCGGGGGCGGTGTTTGCAGGTGGGAGCCAATTGCGTGGACTGGGGGGCGGGGTTTGGAGGCCGGCATGGTGGCATAAGACCCTGTCCCGTTTTGCCATCCCAAATGTCCCGTTTTTGTCTGAAGGAAATATGGTCAGCCTACATAAGTGGGCAGAATTGATATTAAGATATGTCCTTTTCAGTGAGAGCCTTTTTTAAAAAAGAAATAATTTTGAGCATTAAACCAAGCAAAGTCCAAAAACGCTAGAGAATTCCTGAAAGCTTGGCACTCAGACAAAGCAGCCATCAACAGACACTTAGAGGTAAACAACATTTACATACCATTCATAAGAGACAATAGAAAAGCCAGAAGACCAGAACACCTCCTTGCCAGCAATCATCACCCAGATATGCAAAGATTAACACCAGGATTAGCACCAGAGGAACAATCAAACAGCACAATATAGCCTAATCAAGGAACTATTAACTCAGTCAATCAACCAAGCTGCAAAGAACAGCCCAATCAAGGAACTACTAAGGAGAGAACAACACCTCTACCAACACAAGCAGGACAAGCCATGGTATATAAACAGAGAGCAAGTCCCACTCCCTTTTCGCACTGAAGATGTTGCCTAGCCTGGCAATGAAATGTCTGCAAGAAAGCAACAAGGCTCAGAGAGCACCAAGGACTCCACAGTTCAACCCTGAGCTACAAATATTCTCTTTGATTAGAAATAATTTCAACTGCCATTGAGGAAAAGAGAGAATCACGATTTGTGGTTTTAATACAAGAAAATCAAAGTGTTCTGTTGGTACATCTCAACCCATCAACTAAGCCACTCGATTCATTCCATTTATTTTTCCTGGTAAAAGTTATGGGTCCAACTGATTTAATAATTTGACAGAACACTCGCCCCAACTGGCCTTTGTCTGTTGGGAGAACTACTAGGAATCATCAGTGGAAATGGATTATTACAAATCCCCTGGGACTAAACTGATAGCAAAATAGTTGTCTGAATAGTATATGAAGGAGTTGCAATTTTTGAACTGATATGGCACCATATTTTATCTCTAGGATTATAGTTTCCTAAGAAGATTTGCTGTAGTACCACTATTCAGGAAGAGAAGATATTTGTACTTTCGAAAATTTATGAACAGTTAAAGCAATAGGTGTAGCTTACTGCCAGTTAAAATTTAATTCCTCTAGTATGGTTAATACTAAAGTTGGACACAAATAGCCCCTGACAATTGCTCACAGGCAAAACTTCCCCTTAGTAGCTAAAGTAGACCTGCTACTGAAAAAACCCAATGAGAGGACAGCCCGGAAGACCCACAACAGCCAGAGAGGACTTCTCTTTCCTGGAAGCTTGACACTCAGACAAGTCAGCCATCAACGGGTACATAGAGGTAAACAACATTTACATACCATTCCAAAGAGACAATAGAAAAGCTAAAAAAGAAACAAAAAGATCAGAACACATCCTCTCCAGCAGCCTACACCTAGAGGGAATTGCAGGGATTAACACCAGACAAACAATCAAGCAGAAAACAATACCTTAATCAAGGATTAAGCAACTTAATTGCTGGTGAATGTTACTGAACAGAGTCCCTTGAGGGAGTTGGGCGGTGAGAAATTGACTAAATAAATAAATAAATAAATAAATAAATAAATAAATAAATAAATAAATCAGTGTTCTGTCTGCAGCAAGTCGCACAGAAATGAAAAGCTTGGCTTGGATGGTAATATCATTGTGGTGAGGTCAATCTATAGTCTCAATATTGCTAGACAACCCTCTCTCCTGAAGTGGGCTTACTCTTACCTTCCTTTATCAATGATAAATACTGTTAAGGGTGGTCAGTGAAAAACTTAACCCAATAATACCCAAATAAAGGACATAAGGCATACTAATAAATAGTATTATTAGATTTAATCAACTTTTTATTTATTATCCTTCTTGAAATATAAATGTGTTACATGAAGTTTTTGCCCTATAGACGGAGAAAAGGATTTCTAGGGTTGGGTATGACTTGGCCCTTCCCTCAGAATAGTGAATAAACTAAATCAACTTTGCTCACTTGAGAATTAGTGTCATTAGACCATTTCTGCAAAAAGAAAAGTATTTTTATCTTATAACATTTGTAACAGAGACAAGGACTAGGGATGAGAATTTATGTATGTACAGTAGATATCCATGGGATTAATTTATGGAATGTATACCTTGCCTTTACACTAGTGACTGGTACTCAAGGCTATTTGACTTAAAGAGTTGTAAGGATGTTTGGTGCATAACTGAAAATGAGCAAAGTTTTGAATCTTTTCTATTGGCAATAGTGTATGTGATACAGATGAAGCCACTAAAAGAAATATTACGCCTTCATTTCCCACTTGGTCCTGAATAAGAGGATTCATTAACTTAAAATGAATATATACATTAAATAATGAATACTCAAGAAACACTTGTGATATTCCAAATAGGAATTCAACAAAAATCCCTGTATGCATTAATAATGGTATTGTATAGGTCTGTGATAGCCACAAGTAAAACAGAATATTGCAGAGAACCAAAAGAAAGGAAAATGGCAATAAAATAAGGAAGAAATATGATTTTTTTAAAAAAATCAGGACTTTTTTCCTTCCCCGAAGTTGCTAATATTACTCAGCAGGAAAGATGACAACATGTCATTGTGATTTACATTTTACCTAAAACACTACATTTTACCTAAAACCCTTCCATAAAATTAATCACATTCAGAGGAAAAGATATAAATATTTATATTTTGTATGCCCTAAATATAGCCAGAATGAAAAGTGAATTTGTGAATATCTGAAAGATAATTCCAGTATAAGATATTTGAAATATCATTCCAGCATAAGATATTTAGGAAGTTCCATCTAACAGCTCATGTATCTCATCAGTGATGTTTAAATTTATTTTGCTCAAATGGTATTTTAGTCACTTTCCACTTTGAATGAAAAATGATACTTATATCTGTCTAAGATATTAAGATTACTAAGATTTATTTTAAAGATTCTAAGCTTTATTTAATATAAACATTTATTTATTTAACATGTATTTAATATAACATTTCAGATCACCCCTTCTAGTGCATATGGACCACTCAGGACTTTTATTGTATGTTTGTTCAGTAACATTCACCAGCAATGTTTGTCAGTATCTGTTTCTTTCAGCTCCTGCAAGCTTCTGCTTATGTCATCAGTAATGCTATCTAGCCACCCTGTCTTCTGTCAGATACCATTTTGATTGCATTTCTTTTTCCAAACATTTGCTTATCTAGGGACTCTTGCCTTGCATTATGTCTACAAAATATTTAAATTTTGGCTTTGTTCAAGTGACCACTCTGATTTTACTTCATCTAGAACGGAATGATTTGTTTTTCTTGTGGTCCAAAATACTCTCAACCATTCTCTCTGCTCCTACAATTCAGAGGCATCACTTTTAGTTTGTCTAGCCCTTCTGATGGTTCAGCTTTTGCAATATGTTACAGCTGGGAAGATCATGTCCTTCATAATAAATACATTTGGTGTCAATATGATATCTCTGCACTTTAATATTTTGTTTAGACTTATCATAGCCTTCTTCCCAAGAATCAGACATCTCTTTTTTATGGTTGTGGTCTAGCACTATGAATTTCTGATCTTAGGACCAAAGTCTGTTACTATTTCAACTTCTTCTCCTTCTATTTGCATTGCTATTGACATTTTTTTTTAATATTGAGTAATAGACCAGCTTTTTTCTTTCACGTTCAACAAGAATTCCTTAATTTCCAGTCATCAAAGTAGTATTATTGGTTTATCTTTGTTGATGTTTCTCCCAGCAATTTAAATTCCAATTTTTATTTCTTCCAGCTCAGCATTTTTCATAACATATTCTGCATAAATAAGTTAGATGAAGAAGGTATCAGTATAAAACTCTGATGCACTCATTTCCCTTCACTACATAACCATATAGAGCAGCCTTTCTCAACCTTTTGACCCTGGAGGAACCCTTGAAATATTTTTCAGGCTATTTTATAGGCCAGAAATTACAAAATTATTATATTCATTTCATGTGTTGGCCTGTATATATTCATTAACAGTGTTCTTAATCTAAAAATAAAGAATGAAACTTGCCTCTTTACTGTGAATTTGAAATATTTTTTTAAATAAATCACAATCTCCCAGGGAACCCCTAGTGACCTCTTGCAGAACCCTAGGGTTGCATGGAATCCTGGTTGAGAAACTCCGATATAGAGTATTGCTGAGTCAAATCTTGTTGGTCTGATGTTTTTATTTCTTTTCTTTAGTATAAGTTGTAGTTTTGCAAGGAGCTCATGATCTGGATTGCAGTCAGCAACTTGTCTTGATCTTGCTGACTAAACAGGGCTTCTCTGTCTTTGCTTGCAATGCACATAGTCAATTTCATGTTGGAGTTGTCCATCCTGTGACATCAATAAGTATAACAATGTTTTAGGTTGTTGGAAGAAGGTATAAACATTGAGTTTTCCTGGCAGAACTTTATTAGTTTCTCTCTTGCTTTGTTTTGTACACCAAAGCCAAATTTTCAGTGGTCAATATTCCAACTTTTACTTCCAAATGTAATTAGTATGATTCCAGTTTGTTTTTGTTTTTTGTTTTTGGTGTAACGTCAACAAGATGTTGCAAGTCATAAAATGGTTCAACTGTTTAACCTCTTCTTCTGTATCTGTAGATTTGGAATTTTATAAAAAATTTGGGGTTTTAATTTTGGGGTTTAAAAAATTATTCCCAGCATTAAATTAGAACGTAAAAATAGAATTTCAACATAAAGACCAATAAAAACATCAGCAGTCATAAAGGCACTAACTATAATGGCAATTGCATGGTATTCTGGTGCCTAAAATGTTTGCTAAACTCCGTCATACATCTAAATACATAGTGACCTCTGTTGCTATCTCATGGTAATGTAGTATAGTGATAGGAGTGTTAACAATTTATAAAGTGCCTCTTAAAAAGATATACTCTGCATCTATTATTAGCAATATATCTTCGGAACCATTTTGATCTGCCTATGCCAGCTCTCATTAAACACATTCATAATATAAAATATAATGAATAAACAAAAAAAGCTTGGTCAGGGTAATGCCAAACCATTTGTTGTTAATATCTGCTTGGAAAGGAAACTAGAAAGAAGATAATAATATTAAATCAAAGTTTGGTGACAATATATAATGGTTCAAGATGAAGATGAATGCTTTTCTAACTAGAATCACCAAAACAGCCAGTCCAAGTGGGTTTTGGTTTTTTTGGTAGATTCAAAGGTTTTATGAGTTTGGCTTGCTGGAAGATCTAGAAAGCAAAGCTAAAAGGCTAGGGTGATTCTTAAAGCAAAAATGATGCAACTTTGGCCTTGAGAAATTGATCGTTTATTTTTATGGAGATTTGTGTTGATTGACTCTCTCCATGCTTACATTAGTTAATTGATTGTTTTCTCCTGGTAGCTGGGACTATTCTAAATTGAAACCTAGTGTGAATCTCAATAGCAAACTTAGGAATTTTTTTTTTTTGGGGGGGGGGAATATCAGTGCACATTACATCTGCCATGCTGCAAATTACCTGCCTATGATGCAGTTTTATGGAAAAGTGCCATTGCATGGAAAGACCCCATATGTCTTTCAGTTTTTGAAATGAATTGATGGACAAAGCTTTTTCATTCAATGTAGTAAAACTATTTCATTAAAATATTAGATACCTCAGCATTCTAAATTTCCTAAGACACTTCTAGCCACTGTTCCATTGAGAACAATGGACAAACAAATGAGGAAAAATTACATTAACGTAGAATGCGGAAAAAAAAAAGTCTGAACCAAGTCCTCTTAAAGAGTCCCTGACCCCACCAATGAGCATTTCTTCAAATCTGGAACTAGCCCTATTGAAAGGAATTTCAATTCTACTACTCTTTCCAAATACATCTAGGTAGTAAATCAGGAAAGTAACATACCTATTTCAGTAGTAAAATGCATTAATTGGCATAAAGGTATAGTGAATCCTTAGAACCCGTGATTCATACAGGAATATTCTTCAAAGCTTAAGTGATGAATGGTAGACTTATTTTTATTTTGGATCACTTCTATTCCAGCATTAAAATGATTAAAACTAATGAATGAAGCATGAAATATATATATATATAGTGTGTGTGTGTATACACACATACATACATAAACATACATACATACACATACACATACTCATACATACACATACACATACACATACACATACACATACACACATACACATAAAGTGTGTGTATGTATGTATGTATATATACATATACACACATATAAGTACACACACACATAAACATACATACAGGTTGTTGTTTATTCGTTCAGTCGCTTCCGACTCTTTGTGACTTCATGGACCAGCCCACGCCAGAGCTTCCTGTCGGCCATCACCATCCCCAGCTCCCCCATGGTTGAGTCTGTCACCTCCAGAATATCATCCATCCATCTTGCCCTTGGTCGGCCCCTCTTCCTTTTGCCCTCCACCTTCCCCAGCATCAGCTTCTTCTCCAGGGTATCCTGTCTTCTCATTATGTGGCCAAAGTACTTCAGTTTTGCCTTTAATATCATTCCCTCAAGTGAGCAGTCTGGCTTGATTTCCTGGAGTATGGACTGGTTTGATCTTCTTGCAGTCCAAGGCACTCTCAGAATTTTCCTCCAACACCACAGTTCAAAAGCATCTATCTTCCTTCGCTCAGCCTTCCTTATGGTCCAGCTCTCACAGCCATAGGTTACTACAGGGAATACCATTGCTTTAACTATGCGGACCTTTGTTGTCAGTGTGATGTCTCTGCTCTTAACTATTTTATCAAGATTTGCCATTGCTCTCCTCCCAAGAAGTAGACGTCTTCTGATTTCCTGGCTGCAGTCAGCGTCTGCACTAATCTTTGCGCCTAGAAATACAAAGTCTGTCACTGCCTCCACATTTTCTCCCTCTATTTGCCAGTCATCAATCAAGCTGGTTGCCATAATCTTGGTTTTTTTGAGGTTTAACTGCAACCCAGCTTTTGCACTTTCTTCTTTCACCTTCGTCATAAGGCTCCTCAACTCCTCCTCGCTTTCAGCCATCAAAGTGGTATCACTGTTGCCTTTTGCTTTCCTTCTTTCTTGGGCTACTTCCAGTGTCTCAGCAGACAGCCATCTTGCCTTCTTGGTTTTCTTTTTCTTTGGGACGTTTTTTGTTGCTGCCTCCTGAACAATGTTGCGAACTTCTGTCCATAGTTCTTCCGGGACCCTATCTACTAAATCTAGTCCCTTAAATCTATTCTTCACCTCCACTGCATATTCCTTAGGAATATTAGTGAGCTCATATCTAACTGATCTGTGGGTCTTCCCTATTCTCTTTAGTCTGATTCTAAATTTTGCAATAAGAAGTTCGTGATCTGAACTACAGTCAGCTCCAGGTCTTGTTTTTACCGACTGTATAGATGTCCGCCACCTTTGGCTGCAAAGGATGTAGTCAATCTGATTTCGGTGTCGACCATCTGGTGAAGTCCATGTATAAAGTCGTCTTTTAGGTTGTTGGAAGAGAGTGTTTGTTATGCACAGTGAGTTGTCTTGGCAAACTTCTATCAGCCTATGTCCTGCTTCATTTTGTTCTCCCAGACCATGCTTGCCTGTAATTCCAGGTGTCGTCTGACTACCCACCTTAGCTTTCCAGTCTCCTGTAATGAAAATAACATCTCTTTTTGGTGTATTATCCATTAGGTGCTGCAGGTCCTCATAGAACTGATCTATGTCTGCTTCTTCAGCATCTGTGGTTGGGGCGGATATTTGGATCACTGTGATGTTAAATGGCTTACCCTGAATTCGAATTGAGATCATTCTATCGTTTTTTGGATTGTATCCAAGCACTGCTTGAGCCACTTTATTATTAATTATGAAGGCTACTCCATTTCTTCTGTGGTCCTCTTGTCCACAGTAGTAGATCTGGTGGTCATCTGATGTGAAGTGGCCCATTCCAGTCCATTTCAGTTCACTGACACCTAAAATGTCTATATTTAATCTTGACATCTCACCAATAGCCACATCCAATTTGCCCTGGCTCATAGATCTTACATTCCAGGTTACTAAGGTGTGTTGCTCTTTAGAACATCGGATTCGCTGTTCACCACCAGCACCGTCGGCCACTAGCCATCCTTTCTGCTTTGAGCTAGCTGCGTCATCACATCTGGGGCTAGTTGAACTTATCCTCTGTCCCTCCCCAGTAGAATTTTGACCATCTTCTGACCTGGGAGTCCCATCTTCCAATGGTATACCGACATATCTCTGGTTGTACTGATCCATTTAGTTTTCACAGCAAGAATACTGGGGTGGGTTGCCATTACCTTCCCCAGGGATCGTATTTAGTCTGACCTCTCTGCCACGACCTTCCTGTCTTGGGTGTCCCTTCACGGTTTAGCTCATGGTTTCATTGAGGTGCTCAAGCTCCAGCACCACATCAAGGTAACGATCTCCTTTGCTGGAGACATACATACATTACATTACATACATACATACACATACACATACATACATACACATACAGTATGTGTGTGTATGTGTGTGTGTGTGTGCGTGTATATATATATATATGTTTGTGTATGTGTGTATATATATATATATATATATATATATATATATATAATCTAAAAATAACCATTGTCCATTAAAAACATTTTTACTTCTGCTGTGATACAGCTCTCCCACCTTATTTTCTTAATTTCCTCACTTTCTCTCCTTGACATTAAATGTCAGGTGGCGATCAACTGTGACATCTAATTGCTTTGTTTCTGATGGCAGTGGTACTTAATGAGACAAATGGAGATGTACCAGGTTAGAAAACTAAAGATTTTTGCTGGTATGTACTGCACCATAGAAGCCGAGTTTTGCGTATCTATATTAAACTCTCCACTGATTTCTCATCAGAACAATCAAGCAAGGCCACAATGGGACAGGCAAGAGAAAGAAAAAAATTAAAAATGGACTTGGCTTTCTGAAATAAAATTAAAACTTTGAAAGATTTCAGTCACTTTTCCTATGAACTCAGCATTCTTTAAAATGTAATATACAAAGATGTTGAGATCTAATGGATAGGACATTGGATTTTTCACTGCATAGTGGTACCATCTAGGTTATACTGCTTGTTTCTCATTTAATATTATTATAAATATGAACAAAGGAAAGTGTGAATCATTTTGGCCTTTAAAAATGCAACATTTTCCAAGTTCTTTGTCATGATCTGACATAGCCAAGAAATGGAATCCAGGTGGAATAGGCAGTTGAATAGTCCAGGAAGTTCAATTTCCATGAGATCTTGGAGGTGACTCAAAAAATGATCCAATATCTACTAATAGATACCACACTGAGAGAGCCCACTAATGGGGTCAATTGTACCCATGATATATCATTCAGATGAACCATTGAACAAGTAGGATAAAAAATAATTGGCTGCATGAATTGACAGGTCTAAATTTCAGGGAGAGGGAAGTGGAAATTGAGCCACTGTGAAGTCCTGTACTTGTTAGTTGAATGGAACTTCTATCCCAGCAGAGAACTGCAATTGATTGAATAAATCAACATTCTATTTATGTTTCAAACTCATACACAGTTTCTAGGTGAGAATAGCAATTTATTAAGACTGCGTACATAACCGGCAGACAAGGAAAAGGAATGTAAATCAAAACAGAGTCTCTGGGAAAGAAAGCTTGCGTGGGTAGTTTCACTTTCAACAGGAACGCACAGAAGAGAAGTCAGAATCCAGTCCAAAGTTCAAAGAGCCAAGTCAGGTTTGTCAGCCAGTCCAAAGATCAGAATTCAGGGTTTTTACATAAACAGAATTCACAGGAACAACACATCACAGCATGAGATCAGATGGTGGTTTCCAATAGGGCAGCCTTTTAAATTAGGCTGCAGCCAGCTATCTCAGATAGTTACTCCCTGGCTTGGCAAGG
The DNA here is from genome assembly GCA_023362775.1 of Charina bottae. Lineage (NCBI taxonomy): Eukaryota > Metazoa > Chordata > Lepidosauria > Squamata > Charinaidae > Charina > Charina bottae. The sequence goes on from JALMGJ010000008.1 coordinate 31,918,147, forward strand.
AGCTTCATTGAGCATCTTTGCTCTGGTATCCACTCTACTCACCAAGTCCAAGGGCTTGGGTGCTGTACCTCATCATCTGACTGCTCCAGCTGTTCTGATGGTTCCGTGTTTGATCAGCCTCAAATGATTCCTGGTATGGTGTCTCCTAAGGCTGACATTCTACTGGTTCAACTGGAGCATCTTCTTCAGAGTCAGAGTCCTCAACCAATTTTTTAAAATTAATTAATTAATTAATATGATAACAAAAGCTAATGTAGCTTGACTATGAATGTGAGATGAGAAGTCTTATATTCAAATATAATTTCAATTTATTTCAGTTTTAACTCATTTGGTGGCCTTACCTTTAAAATCCCATCCATAAAACATAATGATATCATCTTTCAGTAAGGCAGCAGACTCACATTTAGTGCTTTTTAACTATATTAAATAGTGTAGAGAATATCAGACTGAAGAAGGCTAGAACAACATTCTGTGGGAAGTGCTTTGGATATTTAAAAAGTTTTATATAAATGATATAGTTACTTAAGAAATTCACTTAATCTCCAGAGATGCTTAAGAGAGTTGGTTCAGAGTTGCAAAAATTCTGCCAATTTACCAGCTTCCTAATGTATAATTTGCCATCTCTTGATAATATCCATATGGATAACCATTATTTTGTAGTTTTAAATAATTTGTGAGATCAGAGTTATAGAAATATTAAGAGACAAGCGAAACTGAAAGCTTGCAGTAAAAACGTTGCTTTTATTTTAAAACAAAGAAACGGAAACTAAACTCAGCCAGTAAAGCACATGGCTTGATTAACATAAGCTCCATACTCACATTGTAGAGAAGACAAAACAGAGAGAGATAACAGCAAGGTAACCAAGACAAAAGGCAGATTTACAATTTTAAAGCTTTTACCACTACTTGGCAGTACCTGAGTGGACAGGGCTTGACATGTGACCACTCACCTAGGCAACCGCATTCCCAATTTGGGAAAGAACAAGCAGGTAAATCTCTGATTGGCTAAGCAACCTAGACTTGCAGGCATCAGCTATTAACATTCCTGGGGGGGGGGAAGCTAACACGTGTGCACTCTCCTGAAGCCCACAAAAAAAAAAAACTTTTTGAGGCTTGACTTTTAAAATCCAGTTTCCCATATTTTTTCAGGATCATAAAAATATATGCAACACATTATACTTTATTACATGTTTTATCGATTATTTTGATTTGTTTCTTTCTTTCCTAAAATTTACAGCAAGAGAATACCTATACAGAATCAATCACCGCCCAGAGTTGCTCTTAGTGAGATAGGCGGTTACAAACTATGAAATATATATATATATATATATATATATATAAATAAACTTTAACAACATTACAGAACCTTGGAACTTTCATTTTAAGCTGCATAACAGAGATTTTCTCCAGCAAAGGAGATCGTTACCTTGTCGTGGTGCTGGAGCTTGAGCACCTCAATGAAACCATGAGCTAAACCGTGAAGGGACACCCAAGACGGGAAGGTCGTGGCAGAGAGGTCAGACTAAATACGATCCCTGGGGAAGGTAATGGCAACCCACCCCAGTATTCTTGCCATGAAAACTAAATGGATCAGTACAACCAAAGATATGTCGGTATACCATCGGAAGATGGGACTCCCAGGTCGGAAGATGGTCAAAATGCTACTGGGGAGGAACAGAGGATAAGTTCAACTAGCCCCAGATGTGATGACACAGCTAGCTCAAAGCCGAAAGGACGGCTAGTGGCCGACGGTGCTGGTGGTGAACGACGAATCCGATGTTCTAAAGATCAACACACCATAGGAACCTGGAATGTAAGATCTATGAGCCAGGGCAAATTGGATGTGCTTATTGGTGAGATGTCAAGATTAAATATAGACATTTTAGGTGTCAGTGAACTGAAATGGACTGGAATGGGCCACTTCACATCAGATGACCACCAGATCTACTACTGTGGAAAAGAGGACCACAGAAGAAATGGAGTAGCCTTCATAATTAATAATAAAGTGGCTCAAGCAGTGCTTGGATACAATCCAAAAAACGATAGAATGATCTCAATTCGAATTCAGGGTAAGCCATTTAACATCACAGTGATCCAAATATACGCCCCAACCACAGATGCTGAAGAAGCAGAAGTAGATCAGTTCTATGAGGATCTGCAGCACCTACTAGATAATACACCAAAAAGAGATGTTATTTTCATTACAGGAGACTGGAATGCTAAGGTGGGTAGTCAGACGACACCTGGAATTACAGGCAAGCATGGTCTGGGAGAACAAAATGAAGCAGGACATAGGCTGATAGAATTTTGCCAAGACAACTCACTGTGCATAACAAACACTCTCTTCCAACAACCTAAAAGACGACTTTATACATGGACTTCACCAGATGGTCGACACCGAAATCAGATTGACTACATCCTTTGCAGCCAAAGGTGGCGGACATCTATACAGTCGGTAAAAACAAGACCTGGAGCTGACTGTAGTTCAGATCACGAACTTCTTATTGCAAAATTTAGAATCCGACTAAAGAGACTAGGGAATACCCACAGATCAGTTAGATATGAGCTCACTAATATTCCTAAGGAATATGCAGTGGAGGTGAAGAATAGATTTAAGGGACTAGATTTAGTAGATAGGGTCCCAGAAGAACTATGGACAGAAGTTCGCAACATTGTTCAGGAGGCGGCAACAAAAAACGTCCCAAAGAAAAAGAAAACCAAGAAGGCAAGATGGCTGTCTGCTGAAACACTGGAAGTAGCCCAAGAAAGAAGGAAAGCAAAAGGCAACAGTGATAGGGGGAGATATGCCCAATTAAATGCAAAATTCCAGAGGTTAGCCAGAAGAGATAAGGAATTATTTTTAAACAAGCAATGTGCGGAAGTGGAAGAAGACAATAGAATAGGAAGGACAAGAGACCTCTTCCAGAAAATTAGAAACATCGGAGGTAAATTCCAGGCAAAAATGGGTATGATCAAAAACAAAGATGGTAAGGACCTAACACAAGCAGAAGAGATCAAGAAAAGGTGGCAAGAATATACGGAAGATCTGTATAGGAAGGATAATAATATTGGAGATAGCTTTGACGGTGTGGTCAGTGAGTTAGAGCCAGACATCCTGAAGAGTGAGGTTGAATGGGCCTTAAGAAGCATTGCTAATAACAAGGCAGCAGGAGACGACGGTATCCCAGCTGAACTGTTTAAAATCTTGCAAGATGATGCTGTCAAGGTGATGCATGCTATATGCCAGCAAATTTGGAAAACACAAGAATGGCCATCAGATTGGAAAAAATCAACTTATATCCCCATACCAAAAAAGGGAAGCACTAAAGAATGTTCAAACTATCGAACAGTGGCACTTATTTCACATGCCAGTAAGGTAATGCTCAAGATCTTGCAAGGTAGACTCCAGCAATTCATGGAGCGAGAATTGCCAGATGTACAAGCTGGGTTTAGAAAAGGCAGAGGAACTAGAGACCAAATTGCCAATATCCGCTGGATAATGGAGAAAGCCAGGGAATTTCAGAAAAACATCTATTTCTGTTTTATTGACTATTCTAAAGCCTTTGACTGTGTGGATCATAACAAATTGTGGCAAGTTCTTGGTGGTATGGGGATACCAAGTCATCTTGTCTGCCTCCTAAGGAATCTGTATAACGACCAAGTAGCAACGGTAAGAACAGAGCACGGAACAACGGACTGGTTTAAGATTGGGAAAGGAGTACGGCAGGGTTGTATACTCTCACCCTACCTATTCAACCTGTACGCAGAACACATCATGCGACATGCTGGGCTTGAGGAATCCAAGGCTGGAGTTAAAATCGCTGGAAGAAACATTAACAATCTCAGATATGCAGATGATACCACTTTGATGGCTGAAAGCGAGGAGGAGTTGAGGAGCCTTATGACGAAGGTGAAAGAAGAAAGTGCAAAAGCTGGGTTGCAGTTAAACCTCAAAAAAACCAAGATTATGGCAACGAGCTTGATTGATGACTGGCAAATAGAGGGAGAAAAAGTGGAGGCAGTGACAGACTTTGTATTTCTAGGCGCAAAGATTAGTGCAGACGCTGACTGCAGCCAGGAAATCAGAAGACGTCGACTTCTTGGGAGGAGAGCAATGGCAAATCTTGATAAAATAGTTAAGAGCAGAGACATCACACTGACAACAAAGGTCCGCATAGTTAAAGCAATGGTATTTCCTGTAGTAACCTATGGCTGCGAGAGCTGGACCATAAGGAAGGCTGAGCGAAGGAAGATAGATGCTTTTGAACTGTGGTGTTGGAGGAAAATTCTGAGAGTGCCTTGGACTGCAAGAAGATCAAACCAGTCCATACTCCAGGAAATCAAGCCAGACTGCTCACTTGAGGGAATGATATTAAAGGCAAAACTGAAGTACTTTGGCCACATAATGAGAAGACAGGATACCTTGGAGAAGAAGCTGATGCTGGGAAAAGTGGAAGGCAAAAGGAAGAGGGGCCGACCAAGGGCAAGATGGATGGATGGTATTCTGGAGGTGACGGACTCAACCATTGGGGAGCTGGGGATGGTGACGGCCGACAGAAAGCTCTGGCGTGGGCTGGTCCATGAAGTCACGAAGAGTCAGAAACGACTGAACGAATAAACAACAACAGAGATTTTAATTCTTTGGGTAGATTATTGGGTTTAAGCCTATTTTTTGTTTGTTTATTCATTCAGTCACTTCCGACTCTTTGTAACTTCATGGACCAGCCCACGCCAGAGCTTCCTGTTGGCCGTCACCACCCCCAGCTCCCTCAAGGTCGAGTCCATCACCTCCAGAATATCATCCATCCATCTTGCCCTTGGTCGGCCCCTCTTCCTTTTGCCTTCCACTTTCCCTAGCATCAGCATCTTCTCCTGTCTTCTCATTATGTGGCTAAAGTACTTCAGTTTTGCCTTTAATATCATTCCCTCAAGTGAGCAGTCTGGCTTTATTATCTGGAGTATGGACTGGTTTATTCTTCTTGCAGTGCAAGGCACTCTCAGAATTTTCCTCCAACACCACAGTTCAAAAGCAAAATAATTAATTAATTAAAATAATTAATTACTTAATTTTAAAAATTAAGCCTGTAGAATATTGTAAATTCATATTAGAAAATAATATGTATTGAATAGGTGTAGAACAACAAAAATTTGGTTTTCATTGACTTTCCTATGAGTGGATAGTTCGCAACACTATTAGGTTTATTATTTTTGCTTGTGATTCTCTGCCATTTTGAAATTGCATAAATCAATTGTAATATTTCAAGCAAAGAGATTTTTTAAAATCAACTTTTGAAGATATTAAATCATATTCTGCTATACTTACTCTATCATTCCCCTCTTCTGTGTCTCCTGTAATACTGCAAAATATTTTTTTAGAATTTGCTTTGGTACAGAAATAGGACTTTGGAGCAAAAAGGTCTCCTATTAAAATTTCATTATTAAGGTAGGAAGGTAGGTAGGTAGGTAGGTAGGTAGGTAGGTAGATAGATAGATAGATAGATAGATAGATAGATAGAATTCAAGGTTCAATTTGTTGTTCAAAAACTGAGTTATAATAATTTTCACATAGATGTATAAGTATTGTTGAATTTTATTTATTTTTTCTGCTTGCTTTATTTGTCTCTCACATCTTTGCTTTGCTTTGCTTTGTTTTACTTTATTTTATTTTTTGTACCTTTATAAATAATCATAACCATTGCTAATACAGTGTATATGAAGCACAGTAAACCCTCCAAGGCATACCTAATTTGGTGCTGCTACAAACATTTGTTAACATTCTGTTTCAATGATTTCCAACTAGGGTTGAATTGAGTCTTAGCCTACAGAACATTGCCCATCAGTAATACATGCCATTGCAAATTCCTTATACAGTGGTCAATCTCTAAAATAGATCACCAGGTGTAACAATGATGAAATCTGATGGACAAGTAAGGTTCAGATACATGTTACAATTTAGCCTTTAACTTAATCCCTGGTTAAGCTGTGGCACAAATGTTATTAGCTGGTTAAAGGAAGTGGAAATCCAATACACAAATTGACAGAAACCCCAGAGCCTATAGATTTGGAAATTAATGACATTCCTTTCCCCTTTCCCTTACAAAAGAAAGTGAATTGTGCATCTGTTATCTAAGTAATTTTGTCCCACCCACTACTCCGCTTTACCTGCCATGTTGAAAACAAAATAAATTATCAGATATGCGGCACAGCGTGATTCAACTGAATGCAAAGTTAGTTGGGGGGTGGAGTGAGGAGCTAAACGTTGTCTTTCTCATTCTAGTTTTAGTGGAGTCCATTGGAGTTCGGTGGCAAATAAATAAATAAATAGACCTAATCAGAATGTCGCCACTCTTTCTCTTTCAAAATCAGGCCAGGTGTTACCTGAGAATCCTGTATAAAAACAGTGGGAAATATAGAAACAACTGGTCTTATCACTCAGTTTCTGAATCTCTGAAACAATTTCAGCCACCAGTATGTTATACCAGATTATCCTATGAGATAGCTTTAAAGAAACAAATGTTTCTCACTGTAACACCAACCACTATTTCTACTTCTAAAAAAATAATTAATTAATTAATTAATTAATTTTCTATCCTGCCTTTATTATTTTTATAAATAACTCAAGGTGGCGAACATACCTAATACTCCTTCCGCCTCCTATTTTCTAAATAGGAAAGGTGCTAATAAAAATCCATGAACATTATACCAGAATGTTTGACCCCACTGCCAGAACTGCCAGGGTCATGATTCTCTCAATTTGTGCCCAGCTCCTTGTTACTGCATGGGCATGTCCATATAGTTTTCTTGACCATAAAAAGTATAAATTGGTTTTCTATTGCCTTTTTCTGCTATATATGTTTGTTCATAATTTCAGCCACCCCAAGTTTTTTTTTTACCTGCTGAGACCCCATTAACTTTCTCACTTACTCACATTTGTATTCTGTTGTGCTCCAAAGAGTGCATGGGTAACATCAGATAAGAAAAAAGCATAGTAACTGACAAGAATAATAAAGATAACAATAATAACATTCAAACTACAATAGCTTGAAAATAAACATATAAAGGATGGTTTAAAACCAATTTCATGCATTACTCTTAATCTCCAAATGCTGTCTTAAAGCATCAAGTTTTATTTGGCAAGTTCCATAAAGACAGATCATCTCTAGAAAAGACCTGCTTTCAGGCCCAATCCGCCTTAATTTTCCAGGAAAAAATGGGTATGATCAAAAACAAACATGGTAAGGACCTAACAGAAGCAGAAGAGATCAAGAAAAGGTGGCAAGAATATACGGAAGATCTGTATAGGAAGGATAATAATATCGGGGATAGCTTTGACGGTGTGGTCAGTGAGCTAGAGCCAGACATCCTGAAGAGTGAGGTTGAATGGGCCTTAAGAAGCATTGCTAATAACAAGGCAGCAGGAGATGATGGTATCCTAGCTGAACTGTTTAAAATCTTGCAAGATGATGCTGTCAAGGTGATGCATGCCATATGCCAGCAAATTTGGAAAACACGAGAATGGCCATCAGATTGGAAAAAATCAACTTATATCCCCATAACAAAAAAGAGAAGCACTAAATCGAACAGTGGCACTTATTTCACATGCCAGTAAGGTAATGCTCAAGATCTTGCAAGGTAGTCTCCAGCAATTCATGGAGCGAGAATTGCCAGATGTAGAAGCTGGGTTTAGAAAAGGCAGACGAACTAGAGACCAAATTGCCAATATCCGTTGGATAATGGAGAAAGCCAGGGAGTTTCAGAAAAAACATCTATTTCTGTTTTATTGACTATTCTAAAGCCTTTGACTGTGTGGATCATAACAAATTGTGGCAAGTTCTTGGTGGTATGGGGATACCAAATCATCTTGTCTGCCTCCTGAGGAATCTGTATAACGACCAAGTAGCAACGGTAAGAACAGAGCATGGAACAACGGACTGGTTTAAGATTGGGAAAGGAGTACGGCAGGGTTGTATACTCTCACCCTACCTATTCAACCTGTACGCAGAACACATCATGCGACGTGCTGGGCTTGATGAATCCAAGACTGGAGTTAAAATCGCTGGAAGAAACATTAACAATCTCAGATATGCAGATGATACCACTTTGATGGCTGAAAGCGAGGAGGAGCTGAGGAGCCTTATGACGAAGGTGAAAGAAGAAAGTGCAAAAGCTGGGTTGCAGTTAAACCTCAAAAAAACCAAGATTATGGCAACCAGCTTGATTGATAACTGGCAAATAGAGGGAGAAAGAGTGGAGGCAGTGACAGACTTTGTATTTCTAGGCGCAAAGATTACTGCAGACGCTGACTGCAGCCAGGAAATCAGAAGACGTCTACTTCTTGGGAGGAGAGCAATGGCAAATCTTGATAAAATAGTTAAGAGCAGAGACATCACACTGACAACAAAGGTCCGCATAGTTAAAGCAATGGTATTCCCTGTAGTAACCTATGGCTGTGAGAGCTGGACCATAAGGAAGGCTGAGCGAAGGAAGATATATGCTTTTGAACTGTGGTGTTGGAGGAAAATTCTGAGAGTGCCTTGGACTGCAAGAAGATCAAACCAGTCCATACTCCAGGAAATAAAGCCAGACTGCTCACTTGAGGGAATGATATTAAAGGCAAAACTGATGTACTTTGGCCACATAATGAGAAAACAGGATACCCTGGAGAAGAAGCTGATGCTAGGGAAAGTGGAAGGCAAAAGGATGAAGGACCGACCAAGGGCAAGATGGATGGATGATATTCTGGAGGTGATGAACTCGAGCTTGGGAGAGCTGGGGATGGTGACGGCCAACAGGAAGCTCTCGTGTGGGCTGGTCCATGAAGTCACGAAGAGTCGGAAGCGATTGAACGAATAAACAACAAAATCCCTTAATCTGCCAAGGAGGGGGACCCAAATCATCTCCTCATATCTTTATGAAACAGGAAGGGTAGATTCTCTTTAGGGTAGGCATCCTGTAAGTAACCTGGAACTAAGTGACAAAGTTTTATAGATAATAACCAACACCTTGAATTGTATCTGGAAACAAAACTGTAGCCAAGCCAGTGCTTTGTGGAAACAGATTAATTAATTTCTTTAATTAGATCATTGCAAATGACAAGTTCCATTCTGACAGCTGGAGTTCCAGCTCATCCAACTCATCTGGGAAACTGATCTCTCAAGTAGAACATATCTTTTAAAAATATTTGTTACAAAAATAAAAGATGCTAAAGTTTTCAGTCATCTAAGAAACGGTCAGAGCTATTCCTTTAATTTTATTAAATAGGTTGGAATATGACAGTTGATTGTTCTTCAATAAATTGAGAATCTTTATGGAGTATAATACTGTTTCCAGTTATTGGTCTATTTAATGAGGATGTGTGATTTATAGGAAACCTAATGATGCTTGCATAGATAGGACTGAGGCTCATTTGAAACCACTGTCCTTTCCCAGTTTCATAAGGGAAACAGAATATGTAGTGGCAACTTAGTGATTAGGACTGGAGATTGGCAATATAAAGTCACTTTCAGGAGAAATAGAGATGATTTCCAATGTGTCCTAAGGACAGAGTAACTCAGCATGTTCTACAATCAGTAAGCTGAGACATTTGTCCCATTATACTGAAAAGTATGTCAGTTTTGTCCTCTATTACCATGACCAAGCAAAAAATTCAGCCATTATGCTATAATCCATTAATAAACTTCCATATACTGTGCTAATTTCCCATTAATCTGGGAATTTAGCCATTTGTCATATAATCAGCACCTTTATGTTGTGCTGATATGACTCATTAGGGCTATACAAAGCTTTGAAGGGGCATTTTGCTTTATTCAACACCTCTATCAAAGAGAACGTTGGGCTGCTGCATGTAAAACTGTGGTGCCCCACTTTTAACCAAAGGTAGCTCCTGTAAACTTTACCCATCAAAATTAGCTTCTGCATTTACATGGCACCCAATCAAGACAGCAGTCCTGCCTCAACATTCCTTATCAAAGCATCAAGGTGAACATGCTGCTTCCTTGTGATGAAGTGTCTTGTCAAAGAAGGGAATATTATCTCCTTGACCAAACTGCTATGTCAAGATTAAGTGTCCCCTTTATACATATACATCATATACTGCACATTATTTCAAAATGATAAAAGAGAGTCTTGCCAGAGAGAACTGTTGTCCTCACATCAAGCAGGTGGATACTTATCTAGTTAGCTAAAGATTACAATCATTGTCATTACAAGAGAAAGGAGAAAAGAGGAAAGAGGAAAGAGGAAAGAGGAAAGAGAGAAAAGAGAAAAGAGAAAAGAGGAAAAAGAAGAAAGCCTGTATAATTCTTTGCAAGCTACTGAATTCTCATCACATACAGTATTATCACAATAGAATATGTTGAAAATGGTTTGTTGGCTAAATGCAAAGCTCAGAAATAGATATCCAACTAGAGCTTCCTGTGGAAAATGGCTGACTGAACAACTTTGCCTGTGAGCTCCACGGGCAGAGCTGGCAACGTGAGGTTTTTTTTGGGCACAGACTGGTTTTTCTGTAGCCCCAAGTGTTTTTCCAGATTGAGGAAAACGCTGAGAATCGACCCATCTGTTCTCCAGACGGTAAGTTGTAGCCAGGAGTTCGTAGACAGCGTCTGCGACCGAGTGGTAAGACTCACCGGGAGGCTGGGATTTAACCTTGTCTAACCTACGTTTGCATTCCCTTATATTATGGAAAGGCTATGACTTATCTCCCTTTTAATATAAGGGAATGCAAACTTAAACATCTAATTTGCTTTTTAAGTTTTGTATCCTAAGAGAAGTTTTTTACAGTAAGAAAAAACGTAATCTCTCAGTGACTATAGTTATTTTTGGAGTTTCTTAATTAAAAAAAAAAAGTTTTGGCTTTCTTCCCAGTTTGGGTTATATTCAGAGATAGAATACTGCCTTTCAGTTGTTATCTTGGTGGCAGAGTTCCAAGGATGAAGTGTTTTTTTCTCTCTTCATATATTTTTTTATTCTAAACTGTACTCTCTGTATATTTTTTTCTATTCTCTGCCTGAATATTTTTTTTTTTGGTTAATTTAGGATTAATTCATTAACCTCTATCTTTGTGAGTTAATTTCTTAGGGTGTGTTATAATTTACAATCTGAATGATGGAAGAGTTTAAAGAAGATTTAAGAAAATTACGTTATCAGCAAGAAAATATTATTTTAAAGAACTGCCAAACTATCATACAAACAGTTCGGGACATTAAAGAGGAGATTTTGGTCAAAATGAAACAATTATATGAAAATACTACGATGGAACAAGAGGAAAACACAGGAAAAGATGGTGTTTTTGCTGTTGTGGGGGTAATTGAAAAGCGCTTGGCTGAGAACTCTAGATTGAAATGTTATGATTATTTTGGTCAATGTTTTGGGGAAAAAGAATGTACTGTGTGGGAGGTTTTTTTCTCTTTCGATGGCAACTTTGTATTTTCTGAAGCTATTGCAGATTTTTCAAAAAAAAGTGTTGCTGTGCTATTGAAATGTCTGAATGTTCTGGTATATTTTGAGAAGGGGTAAAAAAAATTAAGAATACTTAATTGGACTGATAATGAGGTTAATTTGACTCACAGGATTTTTTATTTCTAAGACTTAAAAGATATTTTTTATTCTGATAATTTTCTATATTGGTTTTTAAATATAATTAGGGTTAGATTGTTAATTATATAAGTAGACAATTTATAAAAACTAAGAATATATAGTTGGATTGATAAAGAGATTATATGATTGTTTTATAGGGTTATAGTTTTGTAAAACTTAAAGGATATTGATAAGATATAATGTTTTTATATTGCCTGTGAGATTTAATAGAGTTAAGATTGTTTATTATGTTAATTTTGGATTAATTCATTAACCTCTATCTTTGTGAGTTAATTTTTTAGGGTGTGTCATAATTTACTATTTGAATAATGGAAGAGTTTAAAGAAGATTTAAGAAAATTACGTTATCAGCAAGAAAACATTTTAAAGAGCTATTAAACTATCATTCAGACTGTTGGGGACATTAAAGAGGAGATTTTGGTCAAAATGAAATAACTACCGTATTTTCCGGCGTATAAGACGACTGGGCGTATAAGACGACCCCCAACTTTTCCAGTTAAAATATAGAGTTTGGGATATACTCGCCGTATAAGACTACCCCTCTTCAAAACCTGCAGCTTGCTCCGCCCCGGGGTGGAAAATATCCACGCCAATCACCTGTGTGGTGGGGAAGCAGAGTAGAAAGTAAAAAACTGCAGGGAGAAAACAGGGAAGCGGAGGAGAAAGCGAATACCGTAGTAATGCGAAGCGCAGCAGCGCGGGGTGTGTGTGAAGGAGAATATTGGGGTGAGGGGTGAGAAAGCTTTAACAATTTAAAGAAAGCTTTAATTACCTGGGCAAGGCAGAGGGGTGAAGAATACATTTCCAAGCTTTAGCGGAACAAACCATGAAGGAGGAGGAGGAGGAGGAGAAGGAGGGTGATGGGGGGAAGTTTGAAAAAGCAGATCCAAGTGCAAAAGTTACTGAGTGAGTACTGAGCAACTCCACTTCCCCGCCGCACAGCTGATCCCCGGCGCACAGCTGATCGGCGCCGAGATTTTCCACCCGGGCCCTCCCCCCCCCCCAAATACATCTCCAAGCTTTAGCAGAAGAAACCATGAAGGAGGAGGAAGAGGGTGGTGGTGATGATGGGGGGAGGTTTGAAAAAGCAGATCCTAGCACAAAAGTTAGTGAGTCATTTCAGCCTCCCTCCCTCTCGCTCTCTTTCCCTGGTGATGGATCAGTGCGGGGGGGTGTCCCACCCTCCGCTCCCTCCCTCCCTTGCCGTTTCCTCCCTTCCTTCCCAACACCCCCCCCGGCACTGATCCATCACCAGGGAAAGAGAGCGAGAGGGAGGGAGGCTGAAATGACTCACTAACTTTTGTGCTTGGATCTGCTTTTTCAAACCTCCCCCCAGTGGAGGTTTGAAGTGGAGTTGCACCCGCCCTATAAGACGACCCCCGACTTTTGAGAAGATTTTCCTGGGTTAAAAAGTCGTCTTATATGCCGGAAAATATGGTACATGAAAATACTATGATGAAACAAGAGGAAAACACAGGAAAAGATGGTGTTTTTGCTGTTGTGGGGGTAATTGAAAATCGCTCAGCTGAGAACTCTGAACTGGAATGTTATGACTATTTCGATCAATGTTTTGGGAAAAAAGAATGTACTGTGTGGGAGGTTTTTTCTCTTTCGATGGAAATTTTGTATTTTATTTTTATTTATTTATTTATTATTTAAATTTATCCCCGCCCATCTCCCGGAATAAGGGACTCTGGGCGGTTTACAGGATAAAATGGTTAAAAAACTATACATAAAAATTACAGACCATATAAAATAATTATAAATTATGAATCCAGATGTGTAAAATATTCGTGAAAGAAGGACAATAAAATCAAGGGATTAGCCATCTCCATGATGAACTATCCCTTACTCCATCCCATTTTCTGAAGCTATCGTAGATTTTTCTTTTAAAAAAATTGTTGCTGTGCTGTTGAAATGTCCAAATGATCTGATATATTTTGAGAAGGTATAAAAAATAATTTGAATATTTAATTGGACTGATAATGAGGTTAATCTGACTTACAGAATTTTTGATTTTTAAGCCTTAAAAGATATTGGTTTTTAAATATAATTAGGGTTAAGATTGTTAATTATATAAGTTTTTGTTGTTTATTCATTCAGTCGTTTCCGACTCTTCGTGACTTCATGGACCAGTCCATGCCAGAGCTTTCTGTCGGCCGTCACCATCCCCAGCTCCCCAATGGTTGAGTCCGTCACCTCCAGAATATCATCCATCCATCTTGCCCTTGGTCGGCCCCTCTTCCTTTTGCCTTCCACTTTCCCCAGCATCAGCTTCTTCTCCAGGGTATCCTGTCTTCTCATTATGTGGCCAAAGTACTTCAGTTTTGCCTTTAATATCATTCCCTCAAGTGAGCAGTCTGGCTTGATTTCCTGGAGTATGGACTGGTTTGATCTTCTTGCAGTCCAAGGCACTCTCAGAATTTTCCTCCAACACCACAGTTCAAAAGCATCTATCTTCCTTCACTCAGCCTTCCTTATGGTCCAGCTCTCGCAGCCATAGGTTACTAAAGGGAATACCATTGCTTTAACTATGCGGACCTTTGTTGTCAGTGTGAGGTCTCTGCTCTTAACTATTTTATCAAGATTTGCCATTGCTCTCCTCCCAAGAAGTAGACGTCTTCTGATTTCCTGGCTGCAGTCAGCGTCTGCAGTAATCTTTGCGCCTAGAAATACAAAGTCTGTCACTGCCTCCACTTTTTCTCCCTCTATTTGCCAGTCATCAATCAAGCTGGTTGCCATAATCTTGGTTTTTTTGAGGTTTAACTGCAACCCAGCTTTTGCACTTTCTTCTTTCACCTTCGTCATAAGGCTCCTCAACTCCCCCTCGCTTTCAGCCATCAAAGTGGTATCATCTGCATATCTGAGATTGTTAATGTTTCTTCCAGCGATTTTAACTCCAGCCTTGGATTCCTCAAGCCCAGCATGTCACATTATGTGTTCTGCGTACAGGTTGAATAGGTAGGGTGAGAGTATACAACCCTGCCGTACTCCTTTCCCAATCTTAAACCAGTCCGTTGTTCCATGCTCTGTTCTTACCGTTGCTACTTGGTCGTTATACAGATTCCTCAGGAGGCAGACAAGATGACTTGGTATCCCCATACCACCAAGAACTTGCCACAATTTGTTATGATCCACACAGTCAAAGGCTTTAGAATAGTCAATAAAACAGAAATAGATGTTTTTCTGAAATTCCCTGGCTTTCTCCATTATCCAGCGGATATTGGCAATTTGGTCTCTAGTTCCTCTGCCTTTTCTAAACCCAGCTTGTACATCTGGCAATTCTCGCTCCATGAATTGCTGGAGTCTACCTTGCAAGATCTTGAGCATTACCTTACTGGCATGTGAAATAAGTGCCACTGTTCGATAGTTTGAACATTCTTTAGTGCTTCCCTTTTTTGGTATGGGGATATAAGTTGATTTTTTCCAATCTGATGGCCATTCTTGTGTTTTCCAAATTTGCTGGCATATGGCATGCATCACCTTGACAGCATCATCTTGCAAGATTTTAAACAGTTCAGCTGGGATACCGTCATCTCCTGCTGCCTTGTTATTAGCAATGCTTCTTAAGGCCCATTCATCCTCACTCTTCAGGATGTCTGGCTCTAACTCACTGACCACACCATCAAAGCTATCTCCAATATTATTATCCTTCCTATACAGATCTTCCGTATATTCTTGCCACCTTTTCTTGATCTCTTCTGCTTTTGTTAGGCCCTTACCATCTTTGTTTTTGATCATACCCATTTTTGCCTGGAATTTACCTCCGATGTTTCTAATTTTCTGGAAGAGGTCTCTTGTCCTTCCTATTCTATTGTCTTCTTCCACTTCCGCACATTGCTTGTTTAAAAATAATTCCTTATCTCTTCTGGCTAACCTCTGGAATTTTGCATTTAATTGGGCATATCTCCCCCTATCACTGTTGCCTTTTGCTTTCCTTCTTTCTTGGGCTACTTCCAGTGTTTCAGCAGACAGCCATCTTGCCTTCTTGGTTTTCTTTTTCTTTGGGACGTTTTTTGTTGCCGCCTCCTGAACAATGTTGCGAACTTCTGTCCATAGTTCTTCCGGGATCCTATCTACTAAATCTAGTCCCTTAAATCTATTCTTCACCTCCACTGCATATTCCTTAGGAATATTAGTGAGCTCATATCTAACTGATCTGTGGGTCTTCCCTATTCTCTTTAGTCTGATTCTAAATTTTGCAATAAGAAGTTCGTGATCTGAACTACAGTCAGCTCCAGGTCTTGTTTTTACCGACTGTATAGATGTCCGCCACCTTTGGCTGCAAAGGATGTAGTCAATCTGATTTCGGTGTCGACCATCTGGTGAAGTCCATGTATAAAGTCGTCTTTTAGGTTGTTGGAAGAGAGTGTTTGTTATGCACAGTGAGTTGTCTTGGCAAAATTCTATCAGCCTATGTCCTGCTTCATTTTGTTCTCCCAGACCATGCTTGCCTGTAATTCCAGGTGTCGTCTGACTACCCACCTTAGCATTCCAGTCTCCTGTAATGAAAATAACATCTCTTTTTGGTGTATTATCTAGTAGGTGCTGCAGATCCTCATAGAACTGATCTACTTCTGCTTCTTCAGCATCTGTGGTTGGGGCGTATATTTGGATCACTGTGATGTTAAATGGCTTACCCTGAATTCGAATTGAGATCATTCTATCGTTTTTTGGATTGTATCCAAGCACTGCTTTAGCCACTTTATTATTAATTATGAAGGCTACTCCATTTCTTCTGTGGTCCTCTTGTCCACAGTAGTAGATCTGGTGGTCATCTGATGTGAAGTGGCCCATCCCAGTCCATTTCAGTTCACTGACACCTAAAATGTCTATATTTAATCTTGACATCTCCCCAATAACCACATCCAATTTGCCCTGGCTCATAGATCTTACATTCCAGGTTCCTATGGTGTGTTGATCTTTAGAACATCGGATTCGTTGTTCACCACCAGCACCGTCGGGCGCTAGCCGTCCTTTCGGCTTTGAGCTAGCTGCGTCATCACATCTGGGGCTATTTGAACGTATCCTCTGTTCCTCCCCAGTAGCATTTTGACCATCTTCCGACCTGGGAGTCCCATCTTCCGATGGTATACCGACATATCTTTGGTTGTACTGATCCATTTAGTTTTCATGGCAAGAATACTGGGGTGGGTTGCCATTACCTTCCCCAGGGATCGTATTTAGTCTGACCTCTCTGCCACGACCTTCCCGTCTTGGGTGTCCCTTCACGGTTTAGCTCATGGTTTCATTGAGGTGCTCAAGCTCCAGCACCACGACAAGGTAACGATCTCCTTTGCTGGAGAATTATATAAGTAGACAGTTAAAAAAACTAATATATATTTGGATTGATTAAGTGAGTATATGATTGCTTTATAGGGTTTTGTAAAACTTAAAGGATATTGATAGATATGATGTTTTATACTGTTTTAGAGATCTAATAGAGTTAAGATTGTTTATTACAAAGGCAGAAAATTTATTTGTTTTTATAATTTGATGTGTATTGTGCAGACAGAAATATATAGAATAGCAGTAGAAGGGGGAAATTATTAAATGGATTATTTTTAAAAGGAAGGGATTGAAGGGGAAGGAGCAAATTTATTAGAGATTTATATATTGGAAGGATTTATAGAAATAATGTGATTATGGTTTGACTTAGAGGAAGGGCTTGTTTGTGGAAATTGCTGTATATTCTTGCTGTGAAAAGCGGGAAGCCACCTGTTTATATGTAATTTTTTAGAAGTTTCTTCTTTTTTGTTTTTGCACTTTTAATGTTATTCTTTTTGTATGTAGTGTTTTTCCTTTTTTTGTAGTTTTTTATCTTTGTTCTAAAAAATAATAAAAATTTTATATATAAAAAGAGAAATAGATATCCAACTAACTAATTATGAGGCCATTTTAGTAATATTTTAACATTTTCCCCAGTTATTACTCCCCAATTTTACAGCCCTGAAAAAAGAGATACTTAACTGAACACAAAAGCTTAAACAACAGTTCTGTTCTGACAATCATTTGACATTTAATATCTTCTTGGTCATATGGACGTAAGGCATCTCATTTTTAAAGGGAACAATTACATTATGAAATTGACAGTAAATTGCAAGGAAGTTGTGAATATAGGTTATGAGAAATACCAAACAAGTATCCAAAATATTAAGGGAGGATGAATTCTGAGTAGCATGGATTCTGGCTGCATGCCATGAAATAAAATATACTGCTTATAGAAGGTGATGAATCAATGGAGGATTACGTTGAAAAATAATATATAAAGTCTCCCTGTATGCCAGGGTATATACCCAGCTGTCCTTCCAGGGTTTTTTTTTTCACATAGTGAATATTAACATCTGGAAATAACTTCATGATCAGCAGCCTTTTCATTTGGAATTTTGGCTCTCTACATTCTCTTAGAGGGATTTAGGAAAATAAGGAATAGGAAAATAAGCCACTTTCGCTTCCGGGTGCTGGACTGAGTGGAGCGAAGAGCTGATAGCTCCGCGGTTTTCTGTCTGCGGCGAGAAAATCGCTGAAAAACCACCCTCGAAGAGAGGGTGGGCAGAAGATTTATCACAAGGGTCGTCGAACCTGCTGCTCTATCCTGACCCCTGTATACCCACTACAGGGGAAGAGAGATTTGAGTGGTAACAGACGACTGGAACTAACATGAAAGCTCTGCAGAAACCGTGAAACTAAATAAGTTAAGTAGCTCCTCATCCAGCCTTTTAGTTGCACTTTTTTTTTAAATATTACTGGATTTATTAAGCACTAGGATTTATTTCTGGACTGTGATTTATAGATGCTGGTGTTTTATTTTTCTTTCTTGTCAGAGGAGTGTTTGAACGGTGGGTTTGGAAAGATAATTGACTCTGCCTGGAGTGGGCTGAGTGACTTTCTCTTTTGATTCTAAATATTTCTACTCTTGGTTTGCTTTCATCCTTATTGCAATTATAAGTATTTTTTTTTCCCTTTGGGGACTAATTTGTCTGGATTTAAAGTTTTTATGGATAAATGAATTACTGATTTGATATTCTTTCTTCTACCTGTTTGGGATTTTTATTATGAAAGAACTCTTTTTGCTTTTCTCCATAAGTGTTTGAATATTTTTTGGATTATATAAGTCACTTTATAGAATTTTTATGAATGCCTTGGACTCCTTCTGTATATAAATTAGACGACTTATTCATGGTTGGACTGTGTGGATATAAGCTGCCGTGAGAAACCTTGGGATTGTTTATCTTTTTTGTTATTATTTTGACTACAATAAAACCTCTCTGTTCTTTTTTTATCTTTTATTTACTTGCTCTTACGCTTGGACATACAATTTTAATGGACTAGATTTTTTGCTATTCTGATAATTACATTTAAAGGACTATTTTTATTTTTAAAAGTTTTTTTATTCTCCTATTATTAAAGGGGGAGAAGAAGAGAGGTTCTTTGTCTTTGTCTTCCCCCTCTCCTCTCCTTTTTTTTTTTTTCCTTTTTTTCCTTCTTGCCTTTTCTCTCTTACAGGGAAACTATCTACATTATGACAATCATGGCATTAACACCTGGAGCGTCGGTGGAGCCTCTTCAGTCAGAGATGAGAAAACTTCTGGAAGTGATGACATCATTTAATAAAGAAATGAGAGAGAAGGAGTGCATTTTGAGACGGAGACAAGTTCCAGAACAGTTGAATGAAGATGTAGGAGAAAGGACTGTTTCTATATTAGATAAACCCTTGGAGATAAAAGAACAAGACCTAGATTTGGAAATAGATAAAATTTTTAGAGAACAGAAAGTGTTTAAAGAACAAAAGTTAAGGATAATTTTTACTTTAAAAGTTAAAACATTTTTAGAGAAATATAAGACAGACATGAGGGAGGCACCAGGAGAACGTAAGAAGCATTTCATAGAATAGAATAGAAGTAAAGGATAGAGATAAATGGCTGACCTATAAGGACTTTTTATTGTTAAAATTGATGGATTGGCAGAAAAGGATAAATTGACACGTTTATTAAAAGAAAATTCAATTATTACTCTTTTAAAGATTAGAAACTATTAATGGACTATTTGGAAAATGTTGGAGGGGCAGAGCTTATAAGAGGATTTGAAGATTAAATTATATATAAATTGATATATTAGATAAGAAATGTTTTTTAATGTGATTTACAGATTTAGTATGTAAGATGCATTTTATAGAATAGAATAGAAGTAAGGAATAGAGATAAATGGTTGATTTATGAGGACTTTTTATTATTAGAATTGATGGATTGACAGAAAATGAGAGATTGATATGTTTATTAAAAGAAAATTTAAACTATTATTTTTTTAAGAGTAGAAACTAATAATGGACTATTTGGAAAATACTGGAGGGGCAAAGTCTATATGAGGATTTGAAGATTAAATCATATATAAACTGATATATTAGACAAGAAATGTTTTTTTAATGTCATGTATAGACCTAGCATGTATGACAAATTTTGTAAAGTATTGTGACCAGAGATTAATCGGAAGCTGACTACTTTCTATGTTTCATCTTTTTTCTTTTTTTTCTTTGCTTTACTACACCTTTTTTTCTTCTTTCTTTGATTTGTATTTCTGTTTCTCTTCCCGTTTCCAACTTTTAACTATGTATATTCAAAACCCAATAAAATATTTAAAAAAAAAAAAAAGAATAGGAAAATAAGCCCAAACTGTATTGTTGGGCTTACAAATGAAAATAGGCATAATACCTAGCTAGTCACAGAATCTAACTTTCTTCTCCAAAGCAGACAGTCCAAGACTGGCAGAAAAGACTGTAGTCAGCACAATATGGAAGTGGCTGAGTAACCCAGAACCCTATTTTTATGCCCACAGCATCTAAGTTATATAGGCTTAACACAGCAGAATGCTATTTATGTGCAAAATGGATTGTTTAATTCATAGAATATTCAATTTTAGCCCTGGAATCAGCTCATCTGAGTATTCCAGGGGTAGCTGTTATATTTCTGGAAGTTTAGCTTCTGTTATAGCAAATGGCTCTGCAGTAGGTGTTCCAATCTCCTCTTAAATAAGCTAATAGAATGTCCTGGGGATGAATCACTCTATTTTTGCACTTGCTCAAGTATCTCTCAGATGCAAAGTCTGGGGTGTGATTGTTTCTGACTCTACCTTTGCAGTGGGACAACCAGCCAATTTTAATGGAGATAAACTTAACCCCCAATAGTCCCAGCTGACTTCATTGAGTTACGCAAGCCCCTTCGCCATGACAAGGCAGTGAAAGACTGAAGGCAAAAGGAGAAGGGGACGGCAGAGGATGATATGGTTAGATAGCATCACCGATGTAATGAACATGAATTTGAGTAAACTCCGGGAGACAGTGGAGGACAGGAAGGCCTGGCGTGCTTTTCTTTGTGTCCATGAGGTCACGAAGAGTCGGACATGGCTAAACGACTGAACAACAACAACAAAGTCCCAACACATATTTAGCTGTGACAACCTAATTAAAGGAAATTCAGTGAAGATCCCCCACTTTTAGCCTCAAGCCCCAAAGCAGACCTGAAAGGCCATTAGGAATACAATAGATGGAAAACAGTCTTGAGCAATAGCCAATCAACTAAAAGAAAAAAAAATCCCACTACAAACATCTATTGTATACTTCTTTGGTGGCAGAAACAGCTCTGGCATCATCATCACCACCACCATCATCATCATTCCTCCTTTCCTGCATCTAGCTGTTTTCTATTTTTGTTCAAAATCTGAGATGCAAATGGAGTTGAGTGGCCAAAGGTTTTTGGAAGCCATTATGAATTGTGACAACATAACTGAGACAGAGTAGGCCTGGTATGTAGTGACTCAGGAATTTCCAAGTATGGAAATCAATTTCTTAATTTACCCTTCCCAATTTTGGAAATTCTCTTTTACCTTGATAAGGACAATTGTATGATTTGCATTAAAAGAAATAGAAACACACTTGGTTTTAATAATTTTTTGCTGTTTTTAAGTTATTGTTTCTTCTTCCCTGCCAGGATTGGTATGTTAAAGTCCTCAGTGTCACCTACCACACTTCTATACCCCAAAGGTGCAGTTTGCATCTCTGCTGACCCATTCGCATAAAAATATAACCCAATGCAGAATCGGATTGATTCCCATCCACAGTATTTTGTCCCCAATTTTTAATCATCTTGCTTGATGAAAAATTTTTGGAAACTCCAAGGGCTGCACATCATTTTGTAAGCCTTCATTTGACCTTACAGGGCTACTCCTTCTATATGGTTTTTTATGTTTTGTTTTTCCCCTCACAGTTAACATAGATTATGTTTGCTTTTAAGTAATAATTATGTTCTATCTCCACAACAAACTTGGCTGAATTTCAGAACATTGCACAACACTATTGGTTTGACACCGAAGGCAGCTACTCATTTGCAGCCTCCATCTCATTCCACACTGCAGCATTTTGCACATGTACATTTGATAAGTCTTATCCAAATTAATGCCAACATTATGTGATCAACTGCAATGCCATATACTAGATGAATCAAATCTCATGGATATCTCTACTGATTTTCCCCAGAATCATCGTCAGTATTATAAGAAAATAATGCATTCACTTGACGTATACTCAAAATATTTTTAGATTAATATGCCTATCATAATTCTTGACTATAGCTGGTGCAATACAATAATTAATGAATAAGTTGCTTTTAATGTTCCATGGTTTGGTGATATACAACTTGCAGCTTCTCAGAATTTTTTAGAGTTATGCTTAGATGAGCAAGCCCCTGATATATTGCTTCTATGGCAAGAGTATAATAGCCAAAGAACAATTACTTGCTATATGTGGATGGCATTTTATCAATGGAATTTCCATTAAGTTAGCCTTCCATCTTGTTAATATTGTAGTCTTTTTTTCTTAGACCTTGACATCATTATACTGTGTCACTGTAGGAGGAAAATCTGTGAATTTTTAAGGTACCTTTGATAGAAGAGAATATATGTAGCTCAGGGTTGAACTGTGGAGTCCTTGGTGCTCTCTGACCTTGTTTCATTACCCAACTAGGTAACAGCATCAGTGCTCATGAGTGTGGGGTTTACTTCCTGTTTATATACAGTAGCTTGCCATGCTAGTGTTGGTGGGGGTGTGGTTTTCTCCTTGGTAGTTCCTTAATTAAGGTATTGTTTTCTGCTTGATTGTTTGTCTGGTTTTAATCCCAGCAACTCCCTCTAGGTGTAGGCTGCTGGAGAGGATGTGTTCTGGTCTTTTTGTTTCTTTTTTAGCTTTTCTATTGTCTCTTTGGAATGGTGTGGAAATGTGGTTTATTTCTGTGTCTATTGATGGCTGATTTGTCTGAATGCCAAGCTTCCAGGAATTCTCTAGTGTTTTTGGATTTAGCTTGGTCTAGGATGCTCACAGTTTCCCAGTTGAAACCATGGTTGAATCTGACCATGTGTTGTGAGATTAAGGAGATTTTATCTATCATGTCTTCTGATTGATAGTTGGTGTTCATGGATGCGCTCTGCTAATCTTCTTTCTGTCCTACATAGTGGCTGTTACAGTCCTTACACTGTATGTTGTAGGTGACTCCAGTTTTTTTCTTTTTGGGCTACTGGGTCTTTTGCTTTACTTAAGATGTTTCGGAGGTTTTTTATTTGGTTTGTGTGCTACCGTGATGTCGTGTGGTTGTAATAGTCTGTTGGTTGTTTCTGAGATGTTTTTGAAGTATGGTAGTTTTATCCTTCAGAGAGAATATTTGTAGCTCAAGGTTGAACTGTGGAGTCCTTTTTTCTCTCTGAGCCTTGTAGTTTTCTTGCAGATGTTTCATTGCCAGGCTAGGCAACATCTTCAGTTTAAGGACTGTAAGAGCCACTATGTAGGACAGACAGGCAGAAGGTTAGCAGAGCACATCCACGAACACCAACTAGCAGTCAGAAGACATGATGAAAACTGATGAATATCAATGTTGTCACATAGTGAAAAGTAGTAAAATGGTGGGCTTCCTCCTCTCCACTAGTCTTCCTCACATGCTATGTCTGACTTTGTGTTTGGTAATATTTATTCATGGATTTTTTTACAGCTATGACAACTAGCCCAACCTTAGTTATCGCTGCTTTATCTTCCCACATGATAGGCCATGTACAGCTGTCCTCTTCAATATTTTCAGACAAACCCAACCACATGCCCACAACATTAGATACTTCTGAGGAAAACCAAACTACATCCAAGTACTTTCTACCCCATTAGTTAAAATGAATGAATAAGCACATGCTTAAATCTCTCCCACTCAGTTGAAAACTTAGTAGCTATACTAACACTACAAGGTAAGCTTGGCTAATTTTGAACTCAGTTACATTTTTGTGACTAAATATGGTTAATTCCATGTATTGTGTGAATCTATGAGTGCTAATAAACCAAGAAAAAAATAATTATGACTCAGTCTGTACCCAGTCAGCCTTAAACATTTAATCTTATTGGGTATTTAGATTTCATTTTTCTCTTAAAGCCAGAGCACATAATAGCAATTCTATAGGAATTTGTCATGCCTCATGGGAATCTCGTATTGGTCTGCTAGGCAAATAAAGTGAGGCACCATGGGATGATTCTGTTTAATTCCTAGAAAATTACAAGGTTCAAGTTGACCAACAAATTGATGGCAAGCTTTTACATTTTTATGCACTTCCAAGTATAATCTCCCTTTAAGATATTTTCTTTCACAGCCTTGAACCAACGTTTCAATAACAGCAGTCTAATTATTAGAACACAATGCAGGATTTTTACTATATGGAAAATTTCATTGCAAAACTAGCCTTTGAGCAAAGAAGTTGCACATTAGCCAAACAATTAGTATTTTGTCAGTTTCCAAGGACAGTGTTATATGGCATATTTCAGTGGCTGTCTTTTGTCCATCAATACCATATATTTATTTTCAGAATAGATGGGGTTGTCGGAAAAATGATCTAACAGTTAAACACATTTTCTCCCTAATGGTTCAGATTTAAAAATTGTGTGTGTATTTGCTGTATCTCTATGTGTATTTCAAACCCATGACAATCTCTGCTATTTTGTTGAAGACATGTTTAACACTCCATCAAACTAAATGAACTATTTGTTTATTCTACAGGATTGTACAGGATATGTAGCCATTTTGATTGTAGCAGACATTTTGAATTCCCCCCCCCCCTTACAAGAAAACAGGAAACACCAAAAGGGCTTTTTTATTTCTTGTCTCTCATAGAATACAGCCAATATTTACACCCTCTTCTTTGTGGGGTGCCGCAGGGCTCGGTACACTCTCCACTCCTTTTTAACATCTACATGAAACCACTGGGCGAGATCATCCGTCACCACAGGATGAGGTATCATCAATATGCCAATGATACCCAATTATACATCACCATCCTGGGTGAATTAAGTGATGCTGTGACCACCCTTTCCAGGTGCCTGGGGGCTGTGGAGGCCTGGATGGAGAACAACAGGCTTCGGCTGAACCCTGGTAAGACGGAGTGGCTGTGGATTAATGGCATCTCGGCATCTGGTAAATTGTCATCTTTAGTTCTGGATGGGGTCATACTACCCCAGACAGACCTGGTGCATAACTTGGGGGTCCTCTTGGACTCATGACGCCTGCTCGAAGAGCAGGTGGCAGTCGTGGCCAGGAGGGCCTTTGCTCAACTTC
The DNA here is from genome assembly GCA_023362775.1 of Charina bottae. Classification (NCBI taxonomy): domain Eukaryota; kingdom Metazoa; phylum Chordata; class Lepidosauria; order Squamata; family Charinaidae; genus Charina; species Charina bottae. Next base: position 31,943,372 of record JALMGJ010000008.1, read on the forward strand.
ATGTTGTGCACCAGTTATGCCCTTTCCTGGACTGAGAGGCCCTTTGAACTGTCACTCATGCCCTGGTTATCTCCCATATAGACTACGGTAATACGCTCTACATGGGGCTACCCTTGAAGAATATCCGGAAGCTACAGCTGGTCCAGAATGCATGGCAGGATTTACACTGGTGCAATCCTGACATACTGACCCCCCCAAAAAAACAGCAGGTTCTGCAGATGAAAGAACAGCCTATTAAGATACAAAAGTCGTTGAAGATTCAACCTGTAAAATAGACAGAAAAGTTAGTTAGTCTCCATTGTCTCATTTCATTTTGTCAGGGAACTGAGTATGAAACTGCTTTGTGAGTTCGGAGGCACGAACGTGTTTGCTAGCAAACCATTCGCTGAAACCATCATTCCATGCATAGTGGACACCTTCGGGCTGACTGTCTCCAATTCAGTGTCCAGTCTGGTCATCTTGAGCTCCAATTTTGACATCTGTTGGGCCTGCGAGCCTCATCTTGTAGTCACATGGCTACCAACCTCGCTCTCCATTCCCCCTCCGATGCCCATGGACCACCGGCCTTTCGACTTTGGCATCTTGCCCTGGCCTTCGATCGGAGGTTATGGGGAGTCTGACCAGTCTTGATCTGTCTCCTCACACCGCTTCTTACATGCACCCTTCTCTGAAAACTTCAGTGTCTTGGTTGCTTTAGAGGCTGCCACTGCCTCTTCCACTCTCCCCTCCTCTGAGGTGCTCAGTCGCGTTGGTGGGACCACATCATCCACTCCTCCACTTGTCATAGTCATTGAGGCAGCTCCCTCCATTCGATCTGGAACCAAAGAAGTTGGACGCTCAAACCTCGAAAGTGTGGGTTGACTCTCAGCCAAAGGCGAATCCTCTGGTAAAGGACTATCCTCGGGTAAAGTCAACATGCAAACTTGGATTCAGGTCTTTCTCTGGTGTCTCTGATTCTAAATCCCCAAATCAGTCTTCCTCAGTACAGTTCAGTTGAAATGCAGCAGAAAGCTTTATTAGAGATATACAAATCAAAGCATGGCACCTGAATGAAAGTTCCTGCTCAATGATTGAATTTTCTTTCCTCCCACTGTCGTGCCAGCCCCCACCATCCGATGATGTCAGCCCCAGATCTTTCCCACTCAGTTCCAGTCCCCCTCCCGTCCGGTGCTTGTCTCCGAGATGTTCCCAGGTGGATGACCTTGGCATGCTGCAAAACAATCTCCAACTGTTTCTACTAGAATGCTCTCCCCCCTCTTGCAGGCTCCAACTTGGCTGACACGGGTCTTGTCCATTCCCTCCCTTTAGCTTCTAAAGTCCCATGGCAGGATTTGCACTGGTACAATCCTGACAATAAGCTTATTCCATATATGCCTCATTTCTCTTCCATATGGACATGGATAGATTATATTCTCTTCCTTTGTTTGCTTGTTTTCCTTATTGCAATTCTACTGTATTATATTTCTGCATAATGTGTGACTCTTCTTGGTGTGGTACAGCTCTTTCTGCAAAAGCTGTTGCCAGCTATGCTGCCTAGCTCCCACCGACCATGAATTCCTAGGCTGGTCACTTCATTACTGGACAGAATGCCCTCCACCCTGTTGTCCACCTGAAAGGGGATAAAAGAAATTGGGGAATGGGGAGGTTTAAGAGCATGGAAGATGTTGATGTGGTTTAAGTATGAGTAAAATCATACAGCTGGAACTGTGAGTTTGGAAAGGAGACACGTAATAAAAACTAGACCTTTGTCTTTTCCGTGGTGTGAAAGGAGGCAGTACTGTGTATGGGCACAATAAATGCCATTGTTTATGGTAATGGTGTTAGCATCTAAAGCAGGAACACAGTCCTGCTAGTTTAGAGGAATGTAGGGGCAGTGCAGTAAGATCATCCCCTAAGTATTATCTAAGACATTCCAGTTATAGAGGTCATAGTATGAGTTATAATATATTCTTTATCATTGTAAAGAAATGATGTTTCTTTATCATTGTAAAGAAATGAAGGTACTGTATATAACCTGTAACCTTGCTTTGTTCAGGGTTCTTCTGAGTTCCTTTGGCGAGGAGCCCAGTGATCGCTATAATTGTGCATGCCAATAAAATATACTTTGTTTCAACTATCTCCAATCATGTCGAGTGCTTATTTTGCTCTTTTTCTGAGTAAGTGGCCATACTTCTAAATAAAGCAGTGCACACCAGCTATCCATTATGTATTATTTTTTAAGAAAACTTAAGGGACTTATATCTCTATCTCTATCATCTCTCCCTGACAATTAGCCAGGAAGACACATTCTTCTCACTGAGTACCACACTGCAGACCCAAGAAGTGGAATAAAATATGAATACACGCAGCACTGAGGTATACCAGGTTTACAGTGCCCCAGATATCTCTAATAGAGATGCCCAATTGAAGTGTAAGTCACAATTTACCTTCTGCACTTCTGGTGAATTATACTGAAATGTCTGATCATTATATGCACCATCCATGAATCTCATAGAATTCATATATACCAAAGAGACTTTGGAAAACACTGGTATAAAAAAAGCCAAATTAAATTCCTACTCCTGTATGTAATTGCTGTATATACAGGAATAAAGTAAAGAATAAAGAGCTGAGATTCAGCTCTCTGTTCTTCCACCTATTCAAATTAAGGTTTCTAAGGGAAATTGAATTGGCTAACATATTAAAGATCATTGTGACTGTCAACACTCATATTTGAGTTAAATGGCTTTATACAGTGCAAATTTGTTGCAGATTGAAAAGATAATGAACCACAGTTTTTTCTTTTTTTAAAATGTTGCTTTCTTTTTAGTTCCTCTGAAGCTGATGAGTATTGGCTTTCCAAGGTATACAGATGGCATGTTTGTTAAATCATAAAATAGTTAAGCATAAATAGTGCCTCCTTTTAATTTGTAATGTCAAAAGTTTGCATACTTCTGTTGATGGGGATAGTTAAGCAGCTTCATGTTGTACAAAGGAAAATATGTAGTTAAGGATATGAAAGAAGAATAACTCTGGTTATTGGGCAAACCATTTAATTGGGCTAGAAACCAGGAGACTGAGAGTTCTCGTCCCGCCTTAGGGTTAGGGTGATCTGAGAGGAAATGAGGGAGCCAGTTTGGTCTAGTGGTTAAGGTGCTGGACTAGAAACCAGGAGACTGTGAGTTCTAGTCCCACCTTAAACAAGAAAAGCCGGCTGGGTGACCTTGGGCCAGTCACTCTCTCTCAGCCCAACTCACCTCACAGGGTTGCTGTTGTGGGGAAAATCGGAGGAGGAAGGAGTATTTGGTATGTTCGCTGCCTTGAGTTATTTATAAAAATAATAAAGGTGAGACAGAAAATAAATAAATAAATAAATAAATAAATAATTGTTTTAATATAAAAGTGACTAGTAATCACAGCACATTGAGAATTACATATGTAGAGAATCATCACCAGCTTGATCCAAATCAGCCATTAATGTTCTTTCCCCAATCACTAATTCAGTAATTACTCTTGGAAGAAAGAAAAAGATGCCCTCAGGCAAGGGTTAGGAAAAAAAACACAGAACCATCAGACATAGGATCCATAGGAAGGAGGTACCAGGACCCTCTTCTTCAATATTCAGAAAAATCCCAGTAATCAAATCTAATCCAGACAATAATCACCAGGCCTTGAGGAACAAAGATAATTTTGAGTTATAAACAAAAGGGTTGAAAAGCAAAGAAATGGTGGATTACAATGGAGTGTTCTATGGGAATGAAAAGTTTACTCAGAGGTTGGTCCTTGCTCCTGAGTAGGCTGGTGGTCTAACTGGACTTTTATGGGTGGGAGATGAGTCTGAATGCAGACTATTTGATAAAATCAAATAACATTTCATTTGGTACATCAGAGGAGTGTGATAATGTCAAAGATATCATGCCAGCTGGAACTATAACTGTGTAAACCTTTCTGGTACACTAATAGCCAGCTCCTAATCTTCATTTTTCTTGGTCCTGCCTCTGATTTGGATTTCTGGATTATGTTCTCTGCTTTCTAACTACAGATATCTGGCTTCTCTGTAGCAATCATTCTTCTTTTATTGACTGCAATTATTATTATACAAAGGTGAGCTCACCCTTGCTTTCTTAGGTCTCACTGTTCATATTTCTTGTTTCTGAGAAGGAGCCACTGCTTCAGGAACAAACTGATGATAGGGACGATGTGATCACTGCAGAAACATGAAAGAAGAGCAATGTTAGCTTTAGAATGAGAGTCATGTCTGGTAGGAATCTTATGTTTATGTTAGAGTACTTTGTTGGTAAATGTATCTCTTGGCATTAGGATAAGATTAGACTTCTGGTCATGATAACGTAGTCTGTGCACACTCCTAAGAAGATCTTCAAACTATCCTAAACATCTTTGCAGAAGCATATGAAAAACTCGGCCTCTCGATTAACATTAAAAAATCCAAAGTGCTTTACCAGCAAGTTCGAACCAATCCCTCCGCAGAGCCATCAATCCAGCTTAAAGGTGTGTCACTAGAAAATGTCGATCACTTTTCTTATCTCGGCAGCCATCTATCTACAAAAGCCGACATCGACACTGAAATTCAGCATCGCCTGAGCTCTGCGAGTGTAGCTTTCTCCCGAATGAAGCGTAGAGCGTTTGAGGATTGGGACATTCGCAGGGAGACCAAAATGCTTGTTTACAAAGCCATTGTACTACCAACCCTTCTGTACGCCTGTGAAACATGGACCCTCTACAAACGGCACCTCCAACTTCTTGAAAGATTCCATCAACGCTGCCTCCGAAAAATTCTGCAAATTACTTGGGAAGATAGGCGGACTAATGTTAGCGTATTAGAAGAAGCGAAAACCACCAGCATTGAAACAATGATCATCCAACATCAACTTCGCTGGACCGGTCATGTTGTTCGAATGCCTGACCATCGTCTTCCAAAGCAGCTACTTTACTCCCAACTTAAGAATGGAAAACGGAATATTGGTGGACAGCAAAAGAGATTCAAAGATACTCTCAAAGCTAATTTAAAAAAATGTAATATCAGCATTGAGAACTGGGAAGCCCTAACTCATGAGCGTTTCAATTGGAGGTCATCCTTTATTAATGGCGCTATGGACTTTGAAGAAGCATGAGTACAGGGCGAAAAGGAGAAAAGAGCTAAAAGGAAGGCACGTCAGGCAAACCCTCATCATGACCGTCTCCCACCCGGAAACCTATGCCCTCATTGTGGGAGGTTGTGCGGATCCAGAATTGGCCTTTATAGCCACTTACGGATCCACCGTTAAAATTTTACCTTTGGAAGACAATCTTACTCGGCTACGAGTGATCGCCAATGAGACTTATGGTTAGGTAGCCTTGGGGGTTCTATTTAAAATTTAGCGAGAGGGTTAGCTTTAGCATGAGTTTTTAAGAGTTAGTGGTAGTCTTACATGTATGTTGTGGTAAAGGTAGATTGTAACATTTCTGGTAAATATTTCTGTTCCTGTTAGGGTTAAGGTTGGGCTTCCTTGATGACTCTGTTGAATTTAGCATGAGGGTTGGCTTTACCGTGCCTTTCTTTGGCTAGGTTTATATTGCAGTGAGGTCTCTGTCCTTGGATACCACTGAGAATAAATATATATCTTCACAGTTGGGTGAACTTTGAGCTAGTGCTATGCTTTTTGAGGTCTATAGGGAAAGTCAGCTTGAGGGTTAGTTTTAGGGTGAGAATTTCAGGTTAGTGGTAGTATAAGGGGATAGCTTTTGGGGGTTATATTTTGGGTATGCACTTGTATTGGTTTTCAAGCTAAGTTAGGTTAGGGATTGGCTTCCTTGGGGTTAGAGGTGAAATGTGTTGTTCCAGTTATCTTTAGAGTGAGTTAAATCCATAGAAATACTTATACTCCATTCATGTCATGGAGTTTATTGCAACACTGAGAGTATACATTTCTATTAGCTTTCAGGTGCAGTTAGGGTAAATGTTAGGCTTCCTTAAGGACTATGTAAAATATCAGGTGAGGATTAACTTTAGCATGATTTGTTTTAATGGTACTGATCATCTTTGGTTTATGTTATCGGGTGGATTGTGCACACCAATAATTCTTAGAGTAAATATGTCTCTTTCCAGTAGGATGAACTAAGGGTTATGATAAGTCTATGGTGAAATTGTACAGGAAAGCTATCTTTAGTTTGTGTTTTTAGGGTTAATGATAGAGTTAGATTATGCTACCATGGGCGTAGCTTGCTGGGGTAATATGATAAATATTTCTCTTCATGTGAGGGTGAAGTTAGGGTTACAGTTAGGGCTCCTTGAGGTCAAACATGAACTTCGTGAAGTTAACTTTAGGGTGAGTTATAACTACCGTGAGATTTCTGTTATAGTGAAAATTGTGTCTTTTGATAATGTTTACATAAATATATCAGCAGCAGGTTGAATTTGAGGATAGAGCTAAGGACCTTTCATGAGGTCTGTGGTAAAACTGAGTGTGAGGGGAAGCTTTCACATTAATATTCTGGTAGTGGTAGCCTTATCTTTATGTACTTATTGCTTTCTCTGTAACATTGACATAATGTATTTCTATTGTTGTTAAGATGAGCTTAAATTGAAGGTTATACTTTCTGGAGACCAATGGTGCACGTTAGTGTGAGGGTTAGCTTTCAGTTGAGTTTTTGTGGTTAGTGGTAGTCATAGGCTCATGTTATGGTGAGGATTTCTTGATGGGGTAATATTGAGGGTTTATATATTTTATTAATGTTGAGAAAAAATCAGGGTCAGGGTTAAGCTATAAAGAAATTCAGTGAAACTGAAGTCTATGGTTAAATTCAATACGAGAGTAAGCTTTTTTGTTGTTGTAAGCTTTTGCATGAATTTTTAGGATAGTAATCATCTTTGGTTAATGTTATGGGGAGGAATGTGTCTTTAGGTAATGTTTAGGATATTTATTACTATTGGAATTCCAGGGAAGTTATGGCTAGGGTTAGGCTTTCTTAAATTCTATACTGAAAATCAGTATAATTAATTATAACATCAGTTTTGATGGGTAGGGGTAATCTTAGGATTGGGTTATGGTGAGGACTGTTTCCCTGGGTAATGCTTAGATTAAATATATCTCCTAACATTTCAGTGAAATAACAGTTAGTATGAGGTCTTTCTATGCTATATTGTGAAATTTATTGTGTTAGTTTCAGGGTGAATTGTTATGTTTAACAGTAGTCTTAAATTTATGCTACTGTGGGGATTTGCTTTCTGGGGTAACCTTGAGCATACATATTTCTATTGCTGTAAGGATAAGTTGGATATGGGGTTAGGGTTCATTGAGTTCTACTGTGAAATTTATTGTGAGTGTCAGCTCTAGATCAAGCCAAAGACATTTGGGAAAACCTCTCAGATTTATATGTGAAAAGATCCATAGTCCCCAAAGTGCATCTTTTCAGAAAGCTATGCCACAAACATCTGGAAGAGTGGGGAAATCTAAATCTAAATCACACTAAAGCTCTTCTTCACAAGCAATTAGACAATATATTTCATGGAAACCTAATCTTAACCGTAAACTTCACCACAGCTATAATAGGAATAGATGCCATCAAATACTAATAACCATTAAAACATACCTTAAAGCTACCCATGTTTAATTTTCAGAATAGAACATAAGAAATCAGAACCCAAACCAAAACACTAATAGAATCTATCTATCTATCTATCTATCTATCTATCTATCTATCTATCTATCTATCCACACACACACACACACACACACATATACATACACACACATACATACATACACATACATACATACACACACATACATATTGTGTATATATATATACACACACACACACACACAAACACACACACATACATACAGTATATATATTCTCTCATATTCGACACTAATAGAATATATATATATATATATATATATATATATATATTCCTCATATTCAACAATACTATAAATCTCAGAATATCTCCAGAGCCAGTTTGGTCTAGTGGTTAAGGTGCTGGGCTAGAAACCAGGAGACTGTGAGTTCCAGTCCCGCCTTAGGCATGAAAACCGGCTGGGTGACCTTGGGCCAGTCACTCCCTCTCAGCCCAACTCACCTCACAGGGTTGTTGTGGGGAAAATAGGAGGAGGAAGGTGTATTAGGTATGTTCTCCACCTTGAGCTATTTATAAAAATAATAAAGGTGAGATAGAAAATAAATAAATAAATAAATAAATAAATAAATAAATATTACTAACTCATACTAAATCTTCCCCTTCGGACAAGCTTCAGGGTGCATTTTTATGCTTAGTGGAACACTTTCCTGTCAGCTTTGGAGGTGTGTGCTTCCTGTATTAAGATTGTGCATGTATTTCTAAGAGAGTTAGGTGAAGTTATGGTTAGGAATAGAGTTGGCTTCATGGTAAGTTTCAATTGTTAGTGGATACTTTTGTGTGGGTTTTAACAGTAACTTCTTTACAGTGTTAACATTGAAAAGGAAGATATTTATGAATCAAGAGAGCAAGCCATTTTACCTTGGTTGGAAAATTAATCAAATAAACTTGTTCAACTTAGTATCTAAGATGATTGTCTTCTATTTAAAGAATTTCCTGTAAATAACATCAGCTTTTAAAGATTTGAGATGAGTTAAAACTACAAGATGCTTCTTTGATTCTCTTACCCTTTTCACATTAAGGCTAAGTTTCTTTTGGCCCAGAGTAGTATGTCAATAAGATTGTAATCCTTTGTAGGACCCAAAATATAACCTTGAATGTATGTGTGCATGTGTATGTATGCATAATAAAGCATAATAAGATTTCAACATTGCATGATAATATTGTAGTTCATACAAATTGAGCAAAAAATTCATGCCATAGCAATTAAGAAAAACATGAAAGAAAAAGAAAAGGAAAAAAGTATACAAAAAAGAGCTTATCAGTTCCTGTTGACATGACTTTGTGAGAAGAAACTTAGGAAGAGCAACAGTCTAACCTACATTCTTCAAATTGCATGCAGTCTGGTTACCATAAAGTATGGAAGTTAAGATTCCCCAAGAAAATCAGAGGGCAACCTTTTTTAGCCAGGAGGCTGCATTATTTAATTCTGCTAATAAATAAAGGCCTGCATTTCCCTTATGTGATGTACCAGGTGAGTCAAACTACATTTTGTCAGGCTATTTTTTGGCCTGATTTCGCAGACTGGAAAAAAGTCATTTCCAGCCTTATTCGAGAGAGAGAGAATGAGAGAGAGAGAGAGAGAGAAGGGCTTCCAAACCCAGTCATTTTGCTGCATATTTTTTCCCCTGCAGTTGTAGGGAAAAATCATGCTGTCTTGCAGCATTTTTGTCTTTTTGAGCTGTTCAGCCACATGACTTTTAGAACATGCAGAGGGAACAATGTGAGGAATATTTTGTTCATGTTGTACATTTTGGTAGATTGCATCTATGAGAAGGAAATGAGGAAAGTTCATAGGGATGGTTTTGGGAGCAGCACCTCAACCGAATAATTAAAAAAAGGAAATGCTTTGAACTTTTCTCATACTATCATGCGCTGAAAGAGGGAGCAGTTACCACAAAATATAGTCAGACTATTGTCTTCTTTGCTTGGCTACTTGAGACATCTTACATGCAGAGTCTCTTTCTCAGAAAGCTGTCTTAAAGATTGTCATAGCTTTAAGAGAGAAAATATTTTTTAAAAAAAATCCACCACTGTGAAATAACTGTATTTGGTATTTAATTGACCCATGAAACTAAGACTTGGTTAAACAGCTGATTCCACAAGAAAAGCTGGTTTTGAGAGTGCCGTAGCAAGCAGAGGCATTCTGGGAATAAATTAAGATCCTACAGCTAGGGGGTAATGGGTTGCTTCATTAATAAAGTGTGAACAGCAGATAATGAACAGATACCTTAGTACTTCTGTGTAAGATTGAGCATAAAAGCATAAAAGAGTTGGCTTTAATTTACTAGCAACTCATGGATTTTTAAAAATGAAAAAAAAAATCTTAGTAAAATGGAGGATGGCTGAATAAACACAACATCGAGCCACTTGTGGTAAAAAAGTTGCCTTGCCCAGCAAAAGGATTGACTAGTGCATTTCAGACATTAAGGGTGTCCTGTTCACAAATAGCTCACGTGGCTGCTTCCAAGGCTGACTGTGAGTGTGTGCATATGTACACTGTGTTGCTGGCAGTCCCCATGCAGGTGTCATCTCTGCAAGCTTACCCTCCTGCAATTGGTGAATCAGTTGCAAGTGTGTTGTGCTGAGCATTTTCCCCACTATGTTTTTGCAGGCAGTTAATATAAAGGTGTGCTCATGCAGTAAGGTAAAGGTAAAGGTTCCCCCCGCACATTTGTGCAGTCGTGCCCGACTCTAGGGGCTGGTGCTCATCTCTGTTTCTTAGCTGAAGAGCCAGCATTGCCCGAAGACGCTTCCACGGTCATGTGGCCGCATGACGCGCACAGAACACTGTTACCTACCCACCAAAGTGGTACCTATTCATCTACTTGCATTTGCATGCTTTCGAATTGCTAGGTTGGCAAGAGCTGTAGCTAGTGCGGGAGCTCACTCCGCACACAGGGCTAGGGATTCGAACCTCCGAACTTGCAATCTTCCGATCGACAAGCCTGGCATCTTACCCGCTGAGCCACCACGCCCCCAATGCTCATGCAGTACTGTACTGTATTTCTCATACAAGTGTTGCTAATGCTTCTGAGATGTGATTGTAAGCATAACTAGTACAATGTTGGGGTTTGTTTTTTAAGCTTTGATATGTGTGTACACTCTTATGTCTTGCTGTTAATGTTGTTCATATATTAGCAGCCCTTTTTTAAACATTTGCACAGCCACTTTATATGTGAGCAAAAATATTTGCCATTAACAATATGGGGTATATGATTTCAGCTGGGCTGCCCAAAAGGGGAAAAAAGTACTAAATCTGTGGCTTGTTTTGTAGTTTATAAAAATTTGTGAGATCAGAGTTATAGAAATATTAAGAGACAAACGAACTGAAAGCTTGCAGTAAAAAAACGTTGCTTTTCATTTTAAAAACAAAGAACAGTAATTTAGCTTGCTTTCTTCAGCCGAAGAAAAGCACATGGCTTGATTAACATAGCCCTGTACTCACATTGCAGAGAAGACAAAACAGAGAGATAACAGCAAGGTAATGAAGACAAAAGGCAGATTTACAATTTAAAGCTTTTACCACTACTTGGCAGTACCTGATTGGACAGGGCTTGACATGTGACCATTCACCTAGGCAACCCATTCCCAATTTGGGAAAGAACAATCAGGTAAATCTCTGATTGGCTAAACAAATAGACTTTGAGGCACCAGCAGTTAACATTCCTGAAGGGGGAGCTAACATGTGCTCTCCTGGAGCCCACAGAAAAAAAACTTTTAGGCTTGGCTTTTAAAACTAGCCTTCATATTCTTTTAAGATCATAAAAATATATGCAACAGCTTGATCTTGCCAAGTTAGTGGAATGTCTGGGCCTAGGAAAAAATCCAATTCACCACGGGAATGATTTTTTAAAAACCAAAACACAGAAGAGATGTGTTAACTTAAAGATATGTTAAAGAGATTACTTGTTCTCTTTGCCCTATTATCTCTAGTCTGAACAACTGAGAGGATTTGTTTAAACAACAGATTCTAACTTAGGCAGATTTTTCAGTAGGTATGAGCAGAGCTGTGTTTCCACTGCCACCTGTGAGGATTTATTTCATTGTATTAAAAACACTTTAAAGATTATCATCTTGGTTTGTTTGCATTCCAATGAGAATTTTCAACCTGGATTCATAACTAAAATATATTTAACTCAGTAGGACATTTCTGTGATAAGGCGATACAGTACTGAGGCCTTAGCCATAACAAATGATCAGTCAGCAAAACAAATTTTAATAGATGATTAAAAAAGCAGGATAGAAATCAAGTGCACACTTGCATAGATCAACAGAAGTTTTGTTGAACTGCATATATCAATGAACGGTAAGTGTTATTTATTAAATTATGTCCTTCAATTTTTAAAATGTTAATGATACTGAAGTATTAGAAGTATGTTTGAAAGCTTATTTAAAATCAAGGATTTTTGCTTAATCAAATAAATAATTGGTTAAAAGCAAGTAAGTGCTTATCCAACAAAAGGAACTCTGCTTGGCTCTTCTTGGAAACACAAGAAACATTTTCAAATATTTTTCATTACTTCTATGCTAACAATCCATTTACCAAAAATATTTCAGTTCAATATATATTATAAACACCCCATAATGGTAGATTAAAATTATTATAGCTATTAAGTTTTTCGGAAGCATTATGCAAATTCTCTTTTAACAGTAATACTATTTCATACAACCAGGAGTGATGAAATATGAAATTATTTTAATAAGGAAAGAAAGAACAACTTCCCTTAATAAAGCAATAGGTTAAAACAGTACATTTCATAACCTAATCAGTCCATAGATACAAACTTTCATTTAAGCCAAAAGAGTTGTGCTCAACCAATGCTTCTAAAGCAACTGGGTACCAGAAAGAATGACTAGGAAACATTCAAATCTGGAATATCTTTAATTATCTAAATAATACATGCAACTTCTTGTTGTACACAATGTGAATCACTTGATTCTTTATTATGCCTTAATAGAGTCATAAATTCAAACCCTTTCAGGGTGTTCATCTCTTGCATATATTCCAAAGTAGAAATGTGATCTTTAAATTCTGTAAATGGCATTCTTCCATCATTGTAGAACTATGAGTTTCTAACTAGGGGCACTTGAGGCAATTAATCTCTCTAAATTGCGTACAAACTGACTTAGTCTGCACTTTCTGAATTAATGTGTCAAGCTGCCTGTTTTTATCTTTTGGATGTCACAATTCTCCAGACTTTTGCACTGTAGTTCCCATCTCTAAAAAACATATCAAAATATTTTTGACATCCATACACTGAGATAAAATGCATATAGAAAAGACTCTTTTGCACACAAATATTTATGGACTTTTCCACAGATATTTTGGGGGAATATATCTGAAATGTGGAAATGGAATGGAACTAGAATATTTTTTGAAAGTAGACTGATGGAGACTATTGCTCCTGAACCCACATATGCAGGAGGAGAATCAAAGATACTGGCACAGTATCTGAAAGTATCAGATTAATTAATACTTTTCATTCAAGTCAGAAATCTTTATCATCTATCTATCTATCTATCTATCTATCTATCTATCTATCTATCTATCATCTATCTATCTATCTATCTCCTGTTTATTGACTTCAATGTCCCGATAACATAGGATATGGTGAGAAGAAAATCTGGGGCAGGAGCTCAAATTATCATTCTGTCTTTGGACCTCTCAGGGTCTTAAAAGGTCTGGAGGGGGATTTAAATGCACAGGACTATCTGCCACTCATCTTTATTATTGTCATTTCTTCATCGCTATTACAAAGAAATAGTGGACTGAGCAAGGTAAAAAGAGCATCAAGCAAAAGGCTGGACTTTTACAAACTAGAATCTTCTGTTAGAATAAAACAGTAGAACCTTATGAACAAGAAGAATCATTTCCACAAATCTGACATTCATTTTAAGGGTGTTTTAAGCTTGTTTGTCTACAAGAAGTGAGGACTATGTAAAGATAGAGAAAGGAATGAAAGCAACTTGTGATCTGTGTGGCAAACAAATGTGTTGGCTCTGGATACTCATAGAGTGGACAAGTAAATACTATTTACATACTATTGCTATCCCAGGTTTATTTTAGGGCCTGTTAAAATATGTTCCTGAATTTATATACTCCTGCCTAAATCTACTCCACAAAGTAGAGAGATCTCCACTCAATTTACCTTGATCTCTTGGAGAAAACTGATGATGATGACAATGACGACGACGATGATAATACATGTAGCACCCAATGGTGCACATGTGACTGTAAGCAGTTTGTGTTATGGAGATTGCTGGTGGAGAAGGAGGGGGCCCTCACCAGGGGGAAAAGCGCACGTGCAGTGCAGAATCCCTTGGGCTCCCACCCAAGAAGATTAGAAAGGAACCGCCTTAGTGTTCTGGAGTTTTCCCCTTAGTGTTTGCTAGTTTAGTTCAATATAGCAGGATTCTGTCAAATAAAATAAACCAATAAACACTAAAGTTAAATTCTTGTCTCAGCGTGGTTCTTCACTCTAAATCCTGACATTTCATTAGTTATTCCTACTTTTAAAATGGTAGAGGATATCCAGTACCTCAAAGAATAATATATGAACATAAATTCCTGAAGGAAAGTAGGCCAATGAATAACAAATTAAATAACATCAAGGTGAGAAAAAATTGTGTGTGATTTCACTTGCAGTGTAATTAAAAGAAAAAATTAGTGCTGGTTGTTTTTGAAACTAACTCTAATGTGCCTCTATGCTAATTTCCTCCCTGTAGAAGTGAAATAATTTTGAGTCTAGGCCTTTATTTAATGTTCTTTTGTGCTAGTTATATAATTATAAAATGTTGATTTTCTACTGATGATTTTTTTCATGTTAACTCTGGTACCAAAAACACAAACCTGTTACATGCTATATGCCAATGGTTAACTGCTAAAGAAACCTATTAGATCCTGGCTTTGATTTTGAAACCTCTTTTTTTCTGGGATAAATCTATTAAAGATTATTAAGCTTTCCTGAGAAAATGCTCTAAGAAGGTGTTAAAGTGAAAAGCCATTGATCTAGTTAGACAGATGACCCATTTTTTGCCTAAAAAGATTAAATTCAACATTTAAATGCTCTTTTTTCCCTAGCCAATAAAGTGTAAGACAAAAAGTCTTATAACACACTTCATCAACGTGTTATTTGATTTTGAAAACATTGGTCCTGCAGAATCAAATGGACTGCCCATGGATTTCAGTTGTTTTTAAATTAGTTTTTCTTCTAGCTTTTCTAGAGCCAGAATGGTTCTTCTTCATAAATACTTTCCTCAGAAAATGGCTCTAAGAAGGATGTTCCACATAAACAACTCTCCATCCCTAAACTACACTATGCCTTCAGATGTCATGGAAAGGATTGCATTTATCAGTGTTGAATACGTAATTTGTCACTGCCTATCACTATCAATCTGTAAGATGACAGAAATGGAGGCCATTTTAAGACTCAGAAAAACCTAGGGCAGAATGTTCATTTGAGCTATGGCCCACATTTTTTCTATGTTAATATAATTTTTCTTGTTTGTTTGTTTGTTTGTTTAAACGATTTGTATGGCCACCCATCTTAAAACACAACTCTGGGCAGCTCACAACAGCAATAAAAACCCTGAACTATTTAAAAAAACATAAAAATATAAACTGTAAAACAAAAAGAAAACCTGGTACCTCAGCCATCCCCTTGCGATACCCCAACGTCCAACCCAAGACACCCTCAGTCTACCCCAGCATATGGGTAAAAAGCCAGGTCTTGACCTTCTGGAAGGCTAAAATGGTGGAGGCCTGCTGGATCACCAGGGGGAGGGTGTGCCATAAGATGGGAGCAGCCATGGAAAAGGCACACTTTCGAGGTCCCACTAGATGATAATGTTTCAGGTAAGGAGCCCTGTTGTATGCCTACCCTATCTGATCTGGTAGGATGGGCAGATACTCTCAGGGAGAAGCAGTCCCGCAAATACCCTAGTCCTGTGCTATGTAGGGCTTTTAAAGGTGATAACCAGCACCTTGAATTGTACCCAGAAGGAAACTGAGAGCTTGCACAACAGAGGTGTAATGTGGGTGAACCTAGAATCACCCTGCACTGAGCGTACCACTATGTTCTGGACCCATTGTAGCTTCTGAGTGGTTTTCAAGGGCAACCCTATTTAAAATGAGTTTTAGTAACCCAAACAGTAAGTGATTAAGGCGTGAGTGACTTTGAGCAAGTCCCCTCAGTCTAGGAAAGGGTGCAATTTTTTCTTCATTAATTTTCTTGTTTTTATCCATTGCAGTGTGTGGTAAGCAAATGGACTGTGAGGGAAAATCTGGAGGATTAGATTTTGACCCATCCTAGTGTGGGTTAGGGTTAGGGGCAATGGGCTCCATTTTTGTCCATCCTAAAAGCAGCTCTGAGAAAAGTGTTTTCTTTTCCTTTGGGGCAGGAAGTCCAAATTCTTGAACTGGTTCAGCCTCTCCCCTCTTGATTTTAGAAAGAATGTAGATACTGTATGCAAGTGATATCTTGAGGGAAGCTATCAAGGGTAAAATTCTCCTAGGATAATGCCAATTTCACCCCTAAAGGGGAATTTTGAAGTTGAGAAATTTTGGGAGAATTTCTCTTTTCCCTACCCACTCATACTCTCTGATTGCAAATGTGGTGGACAATTTTAAAAGACCATTTATGCCCAGTTCTATTAAATACATTTTCACAAATATTGGTTGCTTTGTTAGATCCAACATTGTATGACTACATTACCAAAATCCCAGTTTTAGAGATTTAGAAACCATTTTCCATTTAATGAACTGATACATTAAATCTGAATCTTTGTAAATGACGTTGGAGAATCATGATCTGGAAGTTGGATGCAAAAGCCATTTGGCTCTTTTTAAATGGGTCTCTATAGCCACCGTATTTGTTTGTTTTCCCCATTTCTCTAATAATGTTCTTATTTTATTAAGAAATATAGTTCTAATATTCTTCTGGATGCCCTGTTTTTATGAATTTCTATTACTTCTCTAATAAAATGCCAGGCAAATGAATTTATGAGAAAACATAAAGAAAATGAATCTATAGGCAACACAGAAAAAGAAGCACCACAGTATGTGTTCAATTATTACCCACTTGGAAAAAAATGTTTTATTGTTGCATTTTGTTTACTCAACAGCATATGTCTGCAGAAATTAACTTTTTATAAAGCCAAATATTCTTCCCCAGGCTACTCAGTTCTATAACTACTGTGTTATCCTTTGGATACTTCTTGACACTCTGCCTGAAAGAGAAAAATATCTCCAATCTGTTACCAAAGTTCCAAACTACTTTTTTAATTGTAAAAGTAAGGACTTTTGTAATAACAGTGTCATATTCAAAATATCAAACTTCATTCTTGCCTTATTTTTAGAGAATTAGTAATATGGTTCAAAAAGTACCTTTGTTAGCTGCATGATACAAGTCTGCCCAGGCAGGTGTTGGGCCCAAACCAGTTATATAAGCACATCTAAGGAATATGAGACAAGCTGCTTTTCTCTCTTACTCCTGCAAGTGTAGGCTCTATCTTTTCAGATATAATTGCCCTTGACATGCTTTTCCAGCTATTAAAGCCAAGGCTACTTGGTTTTCTAAGCAACTAGGAGATAGGAGATGATTGGTGTGATGGTTCAGATTATAGAGAACATAATAGATCATAAGCTACAACACTATATTTTGCCTTAGCTTTGGTCTTATAGTTGGAAGCAGATAGGCTAAAGACTGATTGGGATCAATCAACCCAAGATCCTTTGAAAATCTAGAGCAGAGGTACATAGCTTTGGAGCAGGGAATCAAATGTACATTTGGGATGGCTAGGGACTTACTAAAGAAGTGGATAAGATCAAGACAAATTAGATGTGATATCAGGAAAGAAACTAAACTGACTTAATTTAAATTAGAATTTAACCAAGATTAAACTAAGTAGAGTTAATATGACAATTATTTGTCACAATTATAATATGACAACAATTTCATTCCAATATTTTATTTAAAAACAATTCAATTGAATCTCTGAATCAAACTACTTTTCTAATTTGGATGAATGATTCAGATTAAATTTTTAAATCAGATGCCTTTGAATAGATTCAATTGTTCAGAACAATTTTTTCAATATACACAAAACCCCTTTTTTTATGAATTGATTCTAAGTTCTTAAAAATAAAAAAGCAAAATGAAAGAAAATCCATCCTGCAATCAAAGATATGTAACATTTTAGTAATTCACTGAGAACATGAAACTGAATATTTAAAACTTAATTTCACTGATGAATATTTTCCATGTGTTTTCTATATTGATGCCATCATTTATTTATTCAATTTGTATGGCTACCCATCTCAGCAAGTGACTCTGTGCAGTGAACAATATTAAAATAAATTAAAAACAAACTACCATCTTAAATGGAGAGATTAAAATATACAACAGCCAGGGAGGATGTCACAATCAATGGTTGTTAGCACAACCATGAGATGGGCCCCAGGGCCGTGCAAATAGCTAGGTCTTTAGGACCTTATGAAAGGCCAGCAGGGTCAGGGCCATCCTAATCTCCATAGGGAGGATGTTCCATAGGGCAGGTGCTATGGAAGAAAAGGCATGCCTCCTGGGCCCAGCCAGATGGCATTCCCTGACCGATGGGACCCAGAGCATGCCCATCCTGCCAGACCAGATTGGATGGGTAGAAACGTCTCTTTGATGGGTAGAAACAGCTCGGAAAAGATGGTCCCTCAGGTAACCTGGTCCCAAGCCATGAAGAGCTTTAAAGGTGACAACCAGCACCTTAAACTGCACCTGGAAGCACACTGGCAACCCATGCAACCCATGGAGGGGTGGGTGTTACACGTGCTAAGTAACCAACAACATTTAGTCCCCATGCAGCTGCATTCTGCACCAACTGAAGCTTCTGAATGCTCTTCAAGGGTAGCTCCATGTAGACCGCATTGCAGTAATCCAGATGGGAAGTCAAAAGGGCATGAGTGACAGTGAGCAGGGCCTTGAATGTACAGTAACATTCAAAAATTTTATAATACTCATAGTAGTGTTTAAACATCCAAAAGTTAAACGTTGAAAAAGAATCTGATAATATCTGGCAGCTGATTGCAACAGTTGTCAATATCAGATTTGAGCCTTAATTGTTATGAAGAGCACAACATTTGGTGAATTGTAGGAGCTCATGAACAATAGCTATCAGTAAATGAAAGTATCAGACCACTTAAGTGGGTATTAATAAGCTTTATATTAACTGCACAAGTTGCAGTTGGTACACTTAAATGTCAACCTTCCACTCAAATTTTAATCAGATATTTTGAAGATAAAATCTGATATTAAAATCTGTATTCTAAAATTTGGATATTCAGAGGATTGTCAATTACTGTACATGTCAATTCTTTTAACCTCATTAAGTTTCAGAAGTTCATGTAAGATGCAGCTGAATATATGGCACCTAAGGGCACAAATGTGGCATTAGCTGGGCTCCTTGCCTATCTTGGTATTATTTTTTAAATAGGAATTCTTTTAATTAAAAAAAGCCAGTGGACATGCTTAAAATATGATCATCACCTCTATTTACAAGTGTGCATTTGTGGGAACCATAGGCATTCTTAGAAATTAAAAATAGTATGAGGCAATAGCCCAGTGTTTTACAGTGTGTTAAAAACAACAACAACCAAGTACTATATGTTGGAAGAAGTAACAGCCTCCTGTGGATCTAGAAGACAAAGCAAAATGCAGTCTAATAAGCCTCCTTTCCAATAAATTGGGTGCTTTTTCTCTAGTTATGTCTATCATGACAACCATTTTGGGAATAGTCAAGACAGTCCATAGTAGACATTTTGTGTGAGAGGGCACAACATATTCTCAAAATTTCAAATGCACCCAGTGGCCCCCCAAAGATTAAAGTCTTGTAATAATATGCAACTGGGAGGATTTTCTAGAGCAAACTTAGGGAGGGCCAAGGAACTATGGAGTGAAGCAAGAAGAAGTAAATGTATATTATGTGAATGGAGGTCTACTTACTTAGTGTTAAAAATCACTCATAAAATCCATAGAGATCTTTGAGAACTCTAAATAAATCAAGGGACAGAAAAATATTGAGAACCTGTTGGATCTATCTAGCACTCTTTTTCTGTTATCACACACATGCTTCTAAGAAGCTTATAACACCCATATTAGCATAACCGTGTCCTCGTTTGCTTTTGATCTCCAGTATCTGATATTTGGATACACATTGCTTCAGAATATGGAGGTTTTATATAGTTCCCATGGCTAATAGGTTTAATTTGTCTATAGTAAGCATAGCACTAGCAAAGGAGAGTAAGAATCTATTGCTCAGCAAAGAAGATTCTTATCTTCCCAATATTTTATGACACCTCAAGTGGGGAGGGCAAAGGGTCTTGAAAGGAAAGGAATAGCTGTTCCGTTCTTTTATGCATCTTTGTGATATGAATACTTAATACCAACAGAACTGATTTTGTTTGCATTGTGGCGTCATAAGACTGCATTAAGGAGCAGAGAAACCTATTATCTAGACATCAACAAAACCTGAGAAGTGCAATTCTTTATCTTTCTTCATCATTTATCCCAAATAAAAGTAAAGCAAACATTTGGAGTGTCACACACACAGCCCCATTAGAATCAATGTCAGTCACACCCCACTCAGTCCATTTATTAGGTATGATTTGCAACTTTCAGACTGCTGATGAATGGCAATTGTTACTCAAAGCAACTGCTGAAGGATGGCAATATTTATCTAAAGCTAATGAGGGTGGAATTGGAAATACAGTATTTCCTGCTGCACTGTTTACACAAAAATGCTGCAGTTCACCAAGGCAAGATTGGTTTGCTAGTTCAGTCCTTTGAATTCTAATCTTCCTGCATTGTTTAAGAATCATAGCCAGTTACTTGTATTCCTTGGATTTCTTTCCCTGTGTTATGAATTTGTATATACATTCAAACACATACACATGCACAAAATGCATCTCTATATAGATACTGTGTATCTTACAGTCCTTGCATCTAAAGGTTTTTTTTTCCTTCCCAATTTGTAGCAGAAAACCCACACTCAAAAGTCAGATATGGTCATTGAGGTCTGCACTTCTATGCTATCTATATTTGTAGCCCTCTTGAGAAACCGGCTTCCGCAAGCTTTATATATGTCCAGTAACAGTCATCCAGGTGCCATTCCATTATATTGTAATGGAAGAAGAGACATTGAAGAGGACCTGCTTCAACAGATCAGGAGAGGAGCAACTATGATTCTCTGAGGGTTGTTTTTTTTTGTCCAATTCCACTCTTCATGCTAAGAACATGAACTACAGTAATTCCTCAAGGAGGTGGTAGATTCTTCTTCCCTGGATGTCCTCAAGAAAAGGTCTTATAGGCATTTGTGAGGGTTAACTTGGCTTTCTGTACTAGCAATGAGCTGAGCTTGAGGGCCTGCATGGTCCCTTTCAAAGTTATGCTTCTGTGAATAACTGTAGAGGAAATAGGGAATGGCCTTGAAGGACAGGAGGAAATGCCATTACCAAGGCAATAGTCAAATAAACAGGCTTGAGCCTGGGCAAATAAAATAATTTGAGAAAATGTCTTTTATTTTAATAACAATTTTATTAAGTTTGAAACAAAGATAAAAACTACAAAAAAGCAAAAAAAGTACAAAAACACGCTAAAAAAGTGTGAAACACAAGAAAAAAGAATTTTGAAGATTACATAAAGAAGTGACTTCTGACTTTCAACAACAAGAATATACAGCAAGTCCCATAATCAATCCCTTACTCTATATCAAACCAGGATCATATTATTTCTATAAATCATTCCATTAGCACATTATAAGAATCACTAAATACAGTTGCTCCTTCCCCTTATATTAATATATATACAGTGTGTGTGTGTTCCTACTACTATTCTATACATTTCTGTCCACTACAATAAAAATCAAATTATAAAGACATAAATTTTCTACTTTTATAATTAATAATACTATAACAATCTTAACCCTATTAAACCTAAAACCAAGCAATTATTATTATACCTTATAAATCTTAAAAATCAAACAAATCTTAAAAGCAATCCAATAAATCTTAATCCAAATCATTAAAGAAAAATAGAATCATATCAATCCAGATAAACATTCTTAAATCTTTACCCGACTTCAAAATATACTAAAGCATTTACATATCTCCATTTTACACACAAGGCATTTTTCATACAGAAATCAAACAGCCCAACTGCCCCCCTTAGAAACTCAGACTTCTCAGCAAAAAAACTCCTACAGAACAGAGCCACTTCTTTCCCACAACATTCCATCAGAAAAACAAGTCCATTTGTAATGTGCAACTCAGAGAGTCCCTTTAACCACTTCAACACCAAAATGTCACCTGGCATTTCAACAAAGGCTTCAATCTCGCTGTCAGTAGACACATCTCTATCTTTGTTAAATCTTCATCTTCTTCCAGAATGTCATCAGCCAGATGACACATTTTAAAGCTGATATTTTCTGCAATGTCCCAAATACCTTGCAGTATAGTTTGAGAAACAACATAAAAGAACTGTTTAAACTTGCAACAAAGCTCACAGCAGAACTCTGAGAAAATCTCCTTGAAATTGTCCATGTTTCAGGCAGTAGATTATGGTGCCCCCTAGATACTTGACTAGCAAGGAGTTAATGAGTTAATGGAAAATTTCCGAAAGTTGTTGACACAAGAGAAAATAGGGGGACACATCAGGTAGGAATGCTTTCCACTGGGTTTTTTCAGCAATGGTGCTTTCCTTGCGAAAGGAAATACTGCCTAGAGAAATTATTTGAGAATTTCTCCTTCCACTGGCAAAATTTGGTGCAATTATCCACTAATCTTTTCTCTCCACACATTTGGTGGGGAATTTCAAAAGGTCATTTGTGTCCAGTTTAATAATGTTAAATAGAAATAACTATTGCTGTTGTTGTTCAGTCCTCTTCGTGACCTCATGGACCATAGCACGCCAGGCCTTCCTGTCCTCCACTGTCTCCCAGAGTTTACTCAAATTCATGTTCGTTACCTCGGTGATGCTATCTAACCATCTCATCCTCTGCCGTCCCCTTCTCCTTTTGCCTTCAGTCTTTCCCAGCATCAGGGTCTTTTCCAGTGAGTCCTCTCTTCGCATTAGGTGGCCAAAGTATTTGAGCTTCAGCTTCAGCATCTGTCCTTCCAATGAGCAGTCAGGGTTGATTTCCTTTAGGATTGACTGATTTGAACTCCTTGCAGTCCAAGGGACTCTCAAGAGTCTTCTCCAGCACCACAGCTTGAAAGCATCAATTCTTCGGCGCTCAGCCTTTCTTATGGTCCAACTCTCACAGCCATACATTACTACTGGAAAAACCATAGCTTTAACTATACGGACCTTTGTCGGCAAGGTGATGTCTCTGCTTTTTAATATGCTGTCTAGGTTTGCCATAGCTTTCCTCCCAAGGAGCAAGCATCTTTTAATTTCATGGCTGCAGTCACCATCTGCGGTGATCTTGGAGCCCAAGAAAATAAAATCTGTCACTGCTTCCATTTCTTCCCCTTCTATTTGCCAGGAAGTGATGGGACCAGATGCCATGATCTGAGTTTTTTTAATGTTGAGTTTCAAGCCAGCTTTTGCACTCTCCTCTTTCACCCTCATCAAGAGGCTCTTTAGTTCCTCTTCACTTTCTGCCATTAGGGTGGTATCGTCTGCATATCTGAGTTTGTTGATATTTCTCCTGGCAATCTTAACTCCGGCTTGTGATTCATACAGCCCAGCATTTCTCATGATGTACTCTGCATATAAGTTAAATAAGCAGGGTGACAATATACAGCCTTGTCGTACTCCTTTCCCAATTTTGAACCAATCATTTGTTCCATGTCTGGTTCTAACTGTTGATTCTTGACCCGCATACAGGTTTCTCAGGAGACAGGTAAGGTGATCTGGTACTCCCATCTCTTTAAGACTTTGCCACAGTTTGTTGTGATCCACACAATCAAAGGCTTTAGCGTAGTTAATGAAGCAGAAGTAGATGTTTTTTTGGAACTCTCTTGCTTTTTCCATGATCCAGCGAATGTTGGCAATCTGATCTCTAGTTCCTCTGCCTCTTCGAAACCCAGCTGTAAAGAAAGTAGACATGCAGGGAGAGAGATAATGCAAGGAAGATTTATTATTATTGTTATTATTATTGATATCTGCATTGCATGTTACATAATGTAAAATGGGTGTGTGTGTATGACTGCTGTTTTTAGAGCAAGCATGTGAACTGGGATGTGTTAAGGTTGGATATGCTGATAGAAGTATCTGGTCTCTGATAACGTCCTGCATCATTATAGTCTAAAACTCATGCTGTCTTTATGTTTATCTTTACACACTTTGAACAGCAGGGAGAGAACTGCTGGCTCTTCTGTAAATCATAGTTACATACTGCTGACTTTTCATCCAGATCCCCAATTCTTGAATTTGTGACACACTTGATTGAAGGTTCTGAGATATACAAACTACTCTGATATATGATATCCCTTGATATTATCCCTATAGACCATAACAGTTTAAGCTGGTGGCTCCCATGGAGGAAAACCATCCTGCCCTGTAATTTTAGAAGCCTGCAGTTTGTATTTATGGTGAAAACAGAAATCTATGTCAAGCTGTTGGATCCTACATCCAATTTCCTGAATCACTGGCAAAATAGCTGAAGGCTAGGCATGTATATTACTCTTTTAAAAGCAGATGGCAATGTACGCAGGAGATCTAAGAAACATCCAGGTCCTCAGCTCAGCAAATTATTTCTCAAAAATGAGCCATCCAATTTCTTGCAGTTGATATAAAATCTCTGCTTTAAGCTTCCATTGTTGTGCCATTAAGTATGCACTCTGTAGGTGACACTTCTCAGCAAAATGAGCCTTGTTTTCAAGAATTGGTATTAAATATGCACACACAATCTTGATTTTGAGGTATTCAGATAAGGAAAAAACGCTGCTGAATGTGAGCATGGATAGATAGCAGTAGACAAGGAAAGCTGGCCATTGGGTCTGATGATAATGCAGCCACCCAGACCACATATTAAGTCTCTGGAAAGCAATTTAATTTTGCTCTGATGAGGTGCTTTGCCATAGAGGAGCTAGTTCAGGAGCCAGAAGAGGTTTTAGTACATGCACAGTCCATACAATCTTGAAGCCTCTTTCAGCTATTGGAACTGCTGGAGGAGGCTTTGAGGAGACTCCAAATTTATTTATTTATTGATTTATTTGTCATATTTATATCCCGCCCATCTCCCCCACAGGAGGGACCCTGGGCTGTTCACAGCAATAAAAACATAAATACTACAATAAAAACATAAATACTACTAAAAGTCAATAAAAATATCTAATACAATTTAATCTAAATGGTGGTAGATATTACTATCCCAAAGGTTGGAAAGGCTGGTCAAGGTAGGACTAAGAGACCATCCAACCCCAAGACTGGCTGTTCCCCTCCCCTCCCCAAGCATGGTGGCACAACCAGGTCTTTAGATTTTTTCTAAAGTCCAGGAGAGGGGGCCAATCTTATATCAGGGGGAAGGATATTCCAAAGGGCGGGGGCTACTGCAGACAAGGCACACCTCCTGGACCCCGTCAGATGGAACTATCTTACAGACAGGGCTCGTAGCATCCCCTCTCTGCAGGACTGGGTGGGACGGGTTGATTTGATACGGATGAGACAGTCCCTCAGGTAACCTGGACCCATGCCATGTAGGGCTTTATAGGTGATAACCAACACCTTGAGGCACTTCTGGCCACGGCTGCCACCTGCTCTTCAAGCAGGAGTCGTGAGTCCAAGAGGACCCCCAAGTTACGCACTGGCTCTGTCTGGGGTAATGCCACCCCATCCAGAACTAAAGATGATAAATTCCTAGACACCAAGGGGCCATTAACCCACAGCCACTCCATCTTACCAGGGTTCAGTTGAAGCCTGTTGTTCCCCATCTAGACCCCCACAGCCCCCAGGCACTTGGACAGGGCAGTCACAGCATCACTTACTTTCCCCGGGATGGAGATGTATAACGGCGTATCATCAGCATATTGATGATACCTCATCCCGTGGTGATGGATGATCTCACCCAGTGGTTTCATGTAGATGTTAAATAGGAGAGGAGAGAGCACTGAGCCCTGTGGCACCCTGCAAAGGAGGGGCCGTGGACCCAATCTCTCCTCCCCTATCAACACCAATTGGGACAGGCCCTGGAGGAAGGAGGCGAACCAGCGCAAAACCACGCTGCCCACCCCCAACTCCATGAGTCGTCCCAAAAGGATACCATGGTCGATAGTATCGAAAGCCACTGAGAGGTCAAGGAGAGCCAGGATGGATGCACTGCCCCCATCCCGCTCCCACCAGAGATCATCCATAAGTGCGACCAATGCTGTTTCCGTCCCATATCCCAGCCTGAAACCTGACTGAAAGGGGTAATATTTAGATAATCCGTTTCATCAAGAATCCTCTGGAGCTGCAACGCCACCATTTTCTCAACCACCTTCCCCATAAAGGGGAGGTAGGAGACTGGACAAAAATTGTCCAGTACAACAGGGTCCAGTGATGGTTTCTTGAGGAGGGGGCGCACTAGCACCTCCTTAAAGGCCGCCAGAAACACCCCCTCCTGCAAGGATGCATTTACCATTGACTGGACCCAGCTACACGTCACCTCCCGAGCTGATTGAACCAGCCAGGAGGGACATGGATCTAGATCGCATGTGATGACATTTACAGTCTGGAGGATCCTATCCACTTCCTCGGGTCCAAGAGGATCAAACTGTTCTCGATAACTGGGTAAGTACGCTCCTCAGGCATCTTCCCAGACCATGTTTCACGCTTAGAGTCTAACTTAGAGCGAATCCGAGCAATTTTATCCTGCAGATGCCTAGAAAACTCCTCAGCACGGCCCTGCAGATGATTTCTGAATCCCCTTTCCCCAAAAGGGATCGGGTGATATTGAACAGGGCCGCTGGGCAGAATTCTGCGGATGCAATAAGAGCAGAGAAATATTGACGTTTCGCCGCTCTTACCGCCACAAGGT